>JAQMCX010000015.1:440955-467148 GCA_029814765.1 Acanthurus leucopareius
TGTGTGTGTGTGTGTGTGTGTGTGTGTGTGTGTGTGTGTGTGTGTGTGTGTGTGTGTGTGTGTGTGTGTGTGTTTGACGTTTCTTGTGCACATGTGGGAAATGTTGGTCTGATGATGAGAATCAGAGGGAAACTAAAGACTTTACAAGTTTTTTTCACAGGAACTTTTTCTCAGGTCTCATTTTAAAAAGCTGCAGATTCAAACTTTTTTTATTAAACTGTTTTATTCATGTTTGAATTTAGTCTAAAAATAGAAATCTTGGCAATAGTTTCAAAGACTGACGAGTTATTTAAACTTTCAACTGACATAAAGGTAAATATGCCACCGAAAAGTTCAATATTTCCCCTAAAATCGTGCAAAAACACAGAAAATGACATAAAATGTGGACATGAGATCACAGGACAGGATGTGTGGGACCATCAGACCAGCATCTGCCTGATGTTTAAGGTGAGAAAGTTACCAAAATGTAGAGATTTTTCCTTCACAACCTGTAGATATCCAGGTGAAATATCCTGAATCAGCCAGTAAAAAGACGGATTTCATGTGGAAAAAGTCACAAAGCAACAAAATCATTAGGATCCATCATGAAAATACAAGAAATATTATAAAAATAAAATACAATCAGATGTTAAACTCCTTTATTTCCTTTCTGCTTCCTCATTTGTTTCTGAAGCTGTGATGTTCCTGTTGTTTTGTCTCTGCTTGACACCAAACAAACCAACTCTGTGACGTCACATTAAAGTCGAAAGTCACTGATAAATTAACCAGAAAGACAGAAAACACCTCGACTTTTCTTCATTTTTGTTCCTCACACACAACTCTGGTTTCACGTCAGGCTTTTAATTCCTCCTGCGCTCCTTATTGAACTGTGTTCTTCACAGATATGCAGCTTCTACTGTGCTTCTAAGAATAAACTCACTGCTGTAGCAGAAGAAGTAGGATCCAGGAGGAAGAATCATCGCGGTTGTAATTATATGCAACAGAGAGACAAAGTGATCAGAGGCGAGTTTCCTCAGGTGCTTCCTCTGCGTCCGTCCGCCTGCACGGTTAAAAAACAACATTTTCAAAAAGTAGGCTGCAATTAAACTGCAGAAGAAGAGGCTTTGCTGAAAAGCCCTGCGAGCTGCTGCCGGCGCCCACCAGGTGACACCGCCGAGCAGCCGAACAAAGAGACAGGAAGTCCTGCAAAGAAGATACGAAGCACGAGGAGCAGGAAGACTGCAGGGCCGAGAAACTCCAGGCGCCGCACTTTCAGCTAGTTTATGATCGTTTGATTGTTTGTTGGTTTGTTTGTTTGTTTGTTTGTGAAAACTGAAGCCTGTGTGACGGAGACGCAGCCATCTGTCCACCTCAGCTTCAGACGAGGAACCCTGAGGAGCTTCTGGTGCCTTCAAGAAACCATCTGAGTTTAACGGCTCAGAGAAACAGAAAAGTTTGACCTGAAGTCGTGACGCAGACAGACAGGAGGAGTTAAAGACAGACAGACAGACAGACAGACAGACAGACAGGAAGCGTTAAAGACAGACAGACAGGAAGAGTTAAAGACAGACAGACAGGAAGAGTTAAAGACAGACAGACAAACAGGAGGAGTTAAAGACAGACAAGACAGGAGGAGTTAAAGACAGACAGACAGGCAGACGGGAGGAGTTAAAGAAAGACAGACAGACAGACAGACAGACAGACAGGAAGAGTTAAAAACAGACAGACAGACAGGCAGGAGGAGTTAGAGACAGACAGACAGACAGGAGGAGTTAAAGACAGACAGACAGGCAGACAGGAGGAGTTAAAGACAGACAGACAGACAGACAGACAGACGGGAGGAGTTAAAGACAGACAGACAGGCAGGAGGAGTTAAAGACAGACAGACAGGCAGGAGGAGTTAAAGACAGACAGACAAACAGGAGGAGTTAAAGACAGACAGACAGGCAGGAGGAGTTAAAGACAGACAGACTGACAGACAGGAGGAGTTAGAGACAGACAGACAGGAGGTGTTAAAGACAGACAGACAGGCAGGCAGACAGACAGGAAGCGTTAAAGACAGACAGACAGACAGACAGGAAGCGTTAAAGACAGACAGACAGGAAGCGTTAAAGACAGACAGACAGGAAGAGTTAAAGACAGACAGACAGGCAGGCAGACAGACAGGAAACATTACAGACAGACCGACAGGAAGAGTAAAAGACAGACAGACAGGCAGGCAGGAGGAGTTAAAGACAGACAGACAGACGGACAGACAGACAGAACGACAGACAGGAAGCGTTAAAGACAGCCAGACAGACAGACAGACAGACAGACAGACAGGAAGCGTTAAAGACAGACAGACAGGCAGCGTTAAAGACAGCCAGACAGACAGACAGGAAGAGTTAAAGACAGACAGACAGACAGACAGGCAGGAGGAGATAAAGACAGACAGACAGGCAGGAGGATTTAGAGACAGACAGACAGGAAACGTTAAAGACAGACAGACAGACAGGCAGGAAGCGTTAAAGACAGACAGACAGATAGGCAGGGGGAGTTAAAGACAGATAGACAGGAAGAGTTAAAGACAGACAGACAGGAAGAGTTAAAGACAGACAGACAGACAGGAGGAGTTAAAGACAGACAGACAGGCAGACAGACAGACAGACAGGAAGCGTTAAAGACAGCCAGACAGACAGGAGGAGTTAAAGACAGACAGACAGACAGACAGACAGGCAGGAGGAGTTAAAGACAGACAGACAGGAAGTGTTAAAGACAGACAGACAGACAGGAAGAGTTAAAGACAGACAGACAGGCAGGCAGGAGGAGTTAAAGACAGACAGACAGACAGGAGGAGTTAAAGACAGACAGACAGACCGACAGGAAGCGTTAAAGACAGCCAGACAGACAGGAGGAGTTAAAGACAGACAGACAGGAAGTGTTAAAGACAGACAGACAGGCAGGAGGAGTTAAAGACAGACAGACAGGCAGGAGGAGTTAAAGACAGACAGACAAACAGGAGGAGTTAAAGACAGACAGACAGGCAGGAGGAGTTAAAGACAGACAGACTGACAGACAGGAGGAGTTAGAGACAGACAGACAGGAGGAGTTAGAGACAGACAGACAGGAGGAGTTAAAGACAGACAGACAGACTGACAGTAGGAGTTAAAGACAGACAGACAGACAGGAAGTGTTAAAGACAGACAGACAGGAAGCGTTAAAGACAGCCAGACAGGAAGAGTTAAAGACAGACAGACAGGCAGGCAGGAGGAGTTAAAGACAGACAGCCAGACAGGAAGAGTTAAAGACAGACAGACAGACGAACAGGAGGAGTTAAAGACAGACAGACAGACAGACAGACAGACAGACCGACAGACAGACAGACAGACAGACAGACAGACAGGTTGTTTAATGAAGCTGCTGTCTGTGTAAATGAACTCAGCAGGAACTTAAAGGTCACGAGCTAAACGATCACATGGTGGCGTTCGGAGTCTTTAGAGGCCCGACAGCCAAATTCACCCCTGAAGCTCCTGAACGGCTTCATCAGGCTCCGCCCACTTAATGTATCGATGCTTTTTGTTATTGATCAAAACAGCAATTAGGACCTGAAACAGCAGCTTCTCTTCCACCAAATGTCCTCTTATTGGATCCAACCTTCACAGGACGACCACGGTCCTCTGCGGCGGCGGCGGCGGCGTCACCGTCGTTGCTGGTTGATTAGAAGCTTTGGTGCTTTGATGTTCAATCCTCTTCCCTTTTCTTTTGGGGGGGGGGGCGGTGAGACGGGCAGCGCCGGTGGAAGCTGGACTAATTAATTCTCAGATCAATAAGGAGGGATGCAGCTTGGTCTCCCTCCAGATGTGGAGGCGGTGAGCTGATCGATGCTGGGGGGTTCGATTCCTCCGTCCCCCCCGCTCTCCTCTCCCCCCCCCCCCCCCTCAGATGAGGCTCCGGTCTGCTGCCTTTGATCTGAATCCACCATGTGACATTTATTCGTTTCTACTCGATGAGCAGCAGAGTTTGAAAGAAAAGAAACTGATGTTCAGATTCAGAGCAGAAACAGGAACAGGAACTCTGCTCTCTGAGTGTGTCGTTCTGTCTGATGGGGATTTGAACGCATCACATCCATCAGACTCATCAGCTGGCTTTGCGAGCTCGCGGCGCTCGCGGGCGTCTCGCTCTGAGGCTGCCCGCCAGCCGCCTCTTCCACATGAGCAATGCCGGCCCGCCTGCTGAATGCTGATTGGACATAATTGGGGGTTGGTGATGCGGCGTAATTAGAGTGATTACAGTCATCAGGTCCCGGTGGAGACTCTGCACGCCGTCCCGCGTGGTCGCCCTGCGACACGTGCAGCCGTTCAGCAGCAGCGAGGAAAAAACTCAGAGGTTCTATCAACTCAAATAAACTGAGTTTGAATGTCGAAGCACGTTGGATCATTAAAAACACAAACATCTCATTCTGCTTCGACCAGACGGACCTGCAGGGTGGAGGACACGATCCAAGACCTTCTGTTTACATCCTGCACCTCCTCTGAAGGCTCCTTTTGACTGCAGAGTCCTCAATGCAAACTCTGCTTTTGCTGATTGGTTCATTTTCCCCTCACATGTTGCTTTTATCGGCTGTTATCACTGAAACTCTTCTGCATGCAAATGAAAAAACTCAGCGAATCAAAGAGTGACGTAGCGCTGAGTGGCATGTGCAAAGGGGGCGGGGCTTGGTCCAATAACAAACACCTTAAAGTTGCAGAAAACAGAGTGCAGGTGATGTGTGCTGCATGTTCCTGCACGTTCCTGCACGTTCTGCAGCTCAACCAGGTTTTGCATGAGGATTACATGTGAAGTTGTGTATGTAGCCATGTTTTAGAGAAACTCTAACTTTGTGGAACACAGAGATGGAAAGTAAAATGGATTACAGTGCAGCAGAGGTTTAATTAATTTGATTTAATAGATTTTAAAGTTGTGAAAATCAAACACAGAAGCTACAAACTCTCCTCAGCCTGAAAAGTGACCGTGTTTTATGTCACAACAGGTTTTAGATTCACGTTTCTGCAACACAAAAGCTCACGGCCACTCGAAGTCAGCAGCAGTGATGTAGATGTTCCTCTAACAGCGTTTTTGGCATCAGTGAGCCTCCGTAAACGTGCACGCAGAGAGCGAGAGACATTAACTCAGAGAGAGAGAGAGAGAGAGAGACATTAACTCAGAGAGAGAGAGTTTGTTCTGCAGAGTCGAGTGTTTCAGCAGACGGCAGCTGTCCGACCTGCACTGTCACATGTGTTTGATATCCCATGATGCAAGTGGGCCAATTAAGAGCGTCCCACAGGAGCGTTTTTTGGGAATGTGAATGTTTACTGACCACACACACACACACACACACACACACACACGCACACACAAAGCCTCAGATGGGAATCAGCAGGCGTTAACAGGTGCAGAAACAGTCACACACACAAACACAAACACACACACAGAAAGTGTGTCAACTGTAACAAAACTCCTGTTAAACTCATATAAACTTCAGACTTGTGTCTTTATAATCTGATTACATTGAGTATCGTATATTTTAGACTCTGATTACTTTACAAATTGATTTCATCAGCTCTTATCCTCGTTATCGTCCTCATGAAGGTGACTTCTCTTTCAGCTGTTGCTTGTTTTTACAGTTACGCATCTTCATGTTGTTACTTGTATATTGTTGAGCTACACTCTATTCTATTCTATTCTATTCTATTCTATTCTATTCTATTCTCTTCTATTCTATTCTATTCTACAACAGCTGATCCTGAACCTGTGGGTCAGGAAGTCAAATCTGAGGGGTCGTCAGTCGATGAAACAGAGAAAAAATGTGTTTATTTTTCTTGCATCTCCATCATTTTCGCCTGTTTTTCAAAACACTTGATATTTTCACACTTCAGGACCCAAGAAACCCTGAAAATGAAACAAAGTGAGACAGAAAAACACTTTTTGGTTGAAATGTTTACAACCTTTGCTCATATTAAGGCCATGAGCAGCTACAGAGAGTCAGATAAAGACTTTACTTTGTTTAAGGTGTCAAAAGCCAAAAAGGTTCAGAACTATAATTTAATTTGACATAAATAAGTCATTTCTTTCTGTTTTTGTAGCAGTTATAATAGATACCTGATGTTCTCCTCTGATGTGTTTTGCTCCAGCTATAATAATAATAAAAAAAACCCCACCAACTTAAATTCAAAGACTCTTTTTAACCTCTAAATGTCTGAACCTGCTTTAAATCCTGCAGTCGATGACAGAAACCTTCTGATCGGCCTCATGTTTGACTCCTGATACGAACACACAGGGAGTAAAAGGTGTTGACGTGAAGCCGAGCAGACAGCCAGTGTGGATGTGACAACCTTTGGCCCTCAGGGGCCCCATCAGCCCTTCATACAGGCTAATGAGCATTCCTGGGGGACTCCTGCAGGGGGGGACACTGTTTCTTTGCTTTAACGCTGCCATTTGTTATCAACCAACATTTAATCTGCTTGATTCTTGCAGCTCTGTGATCTGTGACAAAAGACGGTGTTTCTTCAGAGGAAATACTTTAACACTTTTTATTTTTATCCAACCTGCAGGTGATGAGAAGCAACAGTTTGCTTTAAACACTGTTAGTTATTTGACATCAGTTTGATTCGTCTGCTCCTTTAAGTTTGGAGCATCAGGACCACATGGTTAGCCTAGCTTAGCATAAAGACTGGAAGTGGGGGGAAACTGTTAGCTGCTGCTGTTAGTTTTTTAGAACGCCACACAAACACAAACAAAAACAGAAACTGATAATGATATTATAAAACATTAGAATAACAGGAGTCATTATGTATATATAAAACATATTCTACACTGGAACTATTTTTAGATAAACAGATTATCTCTGATTCCTCGCACTTAAAAGCTACAAATATATATTTTTTAAACATTTTTATATCTTTTTTCAGTTTCAGAGAAAATGATAACAATCAGTTAAATATCAACAGTAACAGACTTAAGGGTTGCAAAAGGACTTTAATCAAAAACAGCTATAACTGCATAATATATAATTTACTACCTTTTATTAGTCACTTATTAACATAATGACTAATCGATTTGATTTATAGATTTTATTCACGGATCTTAATCATGCGTTATAACGTGTTAATAAACGATTTATTAGCATTAAAGTTGTTAGTAACATGTTATAAACCTTTTGTGGAGGAAGATTTGTATCATAGGTTATTAATATTAAGTTGTCCCTTATAATCAGAATCCGTTACAATATTACTGATTGATCAGATGTGTAAATATTTGATCAAACTGGAAATAAAAGCACTGAGTGCAGTTTTAATGAAAACAACAATAAAAGATCCAAAATGACCAAATATCATGTAAAAAAATGCTGTTTTAAGGGTCGAAAAGTGTCCAAAAATGTTACTAATGATTCACGGTGGTTTAATTTTTTTATTCAAACATTATATTTTTCGCAGGGCGCCTCCTTTTTTTGAGAAAACCGAGCCCACCGCGGCAGACACGCATGCGTCCTGCCGCTCCGCTCGTGCAGCGGGATGCAGCGCCGCCGCCGTGGCTCAGTGCGCCCCGAGCAGCCAGAGCGCACGGTTACAATGAGCTTCTCCATCGGTCCGACTGAGAGCCAGCGTCAGTACCGAGCTCCGCGCAGCAGACACGCCGTCACACACCCTGACCGACACCAGCTCCGCCCGCCCGCAGCAGGATGCCCGGGGGAAAGAGAGGGCTTGTGGCACCGCAGAACACTTTTCTGGAGAACATCGTCCGCCGCTCAAGTGGTGAGTCCGCGCGCCGGAGCGGGGCTCGTCTCGGGTTGGGTGTCACCGGGCGGCTCGGACCCGGACTCTGCTGGAATACAGCGCGTGTTTGTGTCGGTGCAGCCGCGGAGGTTCTGGAGGGTTGAACCCACAAAAAACTCACTTTATGCGGCAGCGCTTCTGCAGCTGTGGAGTTCATTGTTTCAGGCTGTTTGTGGCGTAATTCGTCACATAAGTGCCGTTAAACTGACCCAAGTTCTCCGCCAGGTTCGGTTCCCTCTGTGACAGACGTGTGATGCAGTTTTGAGGGGAATATAATTGATTTTTTTGGTTTAAATCTGCGGATGTTCACAGTTTACGCACCGTCATTTTCTGCTCTCCGCACGTCTGCGTGTCATTTTCACAGATTAAATTCCATCAATTTAACACTTTGAATTATGTGAGAATTTAAAATCAAACTCACAAAGCTGCTAAACAAACGCAGTGTCTTTAATTGATAATTTAAAGTTTTTTTCGCTCATTAACTCGCCTGTTAGTATTGATTATCACACAGCTGATCAGCCAATGAGGAGCTCTGCTGGCTGGAAAATCATCATCATCAATTAAACTGTCAGCTCCGTCTCTTTTCTGCTGTGATTGATAATTATTTGAGGATTAATAACCTGCTGTGGTCATGATGCGTCCTCTTCATTATGTAACAGCGGCCTTTGAGCTGCGTTTGGTTTGCGGGAACAAAGTGACACATCGTGAAGAAAAACCAGCGATTTGCGGGTTAAAAAACAAATATCTGCTCGGTTATTCATCATCTTAATGTCTTCTTCTTCTTCTTCTTCTTCCTCTTCTTCTTCTTCTTCTTCTTCTTCTTCTTCTTCTTCTTCTTCTTTCCATCTGCGCTCTAAACCGACTTGGCACCGGCCTGAGAGTCACGCGCTCTCCTCTGATTAGATTGATTACTTTCCTTTATCTTCTCTGAGAAGTCAGCGGAGTAATTGGCCGGATTGGAGGCCGGAGTGGAGGCCGGATTGGGGGGCTGTGGGTGGGGTGGCAGGCTGGGTGGATGGATGGATGGTTGGGTGGAGCATGTGAGGTCCAGAAGATTCCTCCAGAAATGTGTTTCTGCTGTGGTGTTTGCGCCTGCGGGGCTCAGTGTGCGGTTCTCTGGTTTTCAGCGCTAATTGGAGAGCTGCTGGTTTGAGCTGATGTGCTGTTTTTGTTTATTTGTTTGTTTGTTTGTTTATTTTTCTGCGTCAGAAGTCCCACAATTTTGGAAAAAGATCAAGGCCACATGAAAAATTTGGGCAGTGAGATTAAAGTTTTGACTTTTAAGTCAGAATTCTATAAAGTTTGACTTTATTCTTCTGAAGCTCCAGATGTGAAGCTGCTGACTGCAAGTTTGGAGAAAATGGACCAAGTCAAGTTTATGAATCACAAATTACAATTTACATCAAAAGACTTTACAGTTTTTACAGCCTCTTTGATATTTGATTCACAGCCTGTTTTTCATATCAAAAACAGGACTGATGATTGGCTAATTAAAGCTAAAGTTTTTGAAGATTTTGAGAACTTTCATGCGATAGATATGTTACTTTCTTGGCAAAAATACGTAAATAAAAACAAAATTTAGTGAAAAACAGAGACTTTTTAATGACAACATCAAAACATAAGGACTAACACTGAGATAAAGTAAGAATAAAATACTCTTTTTACGAGTTTTATCTTGCAGGAAAAGCAGCTAAATGTTGGTTAAATGGCCTCTAAATTGGACTGTTTTCAGATAAAGTGGTAAAAATAGACTTTTACATTAAATATACAAACTTCTACCAGTCAGAGAGTAAAGAAGAAGTCAGCAAACGTGACTAAAAGTAACTAAACGTAACTAAATGTAACTAAACGCAGCGTGAATCAAACTTTAATAGAAAACCTGTCTGTGAACGTCTCTGCCTGAGTCCGTCACGCAGATTTTAATCTGCGAAGGCTTTTTAACAAGGAACACACACAGCTTTGTGATGTCATCAAACTGCGACTTTTGTTTCATTTTTTTGACAGAGAGCCCCCTAGTGGCGGGAATTACACATTGTAAATTACATATTTATTTCTGTCAAGTAACTTTTAACTTAACCTGCCAGAAAAATTACATAAAAGTACAACATTTCCCTCAGAGATGAATCAGACGTATAAAATGTCATGAATAATCTGAAACAGCTGCTGCAGATGTGGACAGATGTTCCTCAGGTCGCTGCAGCTGTTCAAACCTGCAGTAACATTTTTTCTCTATGTGCATGAATTCATTGTTTCACCTGCATTTTTCTTTTTAGCTGTAAATCAGATCTGAAATGAAAAGATCTCATGGAGTCTGTTACAGATTCCCTAATGATTTAATCTGAGCAGTTTGCATTGAAATAATCTCATCGGTGGGTTTCTGTGGTGCGTTCAAGTCCCTCAGTGGTCTGAATGTTGTTTCACAGGCTTTTACACTTTTTCTTCATGCAGCTTCTGTTGCTTTCAGCCTTCAGGAGGCCGAACTGATTGAGTTCAGGTCCAGATAAGTTATTCCTTGTGATAAAAGAGCAGAGCAGAAGGTTTTCCCGTGTTGTTTTAAGTCTTAGTCAGCACTTTAGTTCCAAAGGTCACGCAGGTTTTCAGGCTTAAAACCAGACGGTGATAAATTTAAGGAGCTGGAGTTTTTGTTTGTGCTGAAAAATCACCTGAGTGTTTGGAAGGAGGGAACAGATGAGGCTGATATTAGTCCGGATGGTTCTGCTTTAAACGTGTGACCTTCTCACACCTTACCCAGAATGCACTGCAGCCTTGTGTGATTTGCTCTTATCACTGAGATGAGCCTCAGAAGGTCTGGAAGTCTGCAACGTTTCACACTAAAAGTACGATAAGAAGGTTAATTTTAATTTGATGTGATGCTTTTTAGGGGAAAAATTAAAGGAATAAGTGCTTTAGTGAAGCAGATAATGTCAGATGTGTCCTGTAGGGGGCGCCAATGTGAAAGTCATATCGTTTTTACTGTATTCTGATGGTTTTATCATCTGTATGGTGGCCATTTCGGGACATATCGGACTCAGCTAGTCAGGCTCAGCTCATTTATCAGACAAACATGCAAATTAAAATGAAAGTGTTGCCATTTTTAATTAATCTGCCAATCGAAATCTGATTTTATAATCATTAAGTTTTATGTTTGGTCCACTTTTATGTTCTTTGTCCAACCAGCAGTCCAAAAGTTCTCATCACAGCTGAGAAGCCACAGTTACAGCTTTATCAAGTACTTCTATTTGGTATTTTTGCTTTAAAACATCTGAGCAGTGACCTGATCATCAAATGGTTGCTGATAAATTTTCTCACCATCATGTAAAAAGCTGCCGTCGTGTCCAAACACTCCGTTCCTCTGCAGGTTTGATTAACCTCATTAAATTCCTCTCTCATGATCAGAACGACACCTTGTATCAGCTCAGGTGTAACTTCACACCTTCGCATGGCAGGTCAGTGTTTGGTGACATCACGGAGAAAACTGCAGGTTTGTTTGGACACATTTAACAGATAAAACAGGAGGAAAACTGACCGACATGTTGGCTCACTGAGTCTCCAGGATGAATGGAGGAAAAAAGCCTCTGCAGTGTTTCTGCTGATCTTCTGGTGACACATGAAGGTTCAACTTTTCTCCTTTTTCAACCTTTTTCAACTGAAAACCGAACACGTTTCTGTTATCGCTGTAAAAACAGTGAAACACAAACGTGGAGACCTGGTTTCTCCTCTGAAATTCCGCCTTAAAACAAAACATAATCTGATGTTATTTGTGCTTTATTGGATGTATTGAACCCTGATTGTCTCAGTCTGTGTTTTGGAGACTCTCATTGATCAACTGCAGCTTCAGCAGGATGTTTATCGCTTCTTCTGCTCGTGTTTGTAGCATAAAAAAGACCAACGTGCTAACAGGAAACATGATTTTCATTGAAAAGAGTCTTTAATATCTGTAGTTTGGTTTGTGGTTTATCTTATAGTGATCAGACTAATGTTTGTGGGAAGAAATATCTCCATTAAGTTTGGTTAGAAGTCATTTTCGATGCATTTTTCCGTTTATTTCTCGACACTCTTCATCACTGGAAGCATCTTCAGAGCTGTTCTCATCACAAGAGGAAGCTCTCACACTGTGAACTGCAGTGTTTTCTTTGTGGCAGAGGAAACAGAAACTGCATGGAGACATAAAATCTGTCTAAAAAACACGATTCTTTTCAAAAATCCATGTTTTTTTTCAGCTGTAAATTTTTAACGCAGCTTCCTCCTTTTCTGCAGCCTCTCAGTTCATCCATCAGCCTCCTGTTGGTCCTTCACACACATAACCGACTCTAAACAAACAAAAAAAGACTGATGATGAGTTTTTCCATAATTTGGACTGATTTACAGACCTAATTTGATGTTTTATTAAGAATCAGATATCAAAGAGTCCAAACTGTCGACTGCTGATACAACAGAGTTTTTTTCATGACTGCAGCTTGAACATTTTTATTAGAGTTACTATTTTTTTATGTCATCAGACGGCTGCCCGGTGAAATCAATCGAGCGTGCTGCTGGAGGTTTTTACTCATCAGTCTGTAAAAACTGCAGTGAAACCTGCCTGGAAGAGCTGCTGACACAACTTGGAGAAGTCATCAGTCTGTTTCACTGTCTTTAAAAGCTTTTTCACTGCAGTAAACACACTGCAGGAAACACTGCGTGCATGGGAGGCTTCTGGGTTTGCACACAGTCACATCTGAAGAGCTTTTTAAGTGACTTTTCATCCATAAATTCACTCTTTTAACAGCCAGATATTTTAGAAAAGGCTGATGAATGATCACCTGCCACGGGTGCCGGTGGCGCTGCAGGGTTTTGGCAGGTGTTACTGGACATTATCTGCAGCTTTAGCTCACTGATTACAAATTGCATTTACTCTTGATCTCATTCCAAAGCAGGTGATGGTTTTTCTGACCTTTTTTAAAGAGACTCTGAGTCCAGTTCACACCTGATTGCTGTAAAAACCGACTTGCACGACTTGAACTTTACCTGCGATGCTGTGGTGGATCCATTACATCGATGTGAACGCTGGAACACAAACTGCTCTTCTTCTCTGCTGCTGCTTTCAGTGCTTGTGGGAAACTATCACTCATGTTTTGAAAGTCAAAAACAGAAACTCTGTAGCTGCTTTTCACAGTGTTTGGGGGGATTTTGTTGGTGTCTTCTTGTTGGTGATTTCAAGGACACACCGACATCTGAGACTTTTAGCAGCTGAAGTCTTCTGGGATTTAATTGACTCTCAGCTGGTGTTTTGTCCGTCTTTCTTCCACGTCGATGCTGCAGTTGCTGCGAGCGTTTAATAGTGTGGCAGATGGGTTTACATGGAGTTTATATGGAGAAAGTTGCATGTCACACTGAGTCTCTCAGTGATGCTGAAGGGCAGCTGGTTGGTCTGCATGAGAGGCTGAAGGTTGTGATGAAGATTTGGTGTTTGACGACTTAAAAATGAGACCAAATCACAGAATCACCTGATAGAAACGTTTGCCAAAGTTGAATAAAGACGTCCGGGTTGTAAAAACCTCTGATCGTTGATTTGCATCCCTGTGTGGACGCGTTGAGCGAGGCAGAGGACGGTTTCACAGCACCGAGGCTCATGGGAGTTACAGTCATTGTTAAACAGCCAAAACCACTTTATTGTTCTCCCCTGGTGACCAAAGCTGTTGCCATGTAGAATATATTAAATTAATAATTAATATCCATGTGGTTATGAAAGAGAAAGAGAGAAAGAGAGAGAGAGAGAAGCTTCTACTGGTGGTTTTTTTCCTCTCTGCAGATGCTTCTACATGAAGTGTTTCCCAGGCGGCCGTTATTGTAGCCGGAGGTTAGCTTGTTCAGCTCTAACGAGGGGATTGACGGATAGGGAAATTATTTCAGCTCTCATATTTTAAACATCTCATGGCTGAGCTCTGGGAGGCTGGTGATCATTTTTTTGCAAATAAGGAGATGCCTTTCGATTCCTCCTCGTCCCTCAGCTGGAGCCTGCAGACTGCTCTGCTGCATCAATTGATCCTTATTTACTGGCTAACAGATGCCATCGGTGAAGGATCAGGTTCGTTCGACTCAGAGCTTCAGATAGAAAATCTGGTCCAATCCACGACTAGACTGTGCATCCAAGATTCAGTAAATAAGAGAAAAAACAAATATACTGATACTTTTTCTTAATTTCTTCCTCACTGAAAACAATAGTTAGATAATAAGAAATACAAAAAGATAAAAACAACTAGAAGAAGAGAAGATAAAACACATTGAAGGTGATTAAAAACATTGATTACACATCAAATATGCAGTAAATTGTAGGTCTTCCTATTCACCTGTTTCCTATTTTAAGACAAAACATACATTTAATGTTATTTCTGTCAAGAGCTGAAATTAGAAGCTTTTCTTGCTTTAAAACACAAAAACAAGAAAAAAGCTCAATATTACTTTGAAGTTGTGTAAAGTTCATTTTCTTTCACCCCAAATATGTTTCTGATATTTGCAGTTAAAGTAAAAATTTTATTAGTTTCTGTCACACAGGATCGACTCAGGCCCTGCAAAGGTTAAGGGCTGGGGCATTCAAGTTCCTCAAGTAAAAACAAGTGTATCACACATGCATCATGAACACAGATGTATAGAAAACAGAAATGTACTACTAGAGGGGTTCATCCCAGGAGATCGGCGTGAAAAATGGGCGGATTTAGTTGCTGTGTGGAGGTTTAGAGGATAGAAACTGGACAGAAAACGGTGTTACAGCATTTATTGGATGATTCAGTAGATTTACGGCGACAGCTCCTGATGTTTGCTGCTACGTCTGCTGAAAAATCAGAACATTATCTGAATCAAACCTGAGCTTTGGCTCCGGATCATCACTTATATTAACTTTAAAGAAAAGTGGATGCTACCGATGCTGAAGTCTGACATATTTTAAAGTCTATTCAACCTTTTAACCAAAGCTCAAACGTCATTCACACTAAAAGAAATGACTCAGAGTGTTTAAACTGCAAACTTTAATTGTTCTATGATCATTGTCTCTCCAGCTTTGATAAGAAAACGATTATCTAACTGCTTGCGAGGCTCAGAGAGCTTTGAAGGATGTTAAAAGAATGAAGCTCCTGGCAGTCAATTATAAAGGAATACTACTGCGCTTTAAAAAATAAATGTTGAACCACTTTGTGCTGAAAATCCAGATAAGTAGCTGGTTGGCATGAAGGAGGGGAGCAGAGAGGTCGAGATGATTCAGGCTGACAGTCTTACTCAGCTCTTTAAACCCAAAAAGCACACAGAGGCTTTTAGGATCCGTTTGTGCTTTTCAAGAGTTATTGGTTGCTGTAATCTTTCCTCGTGACTGTAATCTGTTTTTTTTCCTCCTCTGAGTTTTCCTGTGAGGATGTTTCCTCAGGGATTCTGCAGGATGTGCTGCTTCGTTTTTATCGTCTTTTATTATAACGAATTTAAACTGAGATATCAGAGTGAAACTAAAGTTGTTTAAAATGATGGAAACAAGTTTGAATTTGGTGCAAAAGTTAAATAAAACCTTGGATCATTTAAGTCAGCTTAATGATTTAAATAAGATATGAATATTAGTTTCAATTACGGCCTCAGTCAGAATAAATGAGACCTTTAGACTAAAGTTGAAGCCAGTTTCAAAGTTTGCAGCAACAGAGTTTAATTTAAAGAAAAATCTAGTTTAAAACATGTATAAAGTGTTTGTTTCACAATTAGATCATCTCACCTGTGAAACCCAAAACTTCTTATTTTTATTCTAATCTTTGATTTTGTGAAACATGGACGTTCTAAGTTCTCGAAGAGCAAAACTACAGCTGACTGTCTTTGAAATCTTCTCATTTCTAAAAAGCTTTGCAGCCTTTTTTATCTGTTTTTGATGCTGACGTGTCGTCTGTCTGTCTGTCCGTCCATCAGAGACCAGCTTCCTCCTGGGAAACGCCCAGATCGTGGAGTGGCCTGTAGTTTACAGCAATGACGGATTCTGCAAGCTGTCTGGCTTCCACAGGGCTGAAGTCATGCAGAAGAGCAGCACATGCAGGTAAAAAAAACAGCATTTATCTCAATTTATGTTGTTTTTAAGTTAAACACCATGAATGTGCACATAAATAAATGCTGTCTGAAGCAATATTTGAGTCAATAGAGCAATAATGACTCACAGTGGAGCTAAATATGCAATCACTTTTATCTAAATAATCCTTTTACATTCGCACACACACTTCTTAATCAATCTATAGTAGGCACGTCTCATTTGGCCCCTGGGTTTATGCATTTTTTAATAGCTTAAATGCTTTAGTTTATGTGAAACCAATATATTTTTTACACCAGCTTCTTTACGAGTTAAAACCACAGCAGAGTAGCCATGAGTCATTGTTTGTAAAACTGAAACAGTGTCCTTTCCTGAGAGATCCATTTCTCCTGCAGAAAATCTCCGAACATGTCGGTTTTCTTTAATTCAGTCTCATCCATTATTTAAGCACAATGAGAGGGGAAGCAAAGGCTAGAAAAGTGACAGTTTTTTGGATTTTTCCTGCTCCTGTCTGTGTGTGGTGACCATTAAAACAGCACTGTGCTGCTCTGTTTATGTGATGCTGACTTTGTTTACAGCCTGAGAGCTGCTTCCATCATCACGTTGGAGAGAAAAACAGTAAAAGAAAGAGAGCGGCAGAAAAAGGGGTGACACTCTGCACAGAAAGACTCTGAAATGAATCTAATTTGGAGCTGACGGGAGGGAGTCTGTTCGGTCCAGCTTGAGGACAGTTTTCTTGCTCGCCTGTCAGTCAGGACGTTTTAAAACTTGACTCCAAAGGACGACTCCTCTCCTCCGGCGCCTCTCAGGTTCGACCCGAGAGTGACGGCCTTGACTGGCCGCCGGCTAAAAATGGTTCCTTAGACATCGAGCTGGGAACAGGAGAACACAGAGTATTAACTCAGGAGAGTATCACAATATGTTGCCCACATTAATGATGGCAAACATTTCCAAACCCACACTGTGCAGCCAAACCGAAGCTTGGCAGTTAGCTCGTTAGCCGTTACAGTCTTGGCTAGTAGTTAAATGCAAATGTTAGATACACTCCTTTGGTTTGAACCATTACAATATTTTTTATGATTAAAATCAACAGTTTGTTATAATTAAAAGCTGGAGATGTAATTTGGTGAGCTAGCAAGCTAATGTATCCACTCAGATAGTATTTCGTGAGCAGTAACATTAGCCAGCAGCGCTGCTAATAAAGCAATTAGCAAATGAGATTACAAACATTAGCTAGCAGTTTTTCTGTGTTAGCAAGCAAGCTAACTTCACTAATATTAGCCTTATAAAACCACAATGTCACTATATATTTTGCAGTAATGCTAGCTTTAACTTTGTTTTTTTATGTTGGACTCTGTGCTCGTCATTAGTTGACATTACCCAACTCAATTTGTAAGCTAGCTAGCTTGAAGTTAGCACTGTTACTGCTGTAGCAGAAGAGGCGGGCAAAAAAAGGAAATGCAAGTCACATCCTTTTGATTGTCCTGTAATTTTTCGTAGGTTTATGTTTGTGGAGATCAGGTTTGTCTGCATTGATTGGGTTGCCATGTTTGAATTCCTTGTCCTTTCTTGCAAAAACCTTTGCTGACTAATAAATGCATAGAACTGGTTATATTAGCAGATGTCCCATCTTGTCTTATCATGTAAATTTAATAAAACACACACCTACACACACAAAAAAATCTTTGGCAATAACATGACTTCAGATTTTCACAGATGCTCATTGGTGATTAAACACACTAAACACACTCCTGTTGTGAAAGAAAGAGAGAAAATCACTCAGACTAATTTTATTATCACAAATTAAAACATCCTCGGTCCTTAAAGAATAATTACAACCATGCCAGGAAATCCAAAACCAGTCCACAGTCCGTCATTGGGAATTAAATTTATGCTTTGGCTGCGTCAGTTTGCTCAATAAAAAACAAATACACATCGACGAAGCCGTTACAAACTTATGTGATATACTGTGACACGAGGCTTATTATTGATCGCTGTCGTTTCCCTCATTACCTGCTTTCCTTTCCAGTTTTATGTACGGAGAACTGACGGACAAGAAGACCATCGACAAAGTCCGGCAGACGTTTGACAATTATGAGTCCAACTGCTTTGAAATCCTGCTGTACAGAAAGAACAGTGAGTGCTCGCCTCCCTCATTACCCGACATTACGTCCCTCACATCATCCGTTTTACAGCACTGACAGAATTACACAGGGTTTTTTATTTTATATTATTTTACTGCATGCAGCCATCACTTTCATCTGCGAATAATATGTTGAGTACTTTCTCGATTGGTATGTTTTAATGAACTCTCAATCTGCCATTCGTTTACATTTTCATTCCATTTTAGCTGATTTTCTTCAATTTTTTATTCCATCATATTGTATTTTATTTTACCTCCTTAATGCACCCTTTTAAAATTCTAAAATCTTAATTATTCATATTATGCATTTGAGGGTAAGTGTGATTTTAACCACTGCTATTATTATAAGCCTGAGAATGGATGGATGGTGGCCGAACAAAACCTTCATGGTTAAATGTTTGATATTTAAAAATAGAAAATGTAAATATAGTTGGAATATTCTTCGACAGGTTAATCCAGGTAAAGCAGTAGGTTCTTCTGTCCAGCTAAATCAGAGTAAGAAACACGGTGGACAAAGTGTGTAGACAGAAATAGTCCCAAATGTTCTTGTCTCCCACAAGTGATGACCCACGAGGGCAAACTGCGAGGTGGAGGAGCACGAGGCAGGGAGGGAGAAACCGTAAAAAATGTAAAAAATCAATTCAGAAATGGTTCAGATATGCTGACGAATCAGGTGAGCTGGACTCTTATAGAGGCCGGATATAAATGAGATGGATGACGACTCTCGGACAACTTGCATCCACAGAAATTACGATTTTAAGGAGTGTGCAAGTTGGTTGAACTTTGGCTCGGCTGAAAAACGTGTGAGGAGCCGTTAAAGTTCGTGAAAACCTCGATTGAATCAAAGCTCCTCTGTACAAAAAGAACAGTGAGTTCTTTAAAAGTAGTGACCTTAACATTAAGTTGTTAAAACCACGCCGTTTTGAATGAGGTAATTTAAACCCCAGGAGAGAAAAATCAACATGATGAGTGAGGAAAATGGAAGGATCAAAATGTTCTTACGAAGATTACGGAGTATCAGACACGGAGGATGAGCTTAGTTATGTCACTGCTCATTTTCCAGAATTCACAATTTTTCTCAAAGTATTAATTTAACAGTGTTTATCATAAACAGGAATAAACTTCAGCTGTCACTGTATTCTGCTCTGCAAACTTGTAGATGTTAAATATTTTGCTCACACTGGAAAAAGAAATCAACTTACAGGCGTGTACATTAGCTACGTGCATGCTCTAAAGAGACATCACTGTCCCACAATGCATCATAATGCATATGAAATATTTTGGGTTTGTGTGGCGTCTCTGCAGGAAGCCCGGTGTGGTTCTACATGCAAGTGGCTCCCATCAGGAACGAGAACGACAAGGTGGTTCTGTTCCTCTGCACGTTTAAGGACATCACCCTGTTCAAGCAGCCCATCGAGGACGAAACCACCAAAGGTGAGAGTTTCCCTGCATTGTGCAGGTGCAAAGACTTGGAAAAAAACATATTTATAACAACAATTATGTCTGTTTTTTTTAGAGAATATTTCCCTTGTATGGCTGTTTTATTATCAGATTGTCTGCAGTATATAATTTTAGTAGATTTATATGCAATTAAAGTCTTTGTTGGGTTGGAAAACCTGATGTTGTCATCAGTACATGATGTGCAGCAGGACAGATCACCGGTGTGTTGTTTCTCATCAGGTTGTGTTTGGTAAGGAGGTGCAAAGGGGGGATGACATGTGACAAAAATGTAAGTGGAAGCAAATGAGGACACGGCTGGATGCCTCAGTGTGTAATAAGATGCCAGTTTGCTCCTGAGAGGACATATAAGTACATTTCTTCATGCTTCTCCTCCTCTGAGCTCTTGCTTTTTCATCATCTCCTCCATCTCTATGTTCTCCCCTCTTCACCCTCTGGATGTTCCTTTCAGTCTCCTTCTGAACCTTCCTCTTGATCTTCTTCTTCTTCTTTATCCTCTTATTTTTTTGTCCAAAACTTTGGTTAACGACTTAAAAACAGCAAAGCTTGTGACACTCTCATAATCCCCAGCTTTACTTCCTGTTTCAGAGCTAATGAGCTAATGTTAGCATGCTAACATGCCAAACTAACAAATTACCATGTTAAACATTGTACCTGTTACATACCAGCGTGTTAGCATGTTGACGTTAACATGTTAGCATCTCAAAGCCCAGCTGTTTTTCACAGAGCTGAAAGCATGGCTGCTTTCCTCTCACTCCCTTCTCTCTTCTTTTTACATCTTCACCTTCTTCAGCTTATTTCTCCTTTGGTTCTTGAGATTCACCTCCTCTTCCTCCTGTTTTGTGCCTTATTTCTTCTTTTCCATCCTCTTCTTCTACTCTCACCCATCTTTCTCCTCCCTGTAAGTCTGGTGCTTTAGTTCTGTATCATTCTGTTCTCTTTTATTCCCTTCTTGATGACACTATTTTCACCTTCTTCCTTTGTATCCTTCCCCTTTATCATCTTCCTCATCTCCTCTTCAACTTGTTGCCTTCCTCTTCCTCCTTTTTCCTCCACTTCTAGTCCTCTTCGTCCTCCTTGTGTTCCCTCTTCTTGCTGTCCATCATTGCGCTTCTTCCTCTTCTCTTATTCTTCCCTTCCTGACTCCCAACATTTCTTTTCCTCTCTTCCTCTTGTTTTTTTTCATCCCAAGCTGCAGCTGAGTAAAAAAGAGCGAGTTGAGTCTTGTTTCCCTGCGAAGAAGCAGGAGCGTCTCGATCTGTCAGCTTGTGTTGGAGGAGGCTGTGATGCTGTCAGGAATCACAGGAGATGTGGGCGGCGGCAGCGGCAGCGGCGTTGGCGTCCTCTGTGTCCTGACTGATGCACAGTGTCACTTTTCCACCCGGGGAGTCGTTCCCGGCGACACTGAGCGGGTGTCTTTGCCCTTTGTCACCCTTCGCCCTTCTTAATGTACTCGCACATATACAGTAAACACGTGTGCACACATGCGGTGAGCCCCCCCCCCTGCAGAGACCTGCCCTCGGCCGTCATGTGATTTGTATGTTCGTATCTTGTGTGTGTTCAGAGACACATGAACAACATGGACTCAACATGCAATTAGAGCTTGATTGGAACTAATAATGTCACATCAATGCGTTAACGTCTTTGCCTGTTTGCTTCTTCTGATGATTCTTGATGACAAACATCACATTTAGTCTGCGATCATCCATGACTGTTTGTCACAGTTGAGTCAAAACAACTTTACAAAAGCCAATCAGATCTCTTGTTAGACTGAATTCACCTGTAGAAGTCTTGTAGGAACTGATGAAGATTGTGACCCTTTGATCAGATATTTTATGGCTTTGTGGTCAAAAGAAAATGTAAAAGGTTAAATATCAGCTTGAATTGTTCAAATATGGATTCAGATTCATGTATTGTGTTTTTCAGATGTTTTAGATTAAACAATACTGATAATGAAAAGTTTGGGTTTGGATTTCAGACACACCTGTAAAATGAAATCACATTGGCACAAAACTGCACTTTGCCATCTTTGGTTTGACCGACTGTGGTGTGTTTTAGTACAACACGGCTTGTTTAAGGGAGCAGCATCGTCCTGCTGTGTCACCGAGCAGCTTTCTGCAGTTCAACCTGCCTGCTGATTAAAAAGGACTGAGAGAGTCTCAGCATGCCAACATGTGTTAGCATCAGCTGAGCAGGAGAGAGACCCTGTGCTGCTAAAGACGAACTAAAAGTCCCCAATTCTTTCCATTTTCACCCGATAATCCCTCTTCTTCTACTGTTCTTGAATGTGCACTGCTCTCTGTGTTGTTGCTGACACTTTTATTGTTGTTCCTGTTGAGTCACCAGCTTGTTCACCTCATAGAGATTCGTCAAATCATTTAAATTTACATTATTTGCGTCATCCGTCCCCCCCCGATTCTCAGATTGAACTGGTTTCTTTTCAGGGATTTTTCAGAACATTTTACACTGAGAAGCCTTTGCTTTGTGCACGGCTGCTGGTTGTGTTTGTTACAGTGACGCCGGCGGCTGCAGAGCAGGTACACAAACAACGTCAGCTCCATCAATGCAGGAGAACAGAGAGAAAAGAAAGAGGACAGGAAAGCCAAACATGTGTCAGAGCAAACTGTTGACGCTGCTGAGCATCACGTTGTTGTGGTTTTTGCAGAGTGATGTGTTCAGTGTTTGCCTGTCAGCACCTGTAAAAGCTTCACAGATGGCAGGCGACACGTCATTTCAGGTGGACAGCTGATCAGTGAGCAGTGCTGAGGCCTCAAAACAGGCGCCTTCGCCATTAAACCAAAACATTTCAGTTTTTCAGTCTGTGATCCATAACTTTTACCTTCAATTACTCAAAGTCTTGAACCTGTTTATTTAGATTAGGAACATTTTTTAAATTAGTGAGTACTTGATTAACTCACTTTGATTGAATTAAATGAAAGATGTTAAACATTAATAGGCCTTTTTTTAAATAGAAACTGAAAGTTTAGCCAGTGTTAGCCTCTACAATTAGATATATACATCTAATTAAGTCAGTAATTGCACTTGATTAGCAGTTCACTAGTTCACTAACAAGAGTTTTATCTTTTAAAAAATGCATCCTTCAGTCCCTCCAGGAATTCGGGATGTTGCAATTGCAACAATTAACGCAAATTCAACCAATCTCTGTGAATTCTGTGCGATCTTGCAATTTTGTCCAATCACCACGACTTTTCCGCAATTTTGGCCAGCCTCCCGTGAGTTCCACCAATCATAGCCGTCTCCAGTGCAAACGTAATGCACGTACGTCACCGAATTCACTTCCTTGTTTATGGTTTGAAGATGCAGACATGTGCGATAGTAATGTTTCTCACTTACCAACAAAAATTACTGCTAAAGACCGTGCAAAACAATTCCCTGACGTTCTTCACAAAAGTGGAGGTAAGAAAAAAAATGCAACTTTTTAGCAGTTTTCACTGTCTCCCGCAATTTCATTGCAACAAACATGCTTAAAACATCGCAATTTTTTAGAAAAGCTGCTGCGAATTCAGGCATTTTAGGCCGTAACAATCTTGAAAAATACCAGCGAAATCTTGGAGGGACTGATCCTTTCATCTACGCAAGTTACACTTTAATTCATTTTCCTCTTATTAAAGCAAAAGTCAACCCTTGCATCCCTTTCATTCACATACAGGAGCCTGAAAGTGACATGTCTGCATTTGTGAAATGTGACGCTAAAATTCTTAGCACTCTGTATTTGCAACTCTGGCTTGGATTTAAGTGTCTTTGGGTCAGGACATTTCCTTAAAAAAGAAGCATCAGACCGTAAAAGTCAATGTTCTTTTATTCAGTGAATTAGTCTTTATTTTCTTTGGTCAACACCACTTTAACCGGTCCTTTGTCTTCATGTAGTTTCAGTCTATTTGGGCTTCAAAGTGACTTTACAGACAAATCAAATGATGCAGACACGTGGCACCTGAACTCTCCTTCTCTTTAACATCCAACCCACATCTGTAAGCACCTTCAGCCTGAACAACAGCGAGTTCACACACACACACTATCTGTTATATTAAGATGCTAAATATGGACAGTGTGTTCAGTGCATGTGTGCCGATCAGGTGTGTTTGTCTGGTTTGTCCTTCGAGACACACACTGCGCTCTGTAACTCCACTCGTGTTCTGCAGCGACGGTCGGCACGAGTCGTCCTCGCTGAGCTTCTGCTGAACAAAATCTCATTTCAGAAATTCACTTTGGTCGTGCGTGCACCAGTTCTTCTCTGCTCTCCTGTTATTTTTAGCTCAAGCCTTTATTTTATTTTTATTTCCACTTGCATTGTGCTTCAGTGTGTTACATCGAGCAGTGTTGCATTGTGGGAGGGAACCATAGCAGGAGTTTTACTATTAGCCGTGAAAAAGACCTCGTACTTTCCGTTCGTGCTCCATGTGAGGTCCTTTTGTCCTCATGTGTCAGCATGAACAGTGGACGCCTGCAAGCTGTCAATGTGTGTTTACATGAGTGCCACAGAGACAAATTCCTCCATTTTACCTCATAATGAAAGTGGTTCTTGCTTTGTAAAAAAGGACGCTCTCATTGTACGGCCTGGTGCTATTCTATAATGCAAACACACTATAAAGTGAATTATGCAACCACAGCCGGTGAATGGGTCGTATAGAAAAGCACTTAAGACCTTTGCTTAGGTAAAAATAGTAAAACCACAAAGGACGACTACACTAAGTCCTGCAGTCAAACTTCTGCTGCAGAAAAATGCTTGAAGAGCAAACAAGCATTTTGCACTGAACCTGAGGGACTGAAGTCCATCTTTATTGTATAAATAAAAAGTTGGATTTAAAAGCAAAGAGATTCTCTGCCTTCACTCGGGAATGAGCTGTTGCTTTGCAGCAGATTTGGTCTTTTTACAGGCTTCTCCAGAATATAAAACAGTGGTGCTTTTAACGAAGTACTTTAGCTGATGTCGAATTTTCTACATGTAAACGTTCACTGAAACTAAACTTAATTAAAACACTTGAATATCAGTCAAGGATGAACTTGACGAACATCAAAACACAAACAGTAGGAAATAAAACTCACACAGGTGAGTTAAAATGTCAGCAAACAGATTTGACGGAATTCAGTTCAGACTTTTTAGCTTGTTATCTGACTATTTGAGGCCACAAGTTGCAGTTATGAGATGATGGAAATAAATAAAATTAGGTTGCAAAGGTAGATGAAACCCAAGAGGTCAGCAAACGGACTCAGGAAAAGATTCGGCAACAGATACCAAAGATCTGTTTTTAATTAGCAAACATAAGCTGCTGATCGTCACAGAGGCTGCGGCAGGAAAGATGTGTTTACTGCTCATTAGTTTAATTTTTTTATTTGTGAGACGAGCACTGTGTTGTTATTTTTACAAAAGTTAGTCCAGCTTTAAGTATAAGGAGCAAAATGAGCCGTTAAATTCAGGAAATGCAGTCAATCAAAAGCAGTTTTAATGATTTTATATGAAATTTAGTTTAAAAATCTCAAAAAAACCCTTAAAAATGTGAATAATCAGGTAAAGTCAATGTATTTTTTCAGCTACAGAACAGAGATTCATCTCTTGACTCTGGGCTTTTTTCACTGCTTTTCAAAACACAACAATAAACCAGGGAATATATGCGAGTTACGCAAGAACTACAACAACAACAGTCTTCCTCGGGGATAGGTATTGAAAAAATCACCATTTTAGCTAAGAGCTCCCATGCTTATTATCTATGTTGATCCGAAGCCAATTTAAGTTATTAGCATGTAGAAAATCACATAAAAGAAGCTGCTGGGTGACTGAAGATGTATGGGAAGTTACACAACAGCTAATACAATGGCTTTCCTCGGGGGGAAGTGCTGATTGGGTCTCCATTTTTCTGTTGATGTCCCTCCTGTATGAACCTCCACACACTTTAGTGTTTGGCTTCTTTCACACTGCTGCACAGGGAAATGAACAGTTGAATTTGCCTCCATCTGAACAGAGAATGAAAGGGAGCTTTTTTCACATGGTTGCAGGCCTGAGGGGTAAAAGCTATTTCAAAGTCCACTGTTTGTTCGTAATGGTCCCTTCAAAGGGGAGGGTCGATCACAATGTGTGCCGCTGTGCCTCTGTTGTTCTACTCTTTGCCCTTTACAACATCTGATTTTTATTTTTAGAGCACTACAGTAGAAGCAGCCGGCCTCCAAATCGGGCACGGTGGTGCAGCGGTTGGTGCCATCGCCGGCTGAGGGCTTTTCTCTGCCCGGTTTGCATGTTTTCCTCTGTTCGGAAACATGCAGGTTAATAGGTGACTCTCACCGCCTGCAGGTTTTAAAGTGAGCCTGTACGGATGTTTGGTACTGTTGTCTATTTTACACAAGATCCTGCAGTTCTGCCACAGTGAAGACCCCTTTTTTTTTCTGAACACCAAATCAAACATTGCTAGTAAAAGCAAAAAGATCTTTATATTCTCTGTTTTATCTTCTTCCTGTTTTAATTTGTCTGACTCATTTTACCTCACTTCCTGTCCGTGGCTTGGTTTCACTGTTTGTCAGCACTTATTTACCTGATCAGTTCACCTATCTCAGGCACCTTCACACCTGAAAGTTCGTACGAAGGTTCGTGTTTTTGTCACATTGTTTACATTTGGTTTCGGTTTCAGTTTCACACTGTAATTATTCAAACAGACCAACAGACTTTACATGACAAACCTTCGTCATATCGTCATCAAGTACGTAGGTTTCGTGTCTCTGTACTTCACTCTGATTGGTTTGTTGGCGTCTGACGTCAGCGTGTTGAAAATGTCTTGTTTTGTAGTTTG
>JAQMCX010000015.1:481438-495824 GCA_029814765.1 Acanthurus leucopareius
GTGTGTGTGTGTGTGTGTGTGTGTGTGTGTGTGTGTGTGTGTGTGTGTGTGTGTGTGTATGTGTGTGTGTGTGTGAGAGGAACACCTCCCCCCCGGCTCATGAAGCCACCTGCTGTCACGGAGTAGCGTGGCGGGCCGACGGGAGCTCGCAGCGTGCGTCTACAGGCGCCACGGAGGCTCGGAAAGGTCTAATCCAAGTTGACCTTTCTGCGCGGCGTTCATGTCGCCACGGCGAGGCCGAGCTGACAGAGCCGGGAGGAGGCTGAGCGCCCGAGCATCAGGGTGCAAGAAAACACACTGCATGTTAACACTGAGAGGGCGGAGGCGATGGAGGATGGAGGGAAAGGTGGGATTGAACGTGACTGTTAAAATGACTTGAGGGGAGATTAGTTGATGGAGGGATGAAAACCAGGAAGAAATGAAAAGAATGATGGTGTTGCTATGGGTGACAGCGATGAAATGTTGCTGGATGACAATAAATCATAAAGTGACATGAAGTGGTGGAGGGAAAGAGGAAGTGATGGAGACACGGATGGATGAAAACATCAACATGGAGTCCATAAGGCAGCGATGTTCCAAAACTATAAGACTTTAAGCAATCGGTCAATAATTATCGATGAAAAAATCCTGATAATAATTCAAACTTTAGTTCTGTTGAGTTTAAATTTAATTTTTGTTTTTTGTCCTCCTGTTTGTTCATTCAGTGTTTTGATCGTCACAGAGAAACCAGGAAGTAGGAAGGACGTTTCGTTGCTCTGTGTTGCTTTGCTGTTCTCTCCAGCGGATCGGTCTAATTGCTGGTGTTTGTGTTTTGCTCTCTGTGTCTGAACAAACTTTCAGCAGAGTTTACAAAATAAATCACTAATATCTGCAAAGGAAATTTGAGTAAAATAAAGCACAAAGGTTCTGCAGATGGAACATAAGATCATCTTTTCTTTGTCCTGTAAGAGAAGAATAAAACAGGTCTGAATATTTTAACAAATATATGTTTTAAATCGAACTTTAAGTAGCTAAAATGTGAGTTTACATCCAATATTTTTCAGCCTGCTTTGCCATAAATACTCTTTACATTTGTGATTGTCGAGCTGTCGCTTTCTGAGCCAGAATAACAGCATGTGATGTTCATTTACTCTGTGAACTGTGCTGTGCATTAGTTTTGGAAGTGGCTTATGTTTTCTGCCATATGGTTGGTCACAAATAGAATCTTTTATGTTGTAATTGGAATCGTTGCAAAGTGTGCCGTCCGCCGAACATCAAAGTTCCTCCCTCTTATCTTTAATTTTGTTGAAGCTGTTTGTCTGTGAGAGATGGAGAGATGAGGTGACACAGTAATGCAGCGTTCGTGTCACATTGTTCGGATGGCTGTTGTTGTAAAAGCTCGTCTGGGAGGGGGGGACGGCTCGCTCGGCCTCGTAGGTGCAGTTTCTGAGGGGGAGATGTGTGGATTTTCTGACAGCTGTGACATCTCACACTTGGCAAACCTCAGTATAAACACGTCAGTGTCAGAACGGCTGCTAAGCTGCGATGAAAACATGGCATTAACGCTGTTGCCTTCACAGGCGACGGTGGCTGTGTAACCATGTTGCAAATAAACACTCCACACGAGTCATAAATGGACATATTTATCTTTTTTTCCTGTCAAAATTGTGTGAATGCAGCACAGAGCAGTGAAACAGACTTTTTTTATCACAGTAAAACTTTGGATAAAGTCTGTTATTTCATGCCTCTCCGGTCAGATTCGCGGTCTTAGCGCCTCTAAATTGCTTCTGGACTAAAATCCCTGCAGTCAAACTGTTTCAGAGTCTGTGTTCGGTGTGAGGCTGCAGGTCCTGGTTGGTGTTTCCTGCAGTTTAAACACCAACACAGCCCCCCCAAAGAGCTCCGAGCTACTGATGGTCAGCTAATACAGCCACTAGCTGCACAGCTAACCAAGCTAATAGATAGATCGATAGATAGATGTACTTTATTGATCCCAAATTGGGAAACTCCACTGTTGCAGCAACCCACAAACTACACAAACTATACAAACTATACAGCAATCACTAGAAGGAACCTTCAAGTTAATTAAAAAAAGGGCATTTACAAGGGAAATAGAAAAGTAAATGTGCAAAAATAAATAAAACCAAGGATGCCTGGTGGCCTAAAAACACAAAATGTGTGCAGAACAAAAGAACAAGAGCAAAATGTGCAAATGGCAGTCAGATGTGCAGAAGCAAAGATGTGCAAGGTTTAAAAACCAGTTGTGCATATATTTGCCCTTGAGTCTTTAAAAAGTCCAGAGTGTTATCTGTCACACAGCGGGGAGGAGTTGTGAAGGGTTACGGCTCGTGGCAGGAAGGATTTCCTGAAGCGTTCCTTCAGACAACGAAGCCGTCTGAGTCTCTTGGAGAAGAAACTCTGCTGTCCGTCCAGTGAGTGGTGGAGAGGCTGGTCCTGGTTGTTCATGATGGATGACAGTTTGTTCATCGTCCTCCTCTCTGTGAGGAGCCTCAAAGGTCTCATGAGGCATGAAGGCAGCAGTTAGCGGTTGTTCTGGTGATACGCTGCCACTTTTCCTAAAAATTTTCCCGTTATTATGATCAATCATGGCTGAAATCCACATATCTGTGTGAGAATCAGACCTCTGATGGATCACTGTGTGTGATCATTGGGACTCTTAACCGGACGAGCTGCAGATGTTATTATGTGTGAACATAAAGAGTTAAATGTGAGTGAATGGAAGAAAAACTGAAGGGAGATGAGAGATGAAGGAAAACCAGTGAGGATTAAAACTCCTTGTAAACATTTTCTTCCTCTGCTGTTTTATTTCTTCGAGATTTCACAGTCTGTTGCTGCTGTAATCTGATTTGAGTTCCACTAAACCAGCAGATACTTTACAGTTTATGTCTTTTGTGTTTGGCAAAGACGGAAAAAATGATCTGAAAGCTGTTAAAGCAAACGTATTTTTGTGGTAATTAAATATTGAAAATCATGTTCAGGTTGACATTTATCCTTTTGTTTACAAATAGCATCTTTCATTTCGCAGCGTTTCGCTCGGGGCAGCTTCTGCTTTTGGCTGCTTTAGGTGCAGCGGGACGATTGAAAACTCAGCTGAAGCGTGGCATTCTTTGGCTAAAAAGCTGAGACATTTTTGAATTTTTAATGCTCGCCGGATTGAGCGCTTGAAAACACGCTTAAGCTCCCGGTGGCTGTCAGAAAATATGCAACAGTGTGTCGTCTGCTTTGGAAATAATAAGAGGAAGAGCCGGCGCTGTGAAAAGAGCTTCCCACCGGACACGTAATCTCCTTCTGTACGCCGCCTCACTTCGCCGTGCTCCGTTCGGATAAACAGGTGCTTATGGGCCGTGATTTTACATGCATTGCACGCTCTTGACTCATGCTCTTTTTCATCTGTGTTTCTCTGTCCCGTGGCTACTTAATTTAGAGGCATTTACATATGAGCTGGGAACCGTCTGAGTCCCAGGGGAGGCCTTTGAAGCTGCGGCAGGCGAGAGGCAGCGAGGGCTGGGGAGGGCCGGCCGGGTCTGCGGCCTCAGCGACAGCAAAGCGTAAGAAGCCTCAGCAGCAGCAGCAGCAGCAGCAGCAGCATCAGTGTGAGTTAAGGTGAAGGCAGAGCTGAGTCGTCCTAAGTCCGGTGGAGTTAAAAAAAGCAGGTTTCGGTGAAGTTCAGGGGTTAAGAACAAGTCAAGATCAAAGAGTTTTATTTCGAGAGTCGGACTGAATTAGAAACAGCACTTTTTCTGGAATCAAGAAGTTTTCTGAAGGAAGAGCAAAGACACATACGTCTGCAGAAACACTGGATATTTTGCTTTTTAATTCACATCTGCAGTGTTTTTGAAGTGTGGGAGGTTTTATTTGAAGGACTGCAGGTTGTGATTACTGGAAATAAACTGGGAAAGAAAGAAGAAGAAACTCAGAGTAAAGATGCAGCTCAAACTCCAGTTATAAGATATTTAAACATATTTAAAGTTGTATTTTGCTTGAATTTAAACACTAATTGGCTTTATTGAAATACCTCTTTTTTGCACAGACAGTTTCAAATAAACTTGATTAGTCTCCTTAATGATGAACTGCTTAATTACTTCTAATCAGGCTCATTCACAGCATTTGACCCTGACGCCTCGCTGGAAAGACTTCAGGCTGCAGTCTGTCTCATTTAAGTTGAATAACAGTCGTCAGTTTATTGATTGTTCGTAGATTTAGAGGGTTTTTTTCATCAGTGTTGCTACCCACGCTGATATTCTACCTGTGTTATGAAATGTTCTTTTAATTTTGGAGTTAATTCGTCAGAATTTGCACAGAAACTTCTCAAACTTCTGCTGCATAATCTACTTTTTTGCCATGTTTTTAATAAAGGACTTAAGGGCTGCATCGTGCTCAACAGAGAGCACTTGTTGCATCATATTTTCCCTTTTAGCTCCATCTTCATCGGAGTAAACTTTAAGGGGTAGACTTTAGTCACGTTGCCTCACAGTAAGAAGGTTTTGGGCTCAAACTCGGCCTTTCTGTGTGATGGATTTTCTCCATCGTCTGGCTGCCTCCTCTGAAGACATGCAGGTTAAGTTAACTAAACTTCTTGCAGGTGAGACTGTGAGCATGAATGGATGTTTGTCTCCATGTTTCAGCCCTGTGAGGAGCTGAGTATCCAGGCCCCGCCCACAGTCAGCTGGGATTGGCTCCAGCCTCCCCACATCCCTGCCAATAATTCATTGATGGATGGATGGATGGATGGATGGATGGATGGAGTACAACAGAGTTTATGTTTCAGCTTTTTCAAACACAGGCTGACAGGAGGCTGTAGAATTTGATCTCCACTGGATCAAGTGTGCAAGAATTAAGAACAAAGTCAGTCAACTCTGATATAGATACATGGATATCAGTCTTCCCATCACTGAAACCGAACACAGTCAGACAGTTAAAACTTCGGGGTGAAATTAGGTCTCAACGTGGAGGAAAAGAGAGAAGCTCAGGTTTCTCACCAGGAGGTGAAATAAGGCCGAAAGAGGAACCTGAATGGAGCTGCTTCCTGCTGAAGATGGAGGATGGAGGCTGAGGATGAAGGTGAAAGATGAGCCGAGGATGAGGAGCATAAAGGAAACTGCAGACAGCAGCTCCTGTCTTCATTACATAACATCATCGCCTCCATCATTAGATAACCCTGCTGGCTTTCATCTACTAATTCTCCCTTTATGCTCCAAAAATGTGAGAATTATGATTTAATGTCTGTAAATATTTGGCTTCAGGTTGCGGCGTGTCGGCCCCTGCTGCTCCAAACGCTCGCCTTTTTTAATTGTGTGAAAACGGGTCGTGTGGAGCGTTCAGACGCCTCGGGGTCCCGGCGGCTGCTGCTCCCGCGGTTAAAAAAACAATCACTGTTGTTTGTTTGGAGCCTCTTTGTCAGCTGGCTGTGTTCGGAGACGTCTGTGGTAAAGAACAGTTAATGAAAGAGCCGAGCCTGCAGAGGACACGGGTCAGCGGCACCGGAGGAGGAAGTTCCTCCACAGAAAACCTTCTCAGGGACTAAAGACTGTGTGTGGCGGCTCTGTGGTGCTGTGCATTAAAATTACATTTGTTTCTCTGAGTATTAATACCAGAGCACAGACTGAGCTGAGGCTGTATTTTAAACACTGGACCCACTGGTGTGTAAAGTTTTGAAGGCGGGAGTTTGGCATCACGGTTGTCACCATCTTGTTTCTGCAGCCAGAAGGGACCATTGTTGGAAGAGACGACGGAGCTGGAAGGAAACACAGTGCCAATGATTTCTACAAGGAGAGAATACTGACTTTTTAATGTGACCTCCATGTTTTTGCTTCAGTCTTTTAGCATTAAATCACGAGCTACATTTGGATTTAAATTCAGGGCCTGATTCACTAAAGGATTGCACATTTTTTGCGGCTGCTAAACAGATGCAGCACAGAGATTGCACATCTGTCTAATTAAAAAAAACCCTAACCCAGCGAAGTTTGCTCACATTTAAATGAGGTTTTATTCATGCATATAGAAGAAAAACAGCCCATATTTGTTATATTTGCTGTTTGCGACACGTAGATAGAGAGAAATATTAAGCGTCTCTCCAGAGTTGGTGGTGATTGCGCATCATTTAAAATCTGTCACGCTTTTCTATGATTATTGCAGCTACGATTGTTGTGAGAAGAAGGGATCGTAATGCCAGGCGTGTTCCTGAGAGTAGATTCAGAATATGAACTGTTTGAATTACCAGACAACAAAATCCTCTGCAGGTACAGGTTGCTATCAAAAAAACAATCAGACGAAGCAAGGGCGCAAATTTGGCGCAATGTGTGCTGTGAATCAGACGAGAAAATAGCAAACGATGTGCAATATTCGGCACTAAAAGTGATCACAGTTCAGTCTTTGTGAATCAGGCCTCAGTGTTTCCTCTCAGATGCTTTAACAAGGTTCTTGTTAAAGTCAGCATCAGCTCACAAAGTTAAAGCTGATCAGCGAGCTGGATCCAGATGATAAAATCTGCCAGCAGCAGTCGTCACCTCATGTAGCCGAATCAATATTTTAGAGTACAGGATGGGAAGCATCCTGCCGGTGACTAACGCGGGGTTGAGTCGAGCAAACGACCAGCTGTTGCCAAAGTTTTCGCTTTCACTTTCTGCAGTGCGGAAACCAGATGTTAACCTGTAATAAGCCCCGTTTCTCCCTCCCCTCGCCTCCCTCCTCCCTCCCCCTCAGGGCATCAGCAGTCTGTTCAGCTCTCTGAAGGTCGTCCGCCTGCTGCGTCTCGGCCGCGTGGCCAGGAAACTGGACCACTACCTGGAGTACGGAGCGGCTGTTCTGGTCCTGCTGGTCTGTGTGTTCGGACTGGTGGCTCACTGGCTCGCTTGCATCTGGTAAATAGTTTTCCTTTACTTTCACAAGTTTTATATTTAATGTAGAAACTCATTTCCTCACAGTTTGATGCCTTTGAAAAGCTCCTTTGACTGCTGGGATTTACACAGTTTGTCATGAATGCATCATTGCTACTAACTGCAAGTGTTGTTGTGTTTCCTGTGAGTCAAACTTTGGGTGACATGCTGATTTATTTGAGCCTGGTGGGAAAATAATGGCCGCAAAATCACTGCTCAGATGCAAACAGTGAACATAAACAAACATTTTAAACATCATTCTTATATGTTTCCATTAAATGGAGTTCAGCTCATATTTCCATTTTTACTTCACATAAAAAACAAACAGAAAACCTGAATTTTAAGCCTCCAGATCCGCATGAACTGCTCACATCGAGCTAAAAGGGAAAAGTGCATTAAGTTACTGACCTTATTAAGTGAATATGAGCCTCGACGGACCGAAGTGAAGCAGTGGATGTTGTTTATGGGCCTCAGTCCGCTCTTACATGAATGATTAATGGTTTTAATAACCATATTTAAGGTTTACTTAAGTGGCCCATCACATGTTCTGAAAAGCATCGCAGGCATTAAATTTAGAGACTTAAGGCACTTTGAGTTCATATTTAAGGATCTTTGCATAAATAATGGAAGACTTGAGGCATTTTCAATTAGCTAAGGGGAATTTAAGTCTAATATTAGCATTTGTGACCCACCTGAAAGCCGCTTATTTATAAAATTCTAATGTGCTCTGCTGATTAAACTTATTTGCTGTCTTGTTTCTGTTTGACAGCAAAGTTTGAACCGCAAACTCGACTTTTTTCTTCATTTAAATCAGTTTTTATTTTAACAGTGACAGTTTTTCATGCTTTAGTTTCTCTGAGTGGATCATTTATGCAATAATGGTTCTGGTTTGAATTTAAAAAAGATTAAATGTCTCACAGATTTTTCACATTTAGTTTCAACATTTGGCCAATTTATGTTTTCTTTTAAGGTTGGCAGAGATTTTTTCCTACCAAAACATATTTATAGTTTCATATGCTGCACAAACTGATGTTAAAGGTTTGTTAAAGGTATCAAAATGAGCTAATGTAGTATATTATATTGGTAATTTGAAGAGAAACCTTAAAGAAATTGCGTAAAATAGACAGAATACAAGCAATAACATGGTCGTGTAAAGTTAATGTAAAATAATAGTTTGAAATTCATAAAATAAACAGTAAGGATGTAAAAATGAGACGTAAACAAGCAAAAGTTTGAAGGCAACAACTGAAAAAGCTTCAGTCTTTGGATTCACTCTGGAATAAAAAGCAGAGATTCTTCAGTGAATTTGAAGGGTTTTACTTTTAGTCACCTGTGCACTGAAACTCAACAGGTACAGCATCGGAGACTACGAGGTCATCGACGAGGCCACCAACACCATCAAGATGGACAGCTGGCTCTACCAGCTGGCCATCAGCATCGGCTCGCCGTACCGCTACAACGCCAGCGGCTCCGGCGAATGGGAGGGCGGGCCCGGCAAAGACTCGCTGTACATCACCTCTCTGTACTTCACCATGACCAGCCTGACCACCATCGGCTTCGGGAACATCGCGCCCACCACCGACGGCGAGAAGATCTTCTCCGTGGCCATGATGATGGTGGGATGTGAGTACGACACACACACACACACACACTGGTTTGCTGGGAGCCGTTCACTCTCCGTTATCGAGGGTTCAGTGTGTTTTAGAGAGTGTGATGGCTCAGGAGGCCGTTTTTATGCAGCCGTTATCACTTTACTGCCCCGCGGTGTGTTTTCTACGGAGAGAAAATCCACTCAGGAAGCAGCTCTCGCTGAGGATGATGCCACCGCCGCCGGTGGAGTTTTTATGATGTATTGATGTTTGAAGCGAAGTGATGGGCTCAGTGAAAGTTTCACAGACTCTCTTCGAATCTGATTGGATGATTCCTGGTGATGCTGGTGACTCTGTGACCTCTGCAAACATCAGGCTTTTTGTTAAATATTTGTACAGTTTTTAGCGGCTGCAGACAGATTATCACAGCGTGCAGATGAAACCTGAGCAGGATCATAAATGAGAGCATGTGACTCACATGATTAACGGCAGACTGAGCTTCCTGCGGTCAAACCGACGCTCCATGTGATGAAACGAGGGGGCAAGAAGATGTTAATGGTTCCTGTGAGATGAGCTGAAATATGTCTTTTTCTGTTCCTTTTTAGGCATAAAAGAGTTGGATTTTATCCAACAAATCAAAACTCATCTGTATTTCATATTTCACGCTGTGTTTATTGCAAATCCACAAATTACCTTCATCATCAGGACGGAGTTTGTATCTCAGACCTGCAATCATTGATCTTTTCTCTCTATAATCATAATATTTAAGCTGCCAAACCCTATCAAGTTCTTTTTTTACCACGACCGCAATCTTTTTTATAAATTTAAACAAATCTTATTTGCTTTTTGCAGACAGAGTATTTAGAAAATCTTTGGGTTTTGCAGAATTTGAAAGGTCTGTCTTCTTGTGTGACTTCATGTTGCATCAAATGGACTTAAAGACATTTAGAGGAACACGTTAAAACGAGACTCTACAGGTGAAACGTTGCTAAAGCAAACAGAAACTCAGCAGGCATCAGAGACAAAAATGTTCTCCAGCTTTTCTTCTTCTGAGCAGGTCGGAGAACTGTTCTGTCGCTGCTGTTAATTGGTGGTTTGATGTCACTGAAATAATGAAGCTTTTGTAGATTTAAAGCTGCAGATTCCATCAGTGATTCTGGTTGAAGAAATCAGGACGTTAAGCTGCTTTTGGTGGAAAAAAAGTCATTTAAAACCTGTTTGTTCTTCGTCTCTGTGCTGTTTTTACATCTCGTGTCTGTGGTTTTTAACAATCTTTAAGGATTAAACTCTTCAGTCTGTTTGGGGAGATTTGTTTTTCCGAACATGTCGAATGTTTTACAGAAGCTTTCCTTTCTCGCCGGCACTCCTCCTTGTGCAGCAGCTTGTGTAACAGCGTCGACGTCCTGCAGGGAAAAGTTACTTTGAGGGCATCAATTATTAAAGTGAATGCACAGTCTGCAAAACTGAGGGAACACATTCAAACATCAAGTACTTTTTTTAAGTCCTGAGTGGCCTCCTGAAGCTTCTGACAGGAATAATAAACACAAAGTACTGAGGTTGATCAGATTTGCAGCTGTAATGATGTTTAATGTGAGGAAACTGATTGTCTTGTCGTCCTCAGTGGACAGTTGTGCTGCCGTCAAAAGTGTCATCATTTAGCTTAAACTTCTCTTGTTAACTTTGTGCAGAATGAATGAAAGTTAATGTTTTTTTAATCTTCAGCTTCTCGAACCTGTTTTGCGTCCTGCAGCTGTTTGACTCGCTGACAGATGTGCATTATTCAACATATTTTATATGCTTGAAGACCCGCAAGGAACCTTTATGTTTGTCTCATCTTTTAAATGAGATGTTCATGTGGTCCTGCTGGTTTGGAACCAAAACAACAACAAGAACATAAACTCAATGTGTTTTACATCAAAATACAAAATAATAAAAGCAAAGTCATAAATATGAGAACAAAAGCAACATAAAAATCAGAATGTAAACCTGAGAAACAAGCAGAAACATCCAGCAAACGTTCAACACAACAGCAATGAAATATTCACGTCTGTTATGTTTCACTTCTGTTTTATGTTTAAATTCTGCTGCATTTTTAATGAGCTGATCGTTCGGACAAACCTGCAGATCAACCGTCACATCCGTCCGTCCAACCTGCTGGAGATGAATTCATGACCCAGTTTCTCACAATTTGAGGAATAAAAGCTTTAAGTTATGATAAAAGTCTAATGTGCAGGTTTGTTTTCTGTTCAGTAAACACTGAAACGATTCCTAGAAAGCTGCAACTCAAAGGAAATGGAGCAGCGTCTCTGTTTCTATTAGTTGTTTATTCTAAGCAGCATATTTAAGAAGTAAAGCCATCAGTTTCTCATGAGTGAGGAGAAATATTCCCTCAAACATTAACAGATGACAAACTCAGCGGCCTTTTTCATTATTTTTCCTATGTTTCGCTAAAAAAACCCACTAATTTAAACAGCTGATTCATTTTAAAAGTGAACCACAGCGGCAAAATGTCACATTAAGTTCAAAACATCGTCGACTGCGACTGCAGGAAGTGATGCATGCAATCAGAGCAGAGAGGAGGGGGGAGTTTCTTCCATCACGTCTGGTTTTTATGCCATCAGGCAGAGAACACAAACCTCATCACAGACCTGCAAACAGCTTTTATCTGTTTTTTTCTCCAAAAACTCAAACTTTCTTTAACTCAGCTTGTTGTTTCGTTGCACAAACTGAACCTGAACTTTCCTGAGTTTGAACCAAACTGAAAAAAAAGGAAGGATTTTAAAAAATGACGTTGAAGATAATTCAGAGTTTTGTGCAGAGTCGGTTTGCTTTGGTGCAGAAAAACACATCAGCTGATTCACCTGCATGTTTGTCTGGATGCTTCGTTCCTCCGGCTGGAGTTTGTGGTTTGATGGTCAGGTGATGCTGCACAGCTGCAAACACAGAAAACACAGAAAACACAGGTGTTTGTGTCATCACAGGTCGTTTACCTGCAGCTGTGCTCTCATTGGCTGTAAACAGAGAGGTTCAGTGTAGTTAAAGCTCAGATTCTGTTTTAATTTTGCTCGTATTGACTGAATAATTAATGATTAAATATGACTGGACGAATCACCAGCTGACATCCAATCATATTCATGCATGCATCTGTACAGTCAAACCTGACTGAACTTTGTTTTCTGGCTGAATTAAAGTCACAGTGGATGTTTGTTTGGACGCAGCAGTGATGTTTGAAACGTCGTGTTTCTGGTTCATTCCACATCTTCATTCTGCTGGAAAAACAGCGTCTCAGGGGCAAACAGACAGTCGTGCCGCTGACGGCGTGCAGAGGCCTCGAGGGTTTCGACGCTCCGACAGAAACCGTCTCCTGAGCCGTCAAACCGTCGATCCACACGGAGGACGAGCGAAACACAAAGGAGGGAAACGTTCGGTTTTCTGCTGCACTGCGGTGTGAGTTCATCTGAAGAGAGAAATGTTTCCATGAGCAGAGAAGAAAGAGGAGTTGGATCATTGTTTGGACTGAAGTCAAGAGCTTGGTGGGTGGTTTTGGGTGCAGGATGGCAACTCTGCAAAAATGACCCAGAAAGAAGCTCTCGGTCTTTATAGATGTTTCAGATCACAAACGCTTTTCTCTGCTTTCAGATTCGGCTTCAGCTGCTTGAAATCCATCATTTTTTCTGCATTTGTTCGGTTAAATCCAAGAAAAAGACGCAGGAAGCAAATCAACTCCTGAGTCCAGAAACAGGAGGAACGAAGCCAGAGCTTATTTTTTAAAAAGTGTCTTAGTGTTTTCACATCTTTCCTTAAAGTGTTTGGCTGAAAACACCAGAGTTCCTCGTGTTCCTCACTGTGCCAGAGCTCGTCTTCTGATTCAGCTCCTTAAAAAGCACCATGAAGCCTTTTCTTCCTGCTATCAGAAGAGCAGGCATTTTACAGCAGCCAAAATCAGTCTGGAACAGCAGTTTTTCTGTGTTTTCGTCTCGCTCTCGTCTGTTTTTTTCGTGTTTCCTGCCCTGGAGTTCCTCCCTGAGCTGCTCCGCGTGTTGTTTGTTTCTGGCAGCTGGACGTTCGGCAGCTTCGGCTCAGGACTCAACAATACGAGGACGCGATGTGTCACGTCTGTCTGGCCGTGACTGATAGTCTTCTTGGCGTGACGGACCGTCACACGGGCTGCGTGGGCCGTCTCCTGATCCCTGCTGACAGACAGACAGACAGACAGACAGACAGACAGACAGACACTGGAGGTCCATTCAGTTTGGTGTCCAGGGTTTTTTCTCAGTATTACGGCTCATAACAATACAAATGATCAGTTTTGTCAACACGGTCGAGCTGCTTGGAGAGAAAAATAATTGAGCAGCACTTTTTAATAAAGCGGCGTTGAAGATGCTGCCGTCTTATTGGTTCATAAATCATTTAACGGTGCTTTTAAGTTCAGTTATGAGCCTTTATTAAGGGGAGGTCAGGTTGGTGCTGCGCTGCTGTTTCTCCTCCTCCAGCACCATGTTCACTCTGTCTTCAGTGTTTAACTGATCAGGAAGGTTTTCTGCTGTGATAAACGCTGATAAGTGAATATTTAAGAGCCACAAGTTTGTCTTTTTCCCATAAGACACCAGTTTATCAAACAGTGACTTGATGTCAGTGTGAATGTGACTGTAAAGGTCATTTTCTCAGACGGTATTGACATGAAATTTCTATTAATTAGAACTGATATAACAATTAAAGTTACTACCTGTTAATTAAGTTAAATATATACCAATACATATATTAAATTTTCTGCATTATCACTCAAACTCGAGTTAGTTAACTTGAGCTCTGTAAGTTATTTCTTTCTGTTTTAGGCTGCAAACTTATAAATCAGCACTTTAATGTGAAATAATTCTTAAAACCTTTTCCTGACTGCAGCTGAAGCTCCACAAAAGCTGCAAAAAACTGTCTAAAATTAAATCATGGAGTTAGATTCAGTTTATGTTGAAGAAAACGAGACTGAAACAAGAGAATGAATCAGAAAAGAGTCTTAAAACTGATCTGCACATCAACAGACAAACGCAGTCCGTCTCCTTTTCCTCGTTTCACTTTCCATCTTGTTTTTTGACGAAGACGCAGAGTGAAAGATACGAGCTGAGGATGAAGTTTTGGTCAAGTGCTGCTCGTCCAAACTCTCCTCCTCCTTCCATTCAGAGCTAATCGAACTCGACAAACAGTCTCCTCTGGCGACGGGGGGGTGGGGGGGAGCAGAGCAGCACAGATGTCTTGTCTTGAGGGAAAATGGCAGACAGATCAGCCCTGGTGAGCTCTGATTGGCCCGTTTGGTTGATCCTGGTGAAGCACCGACGTGCCAAGTTTGGAGGCGGCGAGTTTGGCAGCTCAGAGTGAATCTGGACCAGTTAAGCAGGTCATGTTCCCAACGTGAGGAGGTCCGTTAGAACAGGAAACATCTGAACGAAGAGACTGTCCGTCAGCGTTTTTCCCTGCATTCGCTCTTCCCTCCTCTCTCTGTTTTTGGTTGTTTGGTTTCTGTTGGTGTCGTCTTGATGTTCAGAAACCAAACATGAGGATGAATGACACGTTTGTGACGTGACAGGAAACCTTCATGAAGATTGAAGATGGTCCTCACAGAGCAGCTCAGAGTTTAGTCTCAGGTTAAAGGGCTAAAAGTAAAAATTTTGAAGATCTTTGATCCATCCTGAGAGAAACGCAGCTCATTTCAAAGACTTTTTGGATGCTTTCTGGGATGCTGATTAAAAACTAAAACACCTGCAACATCTGGAAGAACATCAGCCCTCTGCTGACCGACTGTGAACAGTTTGAACCAGACTTTAAACTGTGATTCATAAGTTTCATTAGTGTTTTTACTGTATTTTCCGCACTATAAGGCGCACCTAAAAGCCTTTAATTTTCTCAAAAACCGACAGTGCGCCTTATAAT
>JAQMCX010000015.1:496466-520546 GCA_029814765.1 Acanthurus leucopareius
CAGCCACTACAGTAGTTTCTATTCTATGCGCCTTATAATGCGGTGCGCCCTATATATGAAAACAGTTTTGAAATAGGGCATTCATTGAAGGTGCGCCTTATAATCCGACACGCCTTATAGTGCGGAAAATACGGTACATTCCTAACACTTTGCAAACATGCTGGACTTCATTTAATTACAGTTTTTGTTGAATTTATCAGTGTGGAAGATTTTCAGTGTTTGATGGTTAGATTTTATTATATTATGGATCAAAACAAAGCATATTTCTGTTTTTTAAGTAGGTTTTTAGTTCTTTCCTGGTTTCCTGAGCTCTTTTTTAGTCATCTTTCTGTCTGTGTCAGCTGTTCATGTGTCTGTCTGTCCGCCTGTCTGTCTGTCAGCCTGTCGTCCTCTCACATAATCGACAGAGACTCGGCTGAAGCACTCTGTGCTCTCTGACATCTGAATGACTCTTGGTCCTGTTAGCGTGACGGAGGTCGATCTCCTCCTCCCTCCCCTCCCTCCTCCTCCTCCCTCCCTCCTCCTCCTCCCCCTCCTCCCCTCCTCCCTTCATCCCCCCCTCCCTCCCAGCTGTCCTCCCACATGTCTCACACCCTGTTTGTCACGAGACCGTTCAGGATTAATGGGCCACTTAACTGTGTGTGCAGCCATCAGCAGAGACCTGAACCAGAACACACCTCCATGTTAGAGGACCGGTTCCACTCACACACACACACACACACACACACACACATCTGCACTGACGAAGCTCAGAAACACACATGTGCACCATCACGAACACACACACACTCTCACACACCCTTCACATGCCTGCAGCAGTGAACGTGTGAGACCATGAAACTTTGATCAGCACCATAAAGGAGCGATTAGCATAACTACCGATGCTAATTTCCATATCATTCCATTATATATAATTACATAACATCATTAGCGCATTATAGAGGGATTTTTTAATAGATCTCATGGGCCGTCTCCTCCTTTGCACATGAGACTTCACCCAGCATGTGATTATAAAACACCTTTTATGAATTATCAGTAACATTTACTGTCTCACTGTTTCCTGTTGTCCAGAAAATGAAACTGGCTCAAAAAAAAACATCACAGTCTGAACAGAAATATCATACAAATAAAACACTGATGCTTCATCAGCTCTCATGTGCTCAATTATTTGCTAAATTAAAAAAAAAAAAAATGCAATTACAGTGAAAAAATGTTAATATTCTACAGGAAAAGATCAGCACTTTATTGAAGAAGAAGTGGTAATAAAAAGATGCAAGAAAACAGCAAGAAAACAAAGAAAACAGAAAGAAAACAGCAAGAAAACAAAAGACAGAAAGAAAACAGCAAGAAAACAGAAAGAAAACAGCAAAAAAGCAAAGAAAACAGAAAGAAAACAGAAAAAAAACAAAGAAAACATAAAGAAAACAGAGAGGAAAAAGCAAGAAAAGGAAGAAAACAGAAAGAAAACAGCGAGAAAACAAAAAACAGCGAGAAAACAGCAAGAAAACAGAATGAAAACAGCAAGAAAACTGCAAGAAAACAGCAAGAAAACAGAATGAAACAGCAAGAAAACAGAATGAAACAGCAAGAAAACAGAATGAAACAGCAAGAAAACAGCCAGAAAACAGCAAGAAAACAGAAAGAAAACAGAAAGAAAACAGCAAGAAAACAGCCAGAAAACAGCAAGGAAACGAAGAAAACAGCAAGAAAACAGCAAGAAAACAAAGGAAATAAAGAAAAGAAAGAAAACAGAAAAAACAGGAAGAAAACAGAAAGAAAAGTCTTTCTCAGTGTCTTGGCTCTGGTATGAAGTCGGAGACGTCAGCAGACTCTCTCTCTTCTCCGGCAGATCCTCGTCTCGGTGCAGAAACTCCGGCCGACAGATAAAAACTTGTTCACCTTCTTTATGAGAGCGACGGTAAAACCTTCATGCAGCCGTGATTTAATGTGAAGGGACGCTGCTCAGTTTAATGGATCTGATGCTGTGAAGTCAGCAGCACAGATGCCAAAGACTCATGGAAACACTTGTTCAGCCTTTTCTGCTCCAACACACACGAGCGTGCTGCAGCGTGCAAAGATAATACACACACACACACACACACACACACACACACACACACACACAGGCTATTAACACACTGTGATGAATGAAAGGATGACTTGTGTCTGTTTAGTTTTTTTTGATATTTAAATAAAGTTACGAAACATCTTTTCTACTTCCTCTCGCCTGCATGACTTCACTACTTATATTATCTTCAGACTTTCTGGACTTTTTTGACAAAATGAACATGTTTTTGTCCTTTTTTTTTGGAGATGAAAACATTTTCATCTTGTTTTTATCAGTGGAAAAATTTTTCCCAGAATATAATTTTCTAATAATTTTCCTTTTTGTTTGTTGACAAAGTGTAAATAGATTAAAATGCACTTTTTTGTCGTTATGACTTAGTTTTTTAATCAGTTTTCTTCTCTTTTTTTACCAGTGAAACATTTTCATTGATTAAATTAGTCGTCAGCGACGTTTAATCAGCTGACAGTAAACAGTCTCATCCTTTCTGTCTGCTGATGCTTCAGTTCGAGCTTCTGATTGGCTGATTGGATTCATTTGACCTTGTTAGCAGCAGTTTAACTGGTTAAAATTCAGTGTTCAAGTTAATTAAAACTCAAGATTCTTTTAAAATTACCATTCAAATTAAGACCTGAATAAAAAAGACGACACTCAAAGACGTAGTTTCAGATCAGAAACAGCTTTATGATCAACCAATAATCAATTAATTGATGTTTTAATAATGTGAGACTGATTAAAAATTAAGTCATTCAGCTGTTTCTGGACACTTGGATCATAAACTTCCTCCTGCACTTAAACAAAAGACTGTTGAGTTGCAGAAAAACATTTTAGCTCTCAGGTAACAACGAGAACATTAACCACATCCGTCTGTTAAAGACTGAAAGCCAGAATTTGGTTTCATTCTTTATGAAACATTCAGACGAGTTTTTAGTTTCAGACAAAAAGCTTTTTTTTCACAATGTGCAGAAAAAAAACTGTGACTGAATTAAAACATTGTGTCTTTTTGAGCAGATTTTCAGAAGTTATGAAAAACTGCTTTCATTTCATCTTGACAGCCGCGTATTTGTCATCAGTTCACTGGAGGTTATTTCTAATACGAAGGAGCTTTTTAAGCCAAAATCACACTTATTGAACTGACAAGATTTCCATTCAACAGGGAGAAAAGTTCCCCAGAAATGTCTCTTTCACAGTTTGATGGCAGAGGAGGTGAAATAATGTTTTTTTTTTGGGTTCGTCTCCTCTCTGCTCAGACAGTAACATGCTCTTAAGGTGCAGCAGTGATTTCAGAGCACAGACGGTGATTACAGGCTCAAAAAGTGATTGCATAAGCCTTGTTTTAGACCTTTCTATTAAACTGAAACTCGTCTTTCTGATTCCTATAATCTTCCTCAGTTCAGCTGACACAGCGGTGCAGTGCATTCTGGTTCCTGACACCAACATCAACGAGATGAAAAGGTTACGAACGGCAGAACTGCAGCTCAGAGTGCAAATATTTCCAAAGTAAAATCAAGGTTAACCTTCGTTCTTTCAGCTTTAATTGGCTGAGAGAAGAGAGATGATTCCTCTCTGAGGTTCTGACCATGTTTGTCTTGTTTGTCTTGTTTGTGGAGGTGAAAACCAGGTTCTCACAGAAATCAGCGGAGAGGAAACGACCGTCAGAAGCTGCTGTTAGCATCGTCCTGTCTGTGTTTGTAATGAAACAGAACATGAAGGTGTAAAAGTGATGTAACAGGACACCTGGATCACAGAGAGGCAGGTTGAAACCAGAGACTGTAGAGAAAGAAGAGACACCACCACAACGCCAAAGATGGCGGTTACATGTACATATCCTCCCCCCATGTGACACCAGTCATCTGCTCTATAACGGTTAAATTGACAACCTAACGAGCCAATCGTTTATCTGCATTTACAGGTGCACAGAGTAGAGATTTGATTCAACTAACGTCCAGAAAATGAAGCGTTTATCATCCTTTTGTAGCCACAGGAAACAGTTTTGATTTAGCATTTATGTTAGCAAAACTTTCTCACATATATGTTGATGATGTTATAGTCTCTCTGAACGTCTCTGTAAAGACGTTTGTGTTGTAAAAATCACGCTCACTAGTAGAGGTATGGGTTATGCAACAAAAAAGGGTGTTTTAAACATTATTTTGGTTCAAAGACACAAGACTTTTTTAGCGGTTTATATGAGATTTCACTGGTGAATCTATAGATCCAGTTTTTATATCCTGGCGATCCTCCGGTCCTTCAGGTGAAACTCTGCAGAGGCGACATTCATGTTAATCAGTCGTTCAGTCACATCTTCATTAAATTGGATTCAAGTTCCAGTTCAAATTAACTTTTGGCAAAAATCTCCCACAAGGCTCTTTTTTTTAAATCCTTTTAAAGAACGTTAAAACTCCGTCTGTGTTAATCAGACGATCCTCTTTGCTCCTCTAATGAACATAAGAACTTTATATCTTCATACAAAAGCAGATTCTTCGACTGCAGCTGAACTGATTTTATCACCCTGATGCCAAATGTTAATATCACTAACTCGACACCGGGTGAAATGACTCTGTAAGGTGAGTATTTCTGTGTGGAGAGGTGAGGCAGTTTGAGGAGGAGGATGGAGCATCAGGACTAAAAGGGCTCACCTGACAAGCTCCAACTCGCAGGGAATTATGGGATTTATGCAGCCGATTTGGCCTGAGGAACCCGGTTTGATGGACCTGCATCCAAAGCAGAGGAGACTGACCAGACTCAAGGGGAGAAAAGGGGTGGATGTGATGAGAGGAAACAAGGAAAGGAGTGAAGGAAGGAAGGAAAGGAGGGAGGAAGGATCTCCTCTTTGTTGATTGTTTATCCGACTTAAAACTCCACCCGATGCTGAAAACGCTCCGGTTAGGACTCTCACACAATCCCAAGACGAGTGTTTGTTTCACTGAGTGGATTGAAGTCCTCCTGACACCCCCACCCCCACCCATAAACCCCCACCCACTTATCCAACCCTCCACGGAGGCCTGAGGAAGAGGAGGGAGGGAGGGGATGAAAACGATGCAGGGAAGATGGAAAAGGAAGTGGATGAAACAGAGCTGGAGGGAAGGAGAGGTGAGAACTGGGAATATGAAGGAAGGACAGTAAGATGGGATGTGACTGGATGGAAAAAAGAGGACAGGAAAAGAAGAGAAGAAGAGGAAGGAAGGAGGGAAAAGGATGGAAGGAGACGGAGAGAAGGAAGCAGCTCGGTGTGTCGCTCTTCCCTCCGGCTTCTCAGCCGAGATGCTCTGATGAGTTTGGAAAAGCAGGAACTGCAGAGGAAACACGTTCACTCTGAAACAATTGGATGGTGAAGGAGTGAAAAGAGAGAGAGAGAGGGTGAGAGAGAGAGCTTCACATTGTGTGAGATGATCCTGTGGGAAGCTCGATGTGTGGCCTCTCTCTCTCTCTGCAGCACCAACTGAGGCGATTAGTCCACTAATCCATAAAAAGCCATCTTGCTCTTTCTTTTTTGTCACTTCCTCTTCCTCCTCTCTCTCTCTCTCATTACGCTCGCCCTCCTCTGATGCTCTCTCACGTTTCCTCTCAGGCATTTCCTCCATATTCCTACCCAGCATCCCTCTCTCTCTCTCTCTCTCTCCCTCTGACTCATCGGGCTCAGGATTAGTCTGTGGACATGAAGAAGCCCAGTTCTGGAGACAGTCGGCTCCTGAAATCAGATTCATTACTGCTTCACCTCGTCTGAGGAGGCCGAGCTTCCTGCCTGTTAGCGGTTCGTTAGTTTGCAGGATAAACAACCAATCAGACTTCAGTGAAATGCAGTGGAGGTTCAGTTATGATAAAAATAAGTTGCTTTATAAAGACAGCTGCACCCTGGTGCCGTTTACTTTGAGCCACAGAGGCATAATCCTATATTTCCTCCTTAAAGTTTTGCATAATTAAACGAATGTCTGCATGACGGCGTGTCACCGCGAGTCGCCACGAGTCGCCTCAGCTGATCTGAGTCACCGACGTCGACCTCTCAGTCGTGTCAGTGACTTATTGCACAACTTTTCATGCAAATATACAACAAATAATTAGTCCTGCTGTGCATGAAACTGTACAAACAAATCATCCAGGAAGTCTGCCGTCCTCCCACAATCCACTGCTTTCATTTTTGCATCAGCTGGGAGTTTGATGGAGTCATGCACTGACAGGATGCTGATGGGCGGAGCTAAAACACTGAGCTACTTTTTGGGTGTGAATGGATGCAAAGTTTCCTGCAGAAACTCATATTTCTGGTGTTCTTTCGAACGCCGGTCTGCTTGAACTCTGTCTGTTTTTTTTGCAGACTTTATTTCAAAACTGTTTCAGAGCGACTTCTCAGCTTCTCAGCAGGTCTCTGTTTTATATTCAGGCGGCTCCTCTCGGTTCCTCCTGGGAGTTTAAACTACAGTCTTCTGTTGTTGGACACTCGGCTGCAGCTCCTCTGGGTTTTAAACACAGTTTCCTCTCCGGCTGACGGACGGACGAGCGAACGAGCGAGCGGCGGCTTCAGAGGCTGAGCTGAGTCTTATTTGTTTACATGATCTACCCACAGTTCCCGGCTCCTCCGGGGATCGGCAGCAGTGACCTCCTGTTATCGTCCTGACTTTATGTACCTTTGTGCGTCTCCTCTGCGTCCTGACACTGTAAACGTGTGGTTGCTCGTGGATCTTCTGACTCCGTGTGCAGCCGTTGCTTCATCCTCTGGAGGCTGCGTTTCTGCTCACAGTCTGTAATCACAAACACGTCCTCTCCTCAGCAGCTTTACATGCGTCAGAATTTTAAACATGGCAGCGAGCGCGTTGGGCTCCGTGAAACACTGGATGATAAAATGTGAAGGAGGAGAGTAATCTTCTTGTTTTCATCACAAGGTCTCTGAGCAAAGTGGATCTGTCACTGAGATGCTGCAGGAAAGCAAAGGACACACACTCGTGTGTTTGGATGTTTATTCACTTTGTAAATCTGCGTTTCTGTCCTGCAACATGTGCAGCTGATGCAGCTGTGGATGAAAAACCTCAGAGAGAAAATCTCACCGCTCTGATGACCTGCATGTTTGCCTTTCTGTCGCCATCTCTGCCTTTGTGCTGTGAAATCTGTGCGTTTTCAAACAGGCTCATGAGGCCTTTTTCTTCAGCCCAAAAACTCTCAATCCTACACTTCCCATGATGCAACACGTCGTCCTTTCATCAGATTCTCACTGCCTGGTTCAAACCCTCCTCCTTCGAGCTCCACATCATTTTAAACAAACTGTGACACATTTGTTTTTTCCAAACAGATGCTTACAAACTCAGGTGATGCATTTGAAGCGATTGTCTCCTTCAGAGCCATAAAAGACTTTTTAAAACAATTTTTTACAAGCTGAGCCTCTTTAAAGACACTGACAAACGTGTGCTGAGGTTTTTGTCTCTAGATGCAGTCATGGTTACAAAAGTGTGTGTGGTTTGTGAGGATCTGTGTCATTAAAGCTTCATGTCTGACTGAAGCTTCTTGTTCAGACACCATGTTGGATCCTGTTTAAAAAAAACTCCACGTCTTTAAAGGATTGACTGACTTCTCCTTTAACAAACTGCTCCTGCAGCTCTCTCTTCTGATTCGACGATGGAGGGAAATGAAGCTGCACCTGTCGGCCGCAGATGGCACTCAGCCGTCACTCTCTCACCTGTCAGACTCTGATTCTCAGATGAGAGGAAACACGTCGGCGATCACGTGGATGGACGGTCGGCTCGGCCTCTTCAGGTCGTCAGGAAAAACCTTTTCCTCCAGACGTTCAGCAGCAGACTGAAGGGGAACCTCGGTCCTCCGTCGCCACGACCGGCCTCACTTAACTTGTTGACATAGCAACAGCAGAAAGGGCAGGAGCTCACGCTGAGAGCGTATCGCCACCGTGGAGAGAGAAAAAAAAACGTGTGATTCCTATTTTTAGGAGTTCATTACTTTGCTGCATGTGCTGCTTCACAGGAGAGACGCTGCGTCCGTCGGCCTCGTGGAACAGATTCATTACAGCGCGGATGAACTCCGACACATATGAAAACAAGATGAATATGGAAGTTAATAATAAAGCTTGAAGAAACGTGACAGTGAAAGAAAAAACCTGAGAAACGCTCTGAGACACTTCAGGATGAGCTGAGAAGAAGCAGGTGACCTCTGATTTTGAATCGAGATGGAAAATTTCAAAAAGAGCTCATGAACCAGGATGAAAAACAGGAGCTTCTGTCACAAACACTGTGAGATGTTTGCATGTTTTTCACGTGTTTGTGCAGGTTTTCTCTTGATTTCCTGATTTCTTTTCACCATCAAAGTCACACATGTGGATTAAACCTCCTGTCAGTGTCTCCTGTTGAACTTGAGCTCTCATGCTGCACAGCGACGGAGGAAAAAATCATCTTTTAAGCATCGTTATTCAACACGGATTCACAAAAGTCATCTTTCCATTCATCCTCTGAAAGGCAGCACTTTCAAACTCGTCTGAAATAACGACATTTACGAGACAAATGCCACGTGCAGTTCAGTGTGAACTTTATCGTCTTTACACCACCGAGCAGCTCTGAGGTGAAGACCATCAGCTCGGTGTGGTTCACCTCAGGAAACCTCTGGATTTCCTCGGAGCTGACGGAGCTGACGGAGCAGCAGAGAGGCTGCAGACGTGACGTTAATCAAACAGCGAAGGACTCGAACTCCCCCTCGTTGTCTCATCCTCACACAGGCAGGAGACTGTGAGCTGAGACCTCTGAATCACTGCACACACGAGCTTTTCATACTTTAAGTCTATAACAGGAGAAAACAGCTGTTACTTCTTTTAAAGTCCTATTTTTTTTACTTCCCTTTAATTCTTGGCAGAGATGACAAAGTTCTGTAGAAGTTACTGATGAATTCTTCAAACTTTTATTGTTTTCTCGACAGTTACTGTGGATGAAGTCATGCTGTTGCAGCTTTGTGCTGATAAATGACTGAAAATGTAAAAATAAGACCTGTTTTCATCTTTGCATCACCCCTGATCGCAGCTGGAGCTTAAACATACTTGTAACTCCTGCACAGTCATTGGCTGGATGTCGACTGTAGCTGCTGCAGCTGGAGCCAGATGTTCAAGGGTTTTTTGTCTTTTGTGAAAGAAGGTTTTGGTGAAAAGAAGCATTTTATAATATATTCTGGTCTTGCAGGTGTAAGAATGAGACGTTACCAGGACTTTTCTTCCTGTTTATCTCTCAGTTTTTCACTCTTTGCTGCAGGTTTCTGTCAGAGTGTGTGTGTGTGTGTGTGTGTGTGTGTGTGTGTGTGTGCGTTGCTGCTGTGTTTTTATTGGTGCATGTCTGCAGATTAGTGCACAGCATGTGTCTGTATGTGGATTAGCTCTTCTTCATGTGTGTGTGAATTCTTATGTTAAACCACTTCATTGCCACGTGTGTGTGTGTGTCTGTCTGTGTGTGTGTGTGTGTGTGTGATAGTAGTGTGAGCATCAGCTTTCTATTCGTGCAGACTTTGGGGGGGAAAAAAAAACTACTAAAAACATTCCCAGAGATGAATTTCACAACATTACACTCTGTTATAAATAATTAATATCAGCTTCATCCATTATACGTGTGCTGTGTAAATCACCCGAGGGTTCTGGGGTGTGTGTGAGTGTGTGTGTGTGTGTGTGTGTGTGTGTGTGTGTGTAGTGATTCACACATCATTTCCATAATTATCGCCAGTTGTAATCGTCCTCGCACTGAATCTCTTCCCCGCTCATTCATTTATGAACCCGATCTCGTCGTCGTTCCCACAGTGAAAAGCCTCTAAAGGAGCCAATCACTCCCATTTTTATTATAATTTTTTAATTTCTTCTCCTCTAATTTATGCCGGCACAGAGTGAGGAGCCTGCAGTCGGTCGGGTGGCGGCGGGATAATTGAATCAAGCAGGTGCCAGGCGTGATGGATCGGTCCTCCTCTGCTGTAACCGCTGACAGGGCCGAGCTGTGATCACCACCAGTCTCTCAGAGTCTCTGCACCTGATTCACCTGCTCAGCTGCAGAGGAGGTGAAAACGCCCTCAGGTGTTCGATTCCCCGTGACATTCGGTCTGCTAACGGGCGCTCTGGTTCGACCTCGGAGCCTCCCTGAGCTCCAGGACTCGACCGGCTGAGCCAGAAGTCAGATGAAACCAGGAGCTGGAAGGTCAATCAATGTCTGCTGCAGGCGTCACCTGATGCTGGTGGCCTGCTGAGGGCGGCCCGAGTCCACGGAGCCGCCAAGGACTCGGCAAAGACTCTTTACAGTAACACACACTCCGAGCACGAGACGGCAGGTCACACACTCTCTGCTTTCAAAGGTCATGTGACCAGAAGAGTGTGTGTGTGTGTGTGTGTGTCACAAATCAAGAGAAAACAAATTAAAGGAATAAAAGAAGATGAAGATTCATCCAGGTGAACAGGAAGTCTTACAAGTCGCAGGTATCATTAAATTGATTCCTGTGGAAGTAAAAGAGTCAACGGATCAATAACTGATCAACCTCCTGCACTTATTATGTTAGAGACGATCGACAGCAGGATGAGCTGCAGAGCTGCCTCCTCTGGAACAATGATCATTGATTCCAGATGACCGAAATATCGACCACACAGTTCAAAGTATTGATCAGGATTATTAGTCGGGTGCTTTAAGTTTGATAAGCGACTGTTTCGAGTCTGAACCGTCTCAGTTCAGCGCTCTGGTTTCTCTGTTTAGTTAAAAAATCATTTTACTTATATTACGAGGTTGGAATCAATATTCAGCAGGATTATTCAATATTCAACATTGATCACTCAGCCATCCTGATAAAAAGGCAGGTTTGCTTCTTTAGAAGTGTTCGTTTGTGGTCGAGGAGCTTCAGAATATTTTAAAAACTCTAAAATATGAGAATTTTGTAGTGTGATAACTGTAGGTTTTTCGTGCTCCAACCCTTGTGGCTCCCCCTGGTGGCGTCATGCAGAACTCTGTGTTCATAATGTTTCACCTGAGAGGACGAAACCAAACAAACTGCAGGATTTTATGCAAACAGTGTGAAAAGAGAACATATTTGTTTTTTTAAAGAGGTCACCTGACTCGTTGCACAATAAGCTCCTCCCTCTTTCCTCCATATATAACACCCCCCCCCCAACCCCCCCATATATTCACTGTTATTCCAGTCGACATCAGCTGAGGTGAAACTGTCCCTCCTCATGAAAACCGTCTCATTGTTTACAGGCGTCTGCGGTTCGATGCGACTGCTCCTCCATGACTTCATTACTCCTGCTGAGCCCCCCCCTCCTCGGTCCACAGGGAGCCCCCCCACCCCGGCCCCCCGGCCCCTGATGGCCTTGTTACCTTCACAGTGAAACAAACAGAGCTCCAGCTTGTTTGTGTTGTTCGGTCCCACTCGTGGAGCCGTGACAGTCCGTCAGCTCCGGTTCAGACTGAAACTCTGCGGTTCTTATCGGCGGCGTTTGGTCTCATTCAGAGGGATTTCCACTCAGTGAAACAGTGGAATAATAGAAAAGGATAATCCCTTCTTTTCTTCAGGTTGGTGCCAGTAATCAAGGTTCCTCCTCTCCTTCTCATTATCCCTGGTTTGTCTGCACACAGTTTGCAGAGCCGCAGCAATCAGTTGCTATTCAAATCTCCAGAAAAGCCTCTCGCCGTCGTTCAGCTCGTAAAAAAAACAGATTATAAAAACCTGGAAACTGCTGCAGCATTAAGAGAAAACATTCACATCATTTCGACCGAGTTTCGTTCAGTTTTCAGATCAGCTTCATGTGATTTGCTCGGCGGAGTCAAAGCTCCCCGGAGAAACCGACTCCATCGGCTTTATTGACGACATCTTGAGCAAACGAATTAAACGAGGACGACGTGATTGGTTCATCTCACAGGGGGGCTTTTATTTCCGTGTGCAGATATGTCTCTGTTTTTTACGGCATTGATCTTTGCATCCAGGTTTCTGTCGATGTGAACACAACAACTGCTGCATCTTTGCTTTTGTTCGTATTCATGCTGCGTCATACGATGCTGTTTCCTGTGATTTTCCAGACAACACGACAAAGAAATGCAAAGAGAAAAGAAGCTAAGAGTTTGCTTAAAATGCTGGGATGTGCAGGAATTTACAAAGAAGGTTTGATAAAACTGTTTTCAAACATTAAGTATTAAAAACTACTGGCATTGCATGAAAGGTTATCGTTTGTACTTTCTCATTAAAGTGTTTTAAAGCATCAGTGGAGCAGCTGTTATTGAACGCTGCAAGAAAATCCTGTTTGACTGAAATTCTACTTACTTGATGGGAAAAATGTTGCAGCTCATCACCAGGTAGCTTAAATTGGCGCCACCTTCAGGGTGTGTTTGTCACATGCAGTAACACACACACACTGGTGAGGTTTAGCTAATGCTAGCTGAGCTAATTTTGGCTCTGCAATCTAAAATGCATGAAAAAACACACAGCTGCAGCATCGAACCACCTGCTCTCATCATTTAGTCGACTTTGAACAAGTTTTAACCTTCAGTTCTTTAATTTAACCCATCAGCCACACAATGTTCAACAGGTTAACTTACAAAATAAACATGAAAACAACATGAAACATGACAAAACTGAGTATGAAGTCGAGTCTCAGACAGCTGGAATCGATCCAACATCAGGAATGAAACATACTCAGCTGTTTCATCCTCAGCTGTGGTTTTTCCTGCTTCTTTTACATGTAGCTGATTATTCAGGTTGAATGCAGCCGATCGGCTCTCAGCATGCGACTCTCTGTTTGGACCCCGACTTTTTATTCTAATGAAGATTTATGGATGTGATTAGAAGACTGATGGTGGCGATTCATCTCCGAGCTTCCTGAGCAGCTGGTCGACTCGTCGCTGATGTCTGTGTGAGAGAGAGACGTCAGCGTGTGGTTCAGTCTCACCGTTTCTGGTAAAATCTCAGTGTTTGGGTGTTTATGTGGCAGCTGTGGTCGACTGTTAAGAGGCTGTTACTCGACATTAAATATGAGCGACTGATTTAAAAGGTTAAACACTTGGTGAGAAGCGTTTCCTGCTCTTCTGTCTCACTCTGTAAACATTATTACAGCAGATATTTAAAGGTCAAAGGGTCCTTTTGAGATGCCCTGGTGTCCCCCACATCTCCTCCACTGGTTTGTCATGTTTAATCAGACACCCCCCCCCTCCTCTTCCTCAACCTGCAGCCCCTCCCACTCACTCAAAAACTCATTATCATCTTTGCACGGCGATAACTCATCTATTAAGTTGGACCTCGACGAGGAATAAACAATGAGATGTTGGAGAAAACGTCCATGAAAGCAGCTTATTTACTGAGTCAGAGTCACAATTACAGGGATGGGGGGGGGGGCATGACTAACACTCGGATCCCCCTGCAGATTTTTCAGTCAATATTTATTTGGAGACAATCAGCCAGAATGTTTTACTCACGCAGCGAGCGCCTGATGCACAATTACTGCTTGTCAAAACAGATTTATACAGTCGCTCTGCTGCGTTGGTTGTTTTGGTTTTTTTTTTGCTTTGGACGGTGATGCGGTTGACTGGCTCGCTCAGCGTTTGTTTGGCTGGCGGACTGCGGCGTCCCGTCAGTGTGTAATGTGTTGTGATGCAGCCTGGACGCTGCCTTGGCTCACTGAGCAGCAAATGGACTGGGCTCGATGGCTCGTGATGGAGGCGGCGGCTCCGAAAGGCCGCCGCCGCTTTGTTTTTTCTGCTCCTGATGCTATTTTTGGTCGGTTTGGCGTCACAGAGGTGCTGCAGGTTTCTGCACAGAGGTTTAAAAAAAACCCTCTCACATGGGAAACTACATTTTCTGAAAAAATAACAAAATCATACCTGAAATTACAGACGGCGCGCTCACATCAAACCTGCTCAGTTTGATCTGAAAACTGTCAATCAAACCTGACAGATTTAATGAAGGAGAGTCGACCTCCTGTCAAACTCTGCTGTGATTTGTTTGTGATGTGAGTGTGACGCAGATCAGACACAAGATTTCAGATTGATATGTGATTATTTTTTAAAAAGTTACTATTTAATCCATCAGCTGATCATTATTTAACAACAAAAACATTTAAAATCTGTGATCAATCTCATTCTGTCTCACATCAGCCTGTAAATGAGAAGAGAGTGAAAATGAGTTTAAGTGTTCAGTTTGTGTGTCATGAGGTCCTCCAGCACAGAGAGGGCGCTGTTCCAGCTGATCAGACAGAAAGTGACAAAATACATCAAAAATCTAAAATACCTAAAAAAAACCTCAGGTTTAAAAAAAACGAGACCAAAAACAAAACATTGTTTATTCGCATGAATCAGAGTTTCACAATATTCACTCAAATATGCATGAATGGGTGTGTAAACAGCTGTTTACAGCTGTCTGTCTCTCTGTCTGTCTGTCTGTCTCTCAATTTTTTTTTTTTTTTTTTTTTTTTTCAATTTAAATAGCTTTATTGGCATGACAAGACATTGCTTATATTGCCAAAGCAATATAAGAATCTCTCTCTCTCTCTCTCTCTCTCTGTCTCTCTCTCTATCTGTCTCTCTCTCTATCTGTCTCTCTGTCTGTCTCTCTCTCTATCTGTCTCTCTGTCTGTCTGTCTGTCTCAGTTTCTTCGATGGAGGGAAAATTAAATCAGGGCTGAAAATTTAGAGCCACGAAAGCAAACAGGCAAAGAAACTGAGTGACGTGTTTTTTCTCTCTGTCTCTGATTATCGATCTTATTCTCTCTGTTTCAATTATATGAACACACACACACACAAACACACACACACACAACTCCTAATTGATCTGCTCTTATTTCCCAGTTTCCAGCTCTAACTCAGCTGTGAGACTTACAGTAACTTAAACAGACGTTTAGCCGATTCTTCGCTCTGACGTCGCTAACGAGTCCTGATGTAAACCAGTTCCTCTTATTAGCTCGTGTGACGTGAAAAAAAAACTGAGTGTCTCTTTATTTCTTTATTTCAAAACGAGATTAAACTTTAATGCAAAAGAATAAAAGTGACAGAAACAAACTGATGCGTTCTGTTCCAGATGTTTCAGGCTCATGTTGCACATCTGTGAGTCACAAGTTCTGTATTAAAGCAGCAGAACTGCAGTGAAAGTAAACTCCAGTGATCTTGATCATAAAGGACGTTGATATTGATCAGGTTGACGTTCACCTGTACAGCAGAGGTGTGTGTGTGTGTGTGTGTGTGTGCTTTCACACCTCACCTGGTTTGTGTGGATCCATGAAAGCTGTCAATCAAAGTCTGTTTCTGAGAAGTTCTGCAGTTTGTTTACCTAGCAGCAACGAGAGCAGACGGAAAGGATTTATGATTTATGAACACGAAGAGTTAAAGAGGTTTTTTTTTAATGAATTAATTCACCAAATGTTTTAACAAATCATGTACAGAAAAATAAAATCAGCTCTGGACAGAAACTTCACAGCATCTCAGAGACAAAAAGCCACAAATCTCAGCTGATTCACAGATGATGGAGATTATTTTATAATCTGACGACACAAACTTATCAGGCTCTTTGTTTCCTTCTGCCTCAGCGAAGCTCATTACTGACACCGATTACATCTGCTGAACGAGAATTAATAACAACATCGCTTGTTGCTGATTCGTTTTGAGTGTGTGTGTGTGTGTGTGTGTACTGTGTGTGTGTGTGTGTGTGTGCATGGCGGCTGTCTCTTCATGTAAACCTGCTGCTGATGGATCTTCTCTGGATGTCTGAGCTCCAGGCGTCGGCGTCGTGTCTCCATCTTTCCTCCTGACTGACAGATTTCTTCCTCTCTCACACTCATTCATCCTGACAAATCGTCCTGAACTCGTCCGGCGTTTCGTTCAAAAACCCGGAAAAGACGGATTGTCATGACGCACGGAGAGGCGGCGTCTGATTTCTCACAGAAGAAACCTGCTGTTGCATGATGGTCACGGGTTTCCAGTCTGCCGTGTTCGACCTGATCAACAGTTTTTAATCCGACCGGTGAAACGTTTCATCACCCGGCCGTGTTTCTGTCAGACGGCTCGCCCCTCAGAGGAAGTGATGACAGGAGCAAAGCACGGCGAGAAAAGGTGAAACATCCTCTGTTGGCGTCTTTTACATCATCTGAGAGAGAAACTGAAGGAATCAAAGAAAAAGATGGAGATTTTTTCATCTTTCTGCAGCAGTTTCTTCATCTGGTGACGTCACAACCGTAATCAGACCTTCTGGTTAATTAATTTATTCTAATGAAGTTAATGAAGATATTTAAAGATTTTATTTTATTTAACATTTTTAAACTGTTTGCAGGTTTTTACATGAAAGTCCTTTTGCAGATCTACTTTGACTTTACAAGCTCAGGTTGGCGACTCTTCAGTGGAAAACAAACAGGAAGTGATGCGCTCCTGCTCTGACCAATAGAAAGAACAGTTTGAAGAGCTGATGATGTAAACGACCCGCCCACACCGTGAGACATTCAGGTGCTTAAAAACACTCCTGTACTTTACAAACAGATGCTGTTGTTGCTAAGATGATCAGAGCAAAAGTAAACAAACAGAACGCAACAAAAAAGATCCTTTTGATCCGTTTTTCTTTTTAGTGTCACAGCTGATTTGCAGACAAACTTCCTGTTCAGATTGTCGGTGTGACAGCGTGATGACGTGACGGCGTGACGGCGTCTGGTCTCCATCAGCTCAAAAATATGAGGAAATAAAGCTTCCTGTCCTCGACAGCGACGCCCTCTCCCTTAAAAAGTTTTTAAAAAAGTCTCCTCTCTCTCCGACCGGCAGATTTAAATAAATTTAGCCGTGAGGACCAATCACGTCTCACACGCAGGATCGAAGTGACAGCTGTAAAAACTGCAGCCTGAGCGCTTTGATCGAAACGTCTGAACCGATGTGAGTCTGTTTTTTATGGACCGATGCAGAGTGATGTCAGCGCTGTGAAGAGCCAATCAGATGAGCCGTTGGGCGTCAGCTGTTCTTTGCAGATGTGACTCTGTGTTTGGAGAAACTTCTCACATGTGCAGCATCACTGCATTTTTAATCTACAAAGTTTTTAATTCAGTTAAACTTCATGTTTTCTTTCCTCAAATGTTCCAGAAGCCGAGCGTGAACTTTTCAGTTTGATTGTTTCTTTTTGTGCTTTAAAGTTTTATGTTAATTTAAAATGTGTCCATTAATCTCTGTTCTTGTACTTTTTAATGTGTTTTTAGCTTAATTCATCTTCTCTGCTGCTGCTTCTGTAACTGTGGGTCAGTTTTGGACTTTTGTTTTCGTCTAAACTTCGTCTCATTTCGTCTAAAGTTGCTTTGAGTCCTGAAAAACCAGATGATGTTTACGACTCAGAAACGCTGCTAATCATCCTCCTCAGAAACTTGACCTCCGGACCTCCGGAGATGTTCAGTTCGTCTTTTTTCTGCAGCTTCTCTTCAAACCGTGTGAGAAAACCTTTTGTTTTGAGACGATTCTCCTCTTTTCCTGCCGCGGCTCAGATGCTCAGGTGTCTGATTGAACCACTTCAGATCCCGTCGAGCTCAGAGGCCGTTTCCAGCTCAGCAGAGGAACTTTCAGGGGTCGAACTTCATGCTGATGTGACATCAGCTGAGCCAGCAATTAGTCTGAGCCGAGCTGCTTCTCTGAGCTTCGGTTCTAAATCAGGAATGTTTTCAGAGTCTTTACAAGCTGACAGGGTCCTGGAAAGGTCCTGGAAAGGTCCTGGAGAACTGCCGTGTTTGAGAAAACTGAAGTGGAACAGTTTTTTGTGTCTCTGCTGACATGAAACATCTTTCTGTCTGTTTTTGTCGTTCATCCAAACACACTTTTCTCTTTGTGCCTTTTGATTCTTTCTCTTCTTTATTTCTGACTCACGTTCTTTGAGCGTGAAAACACACACACACACACACACACACACAGACACACTTTGCTCTCAGTGTCCTACTGTTCGACTTTCTGCAGTTTTCTTTCTTTATTCCCTGCTTTTTATTATTTTACTCTCTACAATAAAACAAAAGCACATCACATGATCATTCGGGTGCAGTTTGCGCTTGACCGCCCGGCTGCATGCTGATGTAAACAGGAAGTAGATGTTTGAATGCTTAGTTGTGGAAAATATTACAGAAGAAGAAGAAGAATTGCAAAAAATCCATAAAGAGTCCAAAAAATACCAGATATTTCTCTGCTTGGACCAAACGACACAAACAACAAGATCAGGAAAATCTGATCTATCATCCAATGAATTAAGTCAAAGCTTGTAGATAAATAGGGACTTTTGTTCTATTTGAGAGAAGGGTCACATGATATCGGTGTGACGAATCAAAGGACTGATCAGTGACTGATAATCAGAAAACGAATGTGAGTTTGAATCCGGTTCTGCTGTTCAGATTCAAATGAAACCAGGAGTTTTTGGATCAAAGTGAGTTCAGCTGAGTTTCCAAAAGTCTCCAGGTTCTGAAACGCAGCGTTCGTGTGGTAATGATTCGTTGTAAAAGTGAACGTAGCGTTGATGAAGACTCACTTTCTTCCTCTCTGACTCTCACAACACTCATCCGGCTCTCTCACTCTTTCCACCTCTTAATTCTGTGGCTTATGTGCCGCCAGCAGAACCCTTCACCTCCCACTAATCCCCCACTTCTCAGCCCAAAACTCTTTACACTTGTCATTTCTTCTCCTCCTTCTTGTGTGGTTTTTATTGGTTTGGGAGGAGGAGGTGGAGGAGGAGGAGGAGGACGAGGTAGAACTATTTCGAGTGAGGTCTCTATGGAAACAGAGTAGCAGCAGCAGCAGGATGCAGAGGATGCTGACAGCTCGGCGCCGCGGCAACGACGCAACAATGGCTTCAAGTTTGAAAGAGCTGAGGGTGCTCCTCCTCCTGACCTCCTCCTCCTCCTGACCTCCTCCTCCACCACCTCCTCCTCTTCTTCCTCCTCCTCCTCCTGACCACCTCCACCTCCTCCTCCTCCACCTGACCACTTCCTCCTCCTCCAGCTCCTCCTCTTCCTACTCTTCCTCCTGACCACCTCTTCCTTCCTCTGACCATCTCCTCCTCCTCCTCCTCCTCCTCCTCATCCTCCACCACCTCCTCCCGACCACCTCCTCCTCTTCCTGACCACCTCCACCTCCTCCTCCATCTCTTCCTCCTCCTTCTCCTCCTCCTCCTCCTCCTTCAGACGGCTCATCATCCAGCAGGAGACCTCAGACATGTTTCATTTTATTTTTTATCTTTCCTCCCTTCTGTTTCTTTTGTTTATCATGAAAATAAAAAAAGCCACTTTAACAATCCGTCTCCTCTAATCTGATTCTTGTCGTCTTGTGCAACAGTTTTAACTTCAAATCTCATTATTAAAGGAAATAAAGCTCATCAAGTGGAGACATTTTGCTCGTGCATGAACAGAAACTTGAACCAGACCTGCAGAATCTGTTCCTGACGAGTTGTTTGAACGTTGCTTTGTGGTTTTTGTGTGTTGATTCTTGTTTCTTCTCGTTCTGATGTTGAAAGTGTTTCACTCTGCAGTTTGTTGTTGTGGTTGATTGCTGCGGTGCATTCAGGTGATTGTGATGGTGTTTGAGATTTCAGGAGCGTTTGTTGGCAGCTGTTAGAATTTCAACAACGATTCTTGACAAAAAGTCGAACTCACTTTAAATTTCCTGCAGCTTTCGGCTTCATCTTGTTTTCATGAGTGGATGAAGAAGAAGAGAAGAAGAAGTGACTCAAATCTTAGTTGTTTCTTCAAATATGATGGTTTCAGACTCAGTCATGGACCTTCAGGTTCAAATTATCTGAATGTTTTGGTTGTATTTAGTGATTCATGAGCTGTTTTTAGGTGTTTGCTCAGTGGAGGTTCTTGGTGATTCAGTGAAGTTCAAGGAAGTTCAACCTTCATTTGTGCCAAAAACAAAAAATAGGAAATGTCTTCTGTTGTGTTTAGTGTTTGTATGAATTAATGTTGGATCCTCATCTGTTTTTGGATCCTGTAGTTTGTCTTCTGGGATCATGTTCAAGCAGTTTGTCCTCCATAAGTTTTGCATTTTGCAGAGTGAATTCAGGATCAATCGGCTGAAATGATTGATCCCTGCAGGGTTTCTCCAGCTTGTGATTGGTTTCTCACTCACATCAGTTTTAAAGCTTTTAAACCTTCATCAGCAGGATCTTCTAGCAGCTCACATGAGGCAGATGTGTTTGAATGTTTCTCCTCCTTCTCCCTCCTTCCAGCTCTTCTCTACGCCACCATCTTTGGAAACGTGACCACCATCTTCCAGCAGATGTACGCCAACACCAACCGCTACCACGAGATGCTCAACAACGTCAGGGACTTCCTGAAGCTCTACCAGGTTCCCAAGGGGCTGAGCGAGCGGGTGATGGACTACATCGTCTCCACCTGGTCCATGTCCAAAGGCATCGACACGGAGAAGGTGAGACCAGGAGTTCAAAGGTCAGGAGGTCTTTTTCTTTCTCAGCACTGATGATGAAATCTGTGAGATGAGGTTTTGAAACTGATGTTGAGTGATGAAAAAAAACATGAAAGTCACGTGTGAGGAAGCAGAAATCTAGAGGGAGACATTTTTTTTTAGAAGAAACAAATAATCCCAGCAGAGCCGCGAGAAGAAACACGGAGAGGAAGATCAAACCCCAAAATAACAAAACGAACAAAACGCCTGAAAGCAGCACGGCAGTCACACACAGTTACGAGCTCATTTCCCCGAACACACACTGAGCGCTGAACTTCTGACCCTCTGCAACGCAGCAACATCAAGCCCATCACACACTGCACCGTGTGTGTGTGAGCGTGTGCGTGTGTGTGTGTGTGTGTGTGTGTGTGTGTGCGTGTGCGCTCACAGTCCTCGTGTTGTTGTGTTTTATTAAAAAAATGACTGATGGTTGATGTTTGAACTTCAGCCCCTCGAGCTCCAGAGTCTCCACGAAGCTTCTGATCTTCATTTACTTCATTTCAGTCTGTCGACTTTTTTTATGAAGAAACGTCCGACGTGGTTTTTTAAATTACTGACAGTCGCTGGTTTCCCATCATGGTGTTAGAAAAAGTTGATTAGAGGAACAAAATTTGAAGAAAAAAGTTGCTAAATTTCATTAAAACATTTTTAGGCTCATTTGAACAGTCGGTTTGATTTCTGTCAGACCTGAAACTTCAGAACACAACATCATTTTATTGTAAATTTGTGACTGAAGTCATATATTTTGTGTTTTTTCCATCAGTTTCGACTCTGGAGTCACAAATAAAACATACAAACTATTTTTTCTGCATCTTAGAGCCATTTTTTTTTATTATTTAAAGCAGAATTGCACAAAGAAAAAACAGTTCTTTCCAGTTTTGTCACCATCTTTGACTTCATAATCTTCTCATTTGAATAAAACTTTAATAACATCATTAATGGATGAAACTGATTACAGGTTGGAGCTCAGAGGTGTCACATTAAACGAGCTTAAACTCCCGTTTTTCAGGAAGGAATGAAATGTTTAAATGCAAACATTTACATGAAACTCTTGACTCTGCTGTTTTAATCCCATCAAACACTCAGCATGAACTCGACAACACAAACTGCTCCCAGGTGAAGCAGCTGTGACGCTTCACCTGCAGCACCGTCAGCCTTCACAGGTGACGGGATGAAATGATGACTGATGAAAGCAAACACACCTTTTTTTCTTCTGTTTGCATGGAAATAAAAACAGCTCTGCTCTCTGTGTATCTTTATCACACAGGTCTGATGTTTCCTCGTTAAACGCAGGATTTCTGGTAACTTATAATAAAACATTAATCTTCTGATTGAAGTTTAGAGTTTGTCACAAATCTCCTCTTGTAGTTTAGTGAAGACAGACTTTGATCGCTCGTCTAAATCTCTTTGACTTCAGAGGCGTCAAACTCAAAGCAGACTTCAGCTCACGGGCCGAACAGGATAAACAGTTACTGAAAACACTAAAACTAAACGTTTTTTGAACATAAATATGAATAAAAACAGACAGAAATATTATTCCAGAATAAATAAACTGAAACTTTAAATAACTTAAAATATTTTGCTCTCCATAAAAATGTCTCCTGTCAAAATTAAACAAGTGAGAAATATGAACATGCTGCAAAAAAACACTGAGAAAATAAATAAAATTTGTGCTTTTAAGTAAACGTCAAAATAACAACAAATCAAAACATTCAGTTTTCTTTGCTCTTATGCCGTTTTGATTAAATTCCTTAATTTCAGCCACATTTGCTCCACAAATAAGACACACGGGTACACCGGCGATGTCAGTAAACATGAACTCGGCCTCCCGTCAGGTTTGAAAGACTGTTTTCAGAATAAACTTTTCTCTTCGACATCGTTAGCGGCTAACTTTGACTTTACAGCAACAGACGCTTGACTTGAATGTTCCTGGGTAGCCTTTCATTCAGCAGCTGTTGCACTGCATTATGGGATCTGTAGTTTGTATGTTATCAGCGCTTCCTATCGCCAGGCCTTTAATAACAATAATAATGGATCTGTATGAAATGATCTCGCGGGCCGGATATAATTGCACGTCGGGCCGGATGTGGCCTTCGGGCCTTGAGTTTGACACATATGGTTTATACGTTTCTCTGTCACATCTGGAGAAACATCAGGATCATATTTTTATTTTCAGTGCAAAAGTCAAGTTTGTCTTGCTGAAAGATCACAGACTTATTCAGCTCTTTGTTTAATCTCCTGACTCTGTTCGTCCTGTTTTAATGGGACTTCCTGTCTGTGCTTCCTGTTTGTCCATCAAATCGACTTTCTCCGCCTTTTCAAATTAACAATCACACTTTTTCTTCTTCTTTATCTCCTCAGATCTTTACGTTTCTCCTCCTGATCATTCTGATTATCCAACTTTTTTTCCTTTAGACAGTCACACACTCTTAAAAAGACGTTTGGCTCATTCGCCCTCAGTGTAAACACTCCTCCGTCAGAGCTGGGACCAATTAGTGCATGTTTTTGTGTCACTTTGGGAGCCATTAAACGCTCCGCAGTCAGCTGTTTATGTGAGTACACACCAGAAAAGACCAGAGGCTCCTGAAAGCATCGCGTTCCTGCTTAATATCTCCACCTTTAAACACAGCAAAGACGACTTTCAGAGCCTGTTTTTTTCCGTTCAGGCGTCTGGATGATTTTTTTGTCGTCCCCTCGGTCGATATTGTTCACGTTTAACGAGACGAGATTTCTGAGATAATAATTTGTTTTCAGTGTTTTACCGAAACGCTTCAGTTAATTAGGCTGCGTTAAAGCAAATTACAGTTTACAGTTTAGGCTTTTTGGCAGAAACTCGTGTCCAGAGGGAGTTAATGAACGCAGCGATTAAATGAGCCTGAATATCTAAAGTGCAGTCACACACACACACAGTACAAACACACACACACACACACACACACAGACAGAAACATGCAGCAAATGGGTGTTAATAATGGAGGAAGGAGACGAGGAAATTAACCAATCAGAGCATTGCATCAAACAGAGAAAAGACCTTTTATTCCCTCATATTGATCAGAAATTATAAACTCTTTTCATTAAGAGCAGATAATCGACTGATCGCAGGGTTGTTGGTTCGATTCCTGCCCCCCCATTCATATGTCAGAGTCTTTACTGAATAAAACAAACGGACCTCAAACTGCTCACAGCGGTCAGAACCAACTTCCTGTGTGGTAACTTGCTTCAATCAGTGTGTGTGAGTGTGTGTTTGAACAGGTGAATAAACTGTGTGAGTTAGCATCTATAGCCCCGCCCCCCCGATCTAATCACTTCCTGTTTCACTTAAAAAAATCAGATACTCGAAGTTTTGAAGAAAACGACAAAAGACAAAAAGGCGACTGACCATAGAGACGTTCATCCACAAACTCCTAAAAGAATCAAATGTAGATTTTCCTGCTGTTTCCTGCTTTTTAAAAGGACCATGAACGCAACTCAATACATTTACAATGATTGTTACTGTGAGTGCACACACACACACACACACACACACACACACACACACACACACACACACACACACACACAGAGTGTGCGGATTAGTGATGTCAGGTGGGTAAAAAGAAACTAAAAAAATTATTTATTTAATTATTTTTATT
>JAQMCX010000015.1:520848-541740 GCA_029814765.1 Acanthurus leucopareius
GTTTTGATCATAATGGAGGTAAATCGTGTTTGTTTACCATAAAAAATGTTGTTTTTTCAATTTTTTTCTGCCTTAAAAGTCATAAGAAGGATTTTTAAACCATCTGCCAGTTTGTATTTTCGAAAATTCTTCTGGTAACAGAGTTTGAACAACTCAAAAGTCCAGCTTCTATCAGACATCACACCTTCCTGAACCGTGACGGGTCTCAGCTGTTCTGTGGACGCTGACCTCTGACCTCTGACCTCCCTGAACTGTAAAACAGAACCAGAGGAAAAAGAGTTTTGGGGAATTTGAAGGTTTGAAAAGCCAAAACAACTTTATACAAAGAAAGAAATGAGTGAAATATATTCACATTATTTCACTGAAAACCTCTTAAACTGATGATTTCTTTAAATGTTTATTTTGTTTCACTGGTTTGAATCCTGACAGAGAAACATGGACAGGAAGGAGAGAATGAGATAAAACCTGTTTGTTTTGTTGATGACTGGAGGATTTTTAATACACAGCAGTGACTTCATGTGTCTGTCTGTCTGCAGGTTCTGTCCATCTGTCCGAAGGACATGCGAGCCGACATCTGTGTCCACCTCAACAGGAAGGTGAGAGTCTGTTTTTCAGTGTTTGAAATAATGAAACAAGTTAGGTAGCAGTGTGATACTGGTTATATTTAATGTACAGATGTTTATGTGATGTTAATTTCCTCTGAAGCTTCTGAGTTTTGTTTCTAGCAAAAATGTGACAGAAGAAAAGATGAGAAAAGGAAATAAAAGACTCCTTCAAGATTCAACATAAACAGTGAGGGGGATTTAAGATGGAAATTTCTACATCCTGTGATGTGTTTGAACAAAGTTGACGTTAAAAAAAACAGGAACTTTGTAACTTTATTAATTCCTGCTTTTCACACATATTTATAGCAAAAAACAAGTGCAGCTGCAAGCGTTTACTCATATAACTCCAAATATAGGAATAGAAGTCCTCATAGAGACAAAAAAGACACATGTGACTCCAAGGATGCAATCTTTTCAACTAAAAACTAAAATCGACATCTAAGCGCTAAAAACTGCAGTTCCTTAAATGACCACTTGAGGCTCCAGAAGTGAGTCAGTCTCCTTAGAGCCTCATGTTAAAACGTCCAACTTTACAGCAAAAATAAACACGTTTACAGGCTGGTACAAAACACAGCTGTGTCTCTGCAGCTTAATATAAATATTATGACCTGTTTATACCTGATGCACTGCATACATGTTGATATAAGTCACTTTTTTATGTTATATTAAAGCTTAAAGTTATGCATAATAACTTTAAGCTGCGGTTGCTTTGATTGACAGCAGCCTCTGTCTGTCTGACTGGCATCACAGTTATTTAAATGGGTGCAACCTTCCAGCTCCGCCCCCTCATCCAAATATGATCACATCTGGCTCCAAAAATCCAAGATGGCGTCTGCCAGAATGCCAAACCAACGAGTGACGTCACTGCGACTCTGTTAACTGTGTTTCTTCAGTCTGTGGTTCGACCGCGGCTGAAAAACACCTGAAGTGGCTTCAAAGCGGCGCTGACTGTTTGGATTTGGAGTAGGACATTCGTCTCGCTCCACTGAACGCCGAGCATCGGGCCGTGTGCTGAACTCGTTACATAACCAGAACGCAGACTGGATGAGCTCAGTCAGAAGCTCCTGGGCGTCACATGACACGACTGATACGAGTCCCCAAACTTTGGCAGACTCAAACTGCTGAACTGGCATCGGACAAAGGACACCTTGGCTTGTGTCGGTGTGTGTTAGTGTGTGTCGGTGTGTGTTAACGGCCGTCTCCAGTAACAAACACACATAGTCACTAAAATTAGGCCTGTTATTCAGAGCAGGTGGCTCTGGTGGAGCCTCAGATACAGTGTGTGTGTCTTTCACTGCACGTTCATCATGAGATGTGTCCTTCAAAGACCTGAAGGAGAGAAGATGGAGCTCCAAGCTTTTATCCAACCAAAGAAAGTTTCAAAAGAAGCAGATGAGTTCAGATTTGGTTGATTCTGAATTTTCAATCAGATTATTTTTTGTCCTGCAACCTCAAAGTTGTTTTCTTCTGCAGGAACGAGCTGAAAAAGCTTCTCTTGCATATAAAACAGATCATAAGCTGCTCAGAGTCGGAGAAAGATGTACCAAAACGTTAAATATTGTGCTCATTAAGCACCAAAGTCCCTTAAAGTAATTAAAACCAGACAGTTTTTCACCCTTTTTTTAGTAAAGTTTGGTCAAGTTTAGTAAACACTAATACATTTGTAGATTTCCTTAAAAATAAAAACAGAATAATGAACCCGAACAACATGTTAGAAGTCAGAAAGTTCAAGTCTGAAGAAAAACTGGACTCACAAACAGTTTTTCCTGTTTTTTTTCTTCGATTTAAAGCAGAAACAAACAGCCATGTTCATAGAGATGAGCTGGAAATAATCACAGCAGAGGGTTTTATAGTTTTTTAACTCTTTGTTTGCTGTTTCTGCTGATTAAAGGTCCTAAAAGAAAAGACAGTGAAGTTGGTGAGGTGACGTGTTTTCGAGGTTATTTCCTGAGATCTTCAGGAGTTTGACAGGAAGCTCTGACGAGAAAAAACAGAAGCAGCAAACTAAATAAACTTCAACGTCTCTCTGATGGATCAGCTCAAAGTTTTTCATTTTGCACATGTGAAAGGAAGCAAAGAAATCACGACTTTTGTCTCAAATAAAACTTCAACATCCTTCAATTTGCACCTGAAACATTGATATCATATTGTAGCCAGACACCAGGGGGCGATCACTCCCACCGTCCTCAAACAAGCGATTAGTTAACACACCGTTCACCTCCTGTCTTCTTCCTCAGGTGTTCAACGAGCATCCTGCCTTCCGATTGGCCAGTGACGGCTGCCTGCGCTCGCTGGCCGTGGAGTTCCAGACGACGCACTGCGCCCCCGGAGACCTGATCTTCCACGCCGGCGAGAGCGTCGACACGCTGTGCTTCGTCGTGTCGGGGTCGCTGGAGGTCATCCAGGACGACGAAGTCATCGCCATCTTAGGTATGATGTCATGAGGAAGTGATTAGATTGTTTGAAGTTAATCATGAAGCAAAAATACAAGAATTAAAACCTGACAAACGTGAGGATTTGCAGCTGTTTCTACGTTAAAAAACTTTGTGTTTTAGTCAAAATAAGACATTTGCAGCTGTTTTGGACTCTTAAAGGTTAATTTGTCGTTTTCTGATCTCTAATGGACAAAAACACAAGTAACTACATGATGTGAAGTAACTTCTGTGCTCAGAAATCAACCCTTTTCATCGTGCAGCATCGAAACACCCACGATCACAAAGCTCACATCTGCAGGAAAGGAGAGAAGGTCGAGAAAGATCTCTGACATGTTGAAAGGTTCCTCTGAGTCATCAGGAGTTAAAGATTCATAAAAAACAGTTTGTTTGTGTCTCAGCTCGCAGAGATCTGATGTCAGAGTGAAAACAGGAAGAACAATTAAAGAACGAAACTTGTCAAAATAATGCAGAGAAACTAATCATCTCAAAATCAACATCCGCTGAGTTTTGATCAGTTTGAGGAAAAATCAACCAGCTGAGAGTCAAATGTGTTTTGTTGTGGTGAGAAAATCAGCTCATTTTTGCTGTTTTTGGATGTTTATGAGGCGTTTTTGACCTTTTCTGAGTCTGAAGGCTTTTTATAATCCCAGCTGGTCAGAGGAAACCTGTTCACACTCTCAGAAAAACACCTGAACCTTCAGGTGGAGTGAAAACTGCTCACACGTGACGACGGCGACACAAAAACACCTGCAGTTTCTCTGATTTCCTTTATGAAGGAAATGTTGTGTTCGCTTGACAGCTGAGTCACGTCGGTCGTCACATTAAAAAAAACAGCTGACGTTTGTTTCTGAACCTCAGACGTTGAAAGCGAACCGTCAGATTCTGAACTCGACTGTAATATTCATGAGGAGGAGAAGAACGAGGAAGCAGAGAGGAAGAATGAGATGCTCACAGAGATGATAATGTCAGGAAAACTGCGTTTTATTGAGACGAGCACAGATAGCAGTGATGGCGGAGATGTGTGTGTGTATGTGTGTGTGTGTGTGTGTGTGTGTGTGTGTGTGAAGCTCGTCCTCATAACCATCAGCAGGCCCCAGATGAGCGTTTACTGACAGCGAATAACAAGAAGGAAAGATTATTACAGTGCAGAGCTGCACAGCAAATTGGTGTCGAGATCATTTGGTGTGTAGACGTTTTGCTGTTTCTCACACACACACACACACACACACACACACACACTTAAAACAACCAAATAAAAGCATCTGGCAGCTTGTTGTGTTGAGATATTTACAAAGTTAGGCCGTAACTGCTGCTGCTGCTTGTTCGCTCTTTGACGGCACCGTTTAAACCAGACGGAGGCGTTTTGTTCAGAGCAGGAAGGAAAAACTAGTTTATAACATTTTGTGTTTGAGGCTCTTTTGTGGAAAAAAATCCAACAGAGCAGCTTTGAGGAGCCTGGAAACTGAACAACAGATTAATCAGATTCCCTTAATGACTTTGGAGGTGAAACTTAAAGTGAGTTCACTTGAAAATTCAGTAACAAAGCTTCATTAAGCAGGAAAACTGCTCTAAACACCATCAATGCAGCAGGACGTTAATTCATGAACAGACAATCAGTTATTATATTGTTCAAATAGCATTTACAGAGAAGATGATCAGAGCTTCAAAAGTAAATCTTTATTTGTAATTCCTGACAATTTCTTCTCGAACCTCTAATAATGTGGAGTTTTTCTCCCCAAAAGCATATTCTTTTTGTCTTTAAAGCTGCTTAAATCTGTTTTTAGTCACTAAAAACGTCATTAAATCCACCTGACAGACTAAAAGCTCTGACATATTGTTTCCTGATAAAGTCGTGTCAGTGAGAAGACACAGATTATCATAATCCCTCAACAGTTTTTCACTTTCGTTTTAGCTCTGATTTGTTCTCCACTGCCTCCTGAGGAAAACATCTGTCTGTTTATCTGCCAGATGTTCCACCTTGTTCACCTGCTCGTCTCTAACTGCCCCCTGTTGGCTGACAGGTAACATGCAGGTGTTTAATCAGAAGTTGTTGGATGAAAACAGCTGCTGGAAACAGAAATGAGGTGATTTCTGTTTGCTGTAGATGAAGCTCTGAAGGAGGATGAAGAGCTCAGAGGTGGTGATCCTCTGTGGGGTTTTTCCTTTTACTGTCGAACATGTCGTCTATCAGAAGTCAGTGGTTCTTTGTAATGGAAGGACAGGATGTGAAGTAACTGCTGCAGCTTTGAAGGAAGGTGACCTGATCTGGGATGATCACTGCTGGATGGAGAATCTGATCTGTGAGCTACAAACCCTCAGAAAAGACGGGATGAAGTTGGAAAAACGGCAAAGAGATGATCTGAAGACAAACAACAGAAAACTGGAGGGGAGGTATAAACAAACGGATTTGGAGAGAAAGAAAAGGAAACAAAAACATCAGCAGAAGAGACAGAAAACTTAAGAGAAGAAGACACAATATGGAGGAGCAGAACAGATACTGTAAGAGGACCAGAGGAATGAATGGAGGAGGAGAAGAGGTGGAGGCATGAAGTGTCTCCGTCTGTGTTGCTTTCTCACTTCTTTAACTTAATTAGCGAGACGAGTCAGACGAGGCAGCTGTCAGAGGTTCATAAAAAGCACATTAGATGTTTGATGGATCGCTTCATCACACTGAGGACGTTATCAATAAATCGTCAGCTGGTCGTCATCAGGAGCTGCTGATGCTGTGAGGAGATGGACCGAGTCTGTCTCTGTTTCCCACTTCAGTCTGATGTGTTTCTACAAAACTGTGAAGCTCACAGACTGAATTTACTTTGCTTTAACTTTTCATATAGCGCCACCATCAGGTCAAATATCTGCCTGTCCAATACTTTGGCTAAATATGGCTAAATACCTGCAAAAATATCTGCATTCCCATCAGCCTTGGCTGTACTTTAGCATGTTGAAAAGCAAAGTAAGACTGTGATTAAGTGATTAATGACGTTAGCTTGCAAATATTAGCATGTCATAACTGTCATTATAGCATTTAGCTCAAGCACGGCCTCAGAGAGCTGCTAGCGTAACGTTTTTTGAGTGACTTTTTCATATAAAACAGAAGCACAGCACTGTTATGAGCTTTAGTCATTATTCAAGCATCAGCTTTTATGACAGAATTTATTTAAAGTTAAATAAAGAATGATTTGGAGAAAATGTCCTCAAAGTTTAAAGATCACAGCTGCTTGTGTAACAGCAGAGGAAAAGTTTAAATCTGTAAGTCAAACACTTTGATTCTTATTTTCTATGAGTTCTTGAAAATTCTCTCGAGGATCTTTTCAGGATCCTCAGACTCAGATTTTTCAGCAACAACCAACCTGAAGCTGATTGGATAACTTGCAAACTGTTGTCAACCAGAAACGTGTCCTTAACAACAACAACAACAACAACACTCACAGCTGCATCAGAGCAGGAGAACAGAGCTGCTGTCTGATCACAGCATCAAGAAGGATGGAGGGAGAAGAGCTGGAACAAGGGAGAGGAAAAGATGGAGGGATGAAGGAGAAAGCGGCTGTAAAAAGAAGGATTTTCACGGCATGAAAGGAGGCTTCGCTCTAAAAGTCCAAAACTTTACCTTTTCTTCACGACAGCCGTCCTGTTTTCTGCCAACTGGCCTTTTTCTTCTTCTGGTGCTGAGAACAAAAAGTTCTGCCAGAGCTCAAGTTTGGAAGCAGAAAGGATGAGAAAACGAGAGAAAAAGACGGATGATAGGTACCATAAAGGAAAACAGTTTGTCATCATCCATCACGTCTCAGCGGCTCGTATTTAAATATGGGCCGTCCGCCATCGTTTGAAAAGAGTTTGGACGGATTCAAAGGGACAGAAAGGAGGAGAAGAGCTGCACTTTCTACGATATTTTTACACAATCAGACTCATAAAAACATGATATTTAATATGAAGATGCATAACAGAGACATTCAGAAATGAACTTAATACTATTTTTCTCTTCCTCGGTATATAAAATGATAAAGATGTTCTTTTCTGTGGAGACTTCAGTGGCAGATTTTGTGCCGAACGCTTTCTGAGCAGAAATAAGAAATAATTTACTGCTTTTTACAAATTGTTTTGATATCAGACCTTTTTCACAAAATAGGACAAAAGAAAAGACTGTAGGGCTGCACAAGTAATTACATTTTTTTCAGTACTATGTTGTCTTAAGATTCATACATGTGGTGGGAAAGCGGCTCAACATGGAAGCTGCAGCAGTTTCAGTTTCTTTAAATGAGAAGGCAGATTACAAATATTTTGCGCTTTAAAATCAATTATTGATCTTGATAAATAGTAGTGATTTCAGCATCAATTTAAATATTCTGGATTATCATAGTATGTATAATTATGCAGCCAGTTACAGGAGAATCAACAGTGAAAATAAAGGGAGATAGCAAGAAAAGAAGAAAGAAATAATTAGAATAATGTCAGTGGATGGAGGAAAAACACACACACACACACACACACACACACACACACACACACACACACACACACACACACACATCTTTTACAAAGCTGCAGAGCGAGCACATACACACACACTAACACACACACACAAAAAGACTTTACTATTCCCACAGCAACTGGACTGTCACAGCCGAAGTACTTATACAAACCTCCTTAATTCCCATAATGCACCAGGCTCACAGTGACCTGAACTAAACTCGCTCAGGTGTAACATGCAGACGTAATGTAAAGTAATGTAATATGTGTAATGTAACGTAGCTGTTGTGTAGTGGGGGTGTCAGTAGATGAAGTTTGTGACTGCAGATCTGCAGCTTCCACACTGACGTCATTTAACTTCCTGAAGAACAGAGACGACCGGCTCATCCGTCACATCGACCGGCAGCTGGAGGGAAAAACCGTTAGTCTGAAGATCAATTTATCAAAAGGTGAAAACCATCAGAGCCACAAGTTTTTTTAAAAACATCAGTGAACCCGGCTGACGTATCTGAAGTTCACTGAGGCTGAAATCTTCTTTAATGCAGAATTTAAGAAATTACTGAGAACGTTAACTTGGATGTAGCAGTGAAAACTTCTAATCATACTATTTACTAATTTTTGGTTTTTTTAGAGCTCTTGGCTGAAATCTTTGGAATAAAAAAAAAACTAAGCAGATGGAGTTTTTAGCTCAAGTTAAAAAACCAAGTGGAGTTTACTCCATCTGTCAAATGTTGTTGGTGATTTTATATCGAGTCAAAATTTGCCAACTGGAAGCAGCTGGGAGCTGCAGCCTCAAACACTCAGTACAGATCAGTACTACATGAACTTTACTGTGCTGATGAACTCTAACACTGATCGTGTTATCACAGGCTGAACATGCAATTTATACTCAATTTGCTGCAATCTACAACTTCACCGCTACTTGCTGCAAACTTCTGCACACTGGACCTTTAAATGCAAACCAGCTGGATCAGTTTGCCTTTCAGCTGCTTGAATGTTCACTGATAGTAAACTTTCAGGTTGAGTTGTGCACCTGCAGCATCTTGAATCTGAATTAAAAATGACACAAAACATATTCAGAAGAGATTTTATCCAGTTACTTTTTGCATTTGGACTCTTTTTTACATGGCTTTTATTTGCTTCCTTTCTTAGTTTATCTCGTGTTAATTTTAGCTCGTCGTCTGTTGTTGCTTGTTTCATACAAACTTCTGTTTGCACTGAAGGAACATCTGGATTAACAGACAACCACGCACACACACACACATATCAGCTCATTAATCTGATTTATCTTTAACTGTTCTGTTCTGACTCTCTGAAAATCCACTCATATTGTTTTTTCTTGATTTGCCAAAACGATGAGCTGATTAATTTCTCGATCCGCTATTCATGCTTGGTTATGGGAACAGGATTTAAGTCCGGCCTTTTATTCACGCAACAACATGTTCCAGCCAAACGAGCAGTTCGTCAGCAGAAGACGACATACGAGTCTGGATGTTTTACAAGAACAAGACTCAGTGCAGGGATGTTGCAAGAAAGCTTGTAAGCTAAGCTAAAGCTAGCAGCTCTAGTCTGTCTGTGAAGTCGGTACAAAAAAAAAAAGCTGCAGGTTGTTAAAATGAAACCTGAGCCATTAATGACCAGTATTATTTTGTGAATCTGTGGAGATTTTACTGTTTAAAATGACCCTCTTTTGCATCTCAAAAAGACTTGAGTTGTGTTTAAAGATGAGCTTTTTTTGTGATAATTAAAATATGAATCGAATATGTTCTTTTTAAAAATGACTGCGACTCTTCCATCACATTTTTAGGGCCATGCTGCAGACAATCACTTTTTTATCTGTAAAAACTGAAAGGACTTTTACAAAAGAACATATTCAGACTCCGTGATGTGAAGCTCATATAAATGCTGCCCATATGTTGTGAGGATGAGAGGCAGCAGCATCACTAATGCACCAATTATCTTAATTAATGGTCTCGTTAGCATAAGTGGTCATAATTAACATCCTGCTGATCAGTTTGGGACTTTTCAGCAGATCAGATCCTTCTTTTTGAGACTGAAATTAGCTGATTAAACTTTTTTTTTGTTAGTTCTTTCTTTGTGAGCAATTTTGTGTCTGAAACTAGAAATATTCAAACAGTTTCTGGTGTGTTGCTCAGTAACCAGTTGGATCTGGGGCAAAAAAAACATCAATATAGATCATACACAGGAAAATAAAGAGTGGATGGAGCCAGTGGGATGTCAAACTGTGAATTAAAACAAAGGGGCATCTTAAAAATGATGACCAATATTGTTACTTTGCATCAGTGATGTTGGATCATTGATCACTGAATCGATATTTGGATCCAAATTGTTGGATTGTTAGACCCTTACATCTGATAAAATAAGGACCATTTCTGCATCAGTTGGTGGATGTCCGCGTCTCGGCAGCTGTTCCCGTCTCCACCCACCCGGTTTTCCAGGATAATGGTGTGACAGGAGTAACAGCAGCATCAGCACAGCGGCTGAAAGCAGCAGCCCGAAACGCCTCTTTACCGGACTGACGTCTGGCGAGCTGCAATGCAAGATAAACAAACAGGAGGGTAAACAGCCGCCCACGGCCACTTTCTTTTTCTGCTGATGGGGGATTCAGGCTGCAGCAGCATTCAGGAGTCATCACCACATGTCAGGATGCGAACTGAGAGCCGATCCTCACGTAGACAAAAGAAAAATGTCCAGCTGAGTGCATTTAAAACCAGTGCATGTCTGTAAATTATCCCCACTGGTTAAAACAGGGATCCTCTCTTAGTGGAGGATGTGTAAGGAGGCTCTGATCACACCTTTTGGTTTGGGTTGTTAACGTTCCAGCTGGATGTTATTATCCGATCAGGAATCCCACATAAGTGCCTGTGTGTTGTGAGGAGGACACATGGGAAAAACACAGCGTGATTCCGGTGGGATCAAAGGAGAATTGCATCATGTCACCGGGGCTTTCGGGACGATACGGGAAAAACAAAGCCTCGCTGTAAATCAAGAAAGGGAGGAATTTACATCTGTTATTTACATCTGTTATTTAATCTGCCACAGCTGTTACAATGTGAGGTTATGATAAACATCATGATCATCAGATTAATCTGCAAAACACGAAGCTTCGGATGATTTTAAGCTCTGTAGTCAAACCTGCATGCAGTCATGTTTCCGGTAATGGAGCTCTGCAAATCACATGCAGGCTGTGATAGGAGAGGAAATTAGGTCTTTAAAGCAAAAAATATATGAATTAAAGGGATCTTATTGATTAGACAGAGTTTTGTTGATCAGGATTCAGTGAAATTCAGTCTAAACCTCGTTTCCACTTGTGTTGATTTACAGAGACGAGTCAATAGAAAGTCCATTCATTCCTACGGGGATATCCGGGATATCCAATGCGTGTGCGAAATTCCTCCCCTCTGTAATATAGCAGTTCATAATTTGCTTAAAGTACATTAAAAAAATTGAGCTTTTGAGGTAGATTTCAGAGAGACTGTATGAGAGTGTGCTAGCTTAGCTAACAGGCTGCTAACTCACGAACAGGCTATTTCCCTCCATTCAGGTGTCTGTATTGAGTTAAGTGAGTTTAAGTGATTAAAAAGGACTTTTTTTTATCTAGTTTTAACACATTTTGAAGCTGCATGTTGTTATTCTGAAAGGTGATGCTAGAGTGCAAGCATATCAATTATTCATATGTCTTTTTAATGGAATATTTCACAAAACATGCAACGTACCTGGCAGGTCAACATCTTCACTTATTTGTTGCCGTGCAATATTGGTCCTATTTTTATCCTTGTAATGCTCAAAGTGCATATTACAAACTATTGGATGGCTAAGAATGGACAATATCTTTGTGTGGTGAACACAAGGGCATCATCTGTATATTTACGGAGTTACGGACACCAGTAATATACGTAAATGGAAACAAGGCATCAAGGTTAATGTCTGTGACCGTAACGCCTTGTTTTCTGATTTCAGATTGATTCCTCTGCTTGAGAGCTTTTTATTTTATAAGGTTTTTATTTCTACGTTACAACAGCTGTTGTTCATTGTGGTGCTTTTGCTGTTGTTTGAAATTCAAAATTTAAAGGTTCAGATTCTTCTTAGAAACATAAAATAGCCATTTTCCTCAAATTCATCTTTACTTTTATGTCAAAAGATTTCATGTTTGCTGCCTGACATTAAAAAAATACCTCATAAATGCATCACAAATGACAAACAGCTTTAGTTTACAGTCCAAAATATGGAAGCAAATAGAAATGAAAACCTCAAATGACAAATGAATGTACTTAGCATATAAAATAATGAAAATGGGAGATTAAGAGTGAAGCCAAATAATGAGCAATACAAGGTAAAGAGCATGCAAATGTCACAGCAATACATCACAACATGTTAATGAGTGCAGAACAGAGTGTGAACCGGAGTTTCGGAGGTGGCTGAGTAATCAGCAGCACAAGCTCAGCGACGGAGGTCACAGCACCCATGTACGATCCATCTCCACCCACTCAAACCAAACGGTCCTCTGTGTGAGTTTAACCCCTGTAAGTGTCACACTCCACCACCACCACCACCTCCTCCACCTCCAGCAGTCCCCGGCCCGTTTGACCGCGTCCACATCCAGACAGCTAATTGGCGGGGAGCTGCAGATCTCCAGGGAGCTCATTTCAGACGAGTCCTGCTGTCTGAGTCGCTGCCGGACGTTCGGAGGAGAAAAGTGGCCCTCGGGGGCTCAGAGGAGGGACTGTTAGGATGAGATCCACACACACACACACACACACACTAACGGCGACACACACCTCCTGTTGGCATTTTGTGACAGTATGTTGGAAGCCCTCTGCGTCTGTTACCCGGGATGTTTTTGACAGCTTGTGGACGGTGAGGACGGGATCTTCGTCACATCTTAACCAGGTCAGCTGTCGGAGAAACGCTGAGCTGATGCTTCTGGCAGATTTGACACAGATTCGAGGCCTGATTAGCCCAGATTTGACTTTTTTTTTTGTCAGAGTGTGACTGGATCTCTTCAGGGAAAAGTAGTAAAAAAGCACTATCATATTCAATTTGCAGCTTGTTAAATAAACTTCTGCATATGGAACTTTATGCCTCATCATTTGCTGCTGATTGAAAACCTCGCATTGTTAAATCCCTCTTGTACTCTAATAATCCACCGTATTTGAAAAAGTATCTGCTCGAAGATTATCGTCTCTTGATGACGCTCAGCTCTGAAGCTTTTGATGACTCATAACATATTTGATGTTGCCTGTAATTATGGTTATTTATCCTCTCGTTATTATCCGAACAACAGTTGCGTTGCCCAGGAGACGCTCACAAGTGTCAACACGCGTTCATGTGCTGCGGGCGATTAGCATGTTGGATTTATGCTGGCAATAAGTCAAGTGTCCAGGTGGCTGCAGTCGGTTAGAAAGCAGTGAAAAGGTGGATTTTAGAGGGTCAGTGCTCGAAGCTCTGCAGGGTTTCAGTATTTGTTTTTGCAAGAAAATAACATGACGAAATAACAAAATGCCATTATGTAAAATTATGCATGGAAAATAAAATAAGCAGACCACTTAGCATTAATAACCCCGTAGATGCTCTAAAAATCACCATCACACTGAGGACCACGTTAGCTTTCCCAGAACAAGTGTTGCAGTTGTCGTGCACATGTGTTTTCAGATGATTCATGTGCCTGCTGATGTTTGCATTCAGAATTACACGAGTGCAAAAATTTTTTAAATGTTTTAATGAGTTTGACGTGAAGAGAAGTTCGACTCTGTAGCAGAAAAAGCAACTCTGGTTCAAAAGACAAAGAAGTAGGGAAAAAATCAGACTTTATTCTGCAGGTTTTTCAGTTTCTGTCTGTTTTTACAGGAAAATAACATTTGCTTTATGTAAAATTATGCATAAAAAATCAATAAGTAGACTAATCAGCATTAATAGCTGCTTAGATGCTCCAAAATCACCATCCTGTTGAGAATTATATTAGCTTTTCTGAGGAAGACATCCACAGTTATCATGCATGTGTTTTTGTCTTTATGTGCAAGTAATTCGTGTTCATTCTCAATTACACAAGTGCAAAGATTTTAAAATGTTTAAAATTAGTTTGAAGTGAAGAGAAGTTTGACTCTGTAGTTACAATAAGCATAAAAGGCCACTGCGGTCAAAAAGACAAAGAAGTATGGAAAAAAATTAGACTTCATTAAGTGAAAATCAGCATGTCACAGCCCACACGGCTCGATCGACAGAAATGTGACACAGCTTTGAAATGTCAGCTGGGTTTTGTGATGGAAGTTCAGAGGGAAACGTTTTAATGTTCTCCTGACTGACAGCTCTCCGAAAACCGCTGCCAGACCTCCAGCAGCTAATGAATGAATCCAGTCATTAGACAGTCCACCTCTGAATGCAGCTCGCTCTCGCATTACATGCCACCGCCTGCCGTTCACATCTCAGAACTTTCTTTTTGAATTATTTCAGAGTTCAGTCCACTCTCTTTTTTCATCTCAGCATTAATTATCAGTGGAAGAAGCGACGTCACTCTGCTGTGAATCAAAGTTTTGGAAAGTATTTTTCTTTCCCCTTGTTTCTGTCGTGTTTCCTCCCTTCCATTACATTCGGATTATGTCGGATCCGAAACTGATGAAATGGCTGCAGCTGATGCTTTCTGCTCAGCATCAGCGTCTCATGGTGCTCATACTGAATTCAGGAGCTCTGGTTGCTAAGGACTTGGCCAGGTAAAGTTGTTGCTAGGGAAGGACAGAAGTGAGGAGGAAGTGAAGTTTGCGCTTTATGCAGAGATGCAGACGGTTGGTTTTTAATGATTCGCAGTCAAGACAATGTCCCTGCGGATAATTAGCACCATCCTGAGACTCATAAATGTTGCATGACCTGTCATTATTGTCATCATTCAGCCCTTCAAAGTTGACAATCGGTCTGATGGGATGCAGCCCAGCATGACGGCAGGTTGTGAAATAGTCGTGAAACTTAATCAATTAGCACATCCGAGTGTTCTGTTGCCTCACTTCTCCTGTCTGCATGTCTTCTTCTGTGGTTTTTTTGTTTCTGTCACATAAGATGACAACAAACATGTAGTTAAGGTATATAAATGTGGCTTTATTAAAATCACATCCTCAGTGAGCCGTTGATGGAGGAAGATCCAACGCAGCTTTTTAAATTGACTTTTCATGTTTGTTTTTGTGCTTCCTGTCAGACTGCAGAGGTCAAGTTTGTGTTACAGGCTCAGTTTTCTACGAAGTGCAGTCAGTGCTCATTGTATCATCAAACAGCGTCTAAATCTTGATATTTTTGTCCATAAAGGCCGTTGCACACTGGTAGTGTCATGAATAATATGAAAATGTGAAAAATTTACTGGCGATTATTTCCTTTTATTTGCGTCATGGATGCTCGTTCTGCGTGGATTTACTGAAAACAGGAAAAGCAGTTTAAGAAATATAATCTTTTCCGAATTAATTGTGCAGAGAAAATTGCCCCCAGTGTGTAATGTCATCAAGACACCAGAAAAAAATCACCATCAACCATCATATTTACTACAAGTGATTTTTTCAGATTTCAGCTTTTGTGACCATCAATCCATAAACGTAAAAATATTCAGTTTTTTTCCGAAGAGCAAAAAGAAAAGCAGCAAATCCTCACAAGACAACATGAACGTAGCTTAGATATAGCATTAGCATCTCAGCTAACCCCTGGCTGGTTTGAGCTGATGTTTCAAATATAAAAACTCTCCTCTTTGCTCTTTTTAAAACTCTGATCCTCTTCCTGCTGTCATTCTCCAGGTAAAGGTGACGTCTTTGGTGACGTGTTTTGGAAAGAAACCACGTTAGCACACGCCTGCGCTAACGTCAGAGCGCTAACGTACTGCGACCTGCACGTCATCAAGAGGGAAGCTCTGCTGAAGGTGCTGGAGTTTTACACCGCCTTCGCCAACTCCTTCTCTAGAAACCTCATCCTCACCTGCAACCTGCGCAAACGGGTAAGACGCTCTGCTCTGTGGAAAGGAACACACACACACACACACCTTGATGTTCAAAACAGACGTCTTTGTGTGAACACATAACATAGTAAACAGGCTTTTATTTACTTGTATTATCATCTTTATGATGATCTTCAGTCTGAACGGTGATTTATCGCCTCCACATTTATCAATCTGACATGACCTTATTGTTGTCTCATGTTTGGAGGATTCGATTTTTATTCTAATCTTTATTTCACCCATCGACTCTCTCCAGTCTGAGTGGAGCTTTGGTTCACAATGAGAATATTTGCTCTCGTGCAGGTTTAAAAAAAAACACCTGAACAGGTGCGAAACAGGTCTTTCTTTGACTGTTGTTCTTAACAAAGTGAACATTTAGCCACAGAGACAAAAAAATAAACAAAAAAGAGAACAAAAACCCTGTTCATTAAAGATCAGCAGAACCCTTTTAAAACTTCCGTTCAGCTCTTAGAAAACACAAAAAGTGACATTTCTCCTTCAGTTTTTATCTACACAAGCTTCTTGTACCTTTGACTTTTTTTTATCAAACAGCCTGATATTTTCCAGCACAGCTGATCATCTTTTGTTCTGATTATAAAACCAAGAGAGTCAAACATCCATTCTAACCCTGAAGATCTTCCAACAATGTTCATGAACTGAGATGTCAAATGAAATATCTGACAGGAAGCTCGAAGAGAACTCATTTCTTTAATCCATCAATCTCACGTGTGACCTGACGTTCCCTCATGTTCTCCTCCTTTCCTTCAGACGTCCTCTCTTCTCCTCTCGCTCTGTTGTTGTTTACTCATCCTTAAGCTGTTTTTCATATTTCATATTCCCTCAGTTCGATAGGTCTTTCTCTCAGCGAACCTCAAACATAATAAATTATACAAACCACACCGGCAGCCTCATTACGTCTTGCGCCCTTTAACCGGTTTCCTCCTGACTTCCTGGCAGGCGGTCGCTTCACTCCGAGCTGCAGTGTGTGTTTTAACCTCATAGTTTATGGATTATAATTTATTGATGCCCACATGTGTGTATCTTATCTACTCGCCCTTTGTCTGGGTGTGTGTGTGTGTGTGGTGTGAAACATATGCATGCATATTCTGAACGCAGAGGTTAATATCAGTAATCATGTGTGTTTTTCCTCATTTGAAAGTAAAAGATGCAGGATGCACGTTGATTCGACCCTGGCTGCTTCCTGAGTAACAATGGATGTTAGTTAATAAAACACACTCTGTATAACGAACATATTGATCGCTGTTGGTTGGAGGAAATTATCCAAATGCAGGTTGCAGAGGTTCGTCCATGTCTGGAGGAAATGATGGCTGCGTATCGATCTGATGGCGTGTTCGTGTTCTGTGTGTGTGTGAAAGCTTTGCTTTGACTCAACGCTGCTGTGTCACTGTTCTTAATCTCCGACGGCAGGAAATTGGTTTTCTTGGTAGATTTAGGTGGTGAATCTGTGTTGGATCATTTCCCTGTGACTCAATTAGCAGCAACTAACAAACAGATCAGGATATAAATCTAATGGAATGTGACATTAAACAGTCAATGATTTTTTTTCCTACACTGAGCATCGGATCTCATTTCTTTATAACCAAGTTTTCCAAAAACGTGTCACTTTTTCATTCACCTGAGAAAACTTTAGGTTCAATTAAATTCTGTTTAAAAGGACTCGATGCTCATTTTCACCGAGTCCCCAGTGATGTTGACTGATTTCACAGCAGCACTTCACATTCAAATCTGATAAACGAAGCTTTCAAACTAATTAGTCAAATTCAGATGAGATAAAGGCTCTTGTTTTAAACACAATAAGCTGCTTTATTAGAACGAGTCTCTATTCATGAACGCACCTTTAAACAAGCTCACCTGTTCTGGAAACAACAGAAACAGTCTCATATCTTCTGCAGATTCTTCCTCTAAACTTGGTTAATTGTTCAGATGGACAGGTTTTTTTTGCTGTGCAGCAGGAATGTGACCCGGCATGTAAACACCGGACAGAAACAGCGACACTGGCTGTGCTCCTCCTCGTCTCCTCACTTAGCTCTTTTGTCGCGTGGATGCGTGACAGCTGCTTGAGCGCCGCTGTGATGAAGATGAACAGCTTCTGGCGGGTGCAGGGATGCTGCCTGCAGGGCTGTGAGGAGACCAGGATGTGTGTCAGCCTCAACTCGCCCTGTCACTCCTGCAATAATGGCTGACCGACAATCTGCCTCCCTCAGCACTTTGCTTCCTCCCTCCTGAGTTCATTCTCAGCCTCTCTGTCTTCGTCTCCTTGTGACTCTGTGGAATAAAATGCTTGTTTGTGTTTGTGCAGACTGAGTCTTATAAACAGCATGTTGGCGGATGCTCATTAAGCTAAAGCAGCAATCCACTGCTGTTTAGTCCAAATCTGTCCTCTCAGCTCTATCAGATGGACTCAAGCACCTCTTCATCACTTTAAATGGACCAGTGCAGCTCAAACTGCAGCTGATTGTTTGACCCTTTTTGCTGCTTGCAGCTTTTTCAAGATCTGCTCATCCAAATAACTTCACATGCTGTGTGATTTTAATCCATCTGAGTTCAATTTTCTGGATTTTTTAGTAATTAATTCAATAAACGGGCATAACATTTTTCAAACAGACACACACTCTCCAAAAAGAACAATACAATAGTTCAGTTCAGGTGCATAATTTGAATAAGTATTGTATTTTGTACCAGCTCAGCTTTTCTTCACATTAAACTCAGAATGAAAAATTACCAAAGTGTATAAACTGTTCACATGTGGATGAGACTGTGCTGCTGCTGGGTGCTTTCTCTTCCTCTCTTTCAAAATAAAAGTCTTTGGTGGTGCATCAGTGCCACACAAAGCCAAACAACAGGAACACAGTGTATTGTCAGGCATGTGCACATGTGTGTAACCCTTCACACGCTGCAGCTGAAGCTCATAGCAGGTTGACAGAGTCGTTCATGTCGGTCAAACCACTGAAGCTCCAGACATGCAGCCAGCAGCTTCATGCTGCTGAGTGATGACGGCCAAGCAAGCTGTTTAACTTGTGTGATGTGGGACATGTTTGGATGTAAGAGGCTGGAAAGCAAAGCCAGATGATAAACGTCTGGTGATATTTATAGATGCCTCAGTCCTCGACGGCTGTGATGAAAAGCTCCTCTGTCCATGTGCTTTTAGCAGCCTGAAATATAGAGACTCTTAACGTAAAGTGTTTAAGTCTGTAAACCATCAGTGTCCTGGATGTGTCCTGAATAACAGAACATCTTCACCATCATTCATCCGTGTCCTTTAAGAGCTGCGGCATTAGGAACTTTCCTACATCAGTGACCCCAAGTGACAGTTTTCAATGCTGAAGACTTAATTTCCCAGAATTCTATTAAACTGACGGCTGTAAACAGACACTGTGAGGACTAAAATGTCTTACAGTCTGACTTAAAAGGCTCCAGCTCTGCTTGTCTCGTTTCTCAGCGACATCGGTGAAGTTTTCCACAATCGCTGCACGTCTGCAAACTCACTGAATCTCAAACTGAGAGTTTGACTCTTAATTTACTAACAGCAGTTTTTTTTCTCTGATTTATTTACTCATTTAGAGCCCACTGATTATTTGAACTTAGTGAAGACAGTTTTTAAAAACACCTACATTATCTTGAACAGTGTTTCCTGCAGTGTTTTGTAATTGTGGCCCCCCTGCTTTGCCTGAATGAAAGAGGGCCACCGCTAAGAGGAAACGATTACACGATACAATTTTACGCTTCGGGGGAAACGAGCAGAGGCACAACTTCACACAACAACAGCCTCGTGTTTAAGACGAGAGAAAAGCAACCGAGCCGATCAGGAGACGAGACACATCGGGATTCTGGTTCTGGCCGACTGCTCCGTTTTGGATCCAGATCACAGCCACAAAAATAAACAGCAAGTATGTTTAATCAGAGAGCAGACAGCCGGTTCTGACCTTCAGCAGCAGCACATTAGTCTTCGTGGCAGATTTAGTGGAGAGGTAAATGGAGAGAATGAGGAGATGCAGCAGCTCAGCGTGAGGCGACGCGAGCTGCAGCTCCGCCGGGTCGTCCGTCGCCTCAAACCTCCGTCACCAGAGGCCTCATTATGAAAGAACTCTGCGAGTTCACGACTTCCCCAAGGCTCTTAAACGCTCATCTAATGGTGTAAAATAAATATATTACCTTTAGAATGAAAAACTGCCGATGTGCTGTTTCTCTGTTGTTCCTTGAAGAACTTTTTATCCTCGAGGCAAAAAGATTCAGATTTCTTCTCTGTTTGTAAAAATGCAACTCTAGTCGGCAGGAATTTGTTTTCCTCAGCGACATCAAGCAGCTGTTTCAAGCAAACAAGCTGTAAAAAGATGTTTTAACCTATAAATGATCAAATTTACATTTTGCCAAAATCAGGGTGACCTATATTTCCAGATAATGTTGGAATCTCCAGCACAAATCAGTAAATCTGCATAGAAGCATAGAGAATAAAAGCTCCTCAGGTCTTTTTCTGCAGCATTAATGTCACTGTAGCAAATATCCAAAATTTAAACAAAAAGCCTAAAAAACAACTTCAATATTATTCTCTGTAATATGATATCAACATTTGAGAAAAAAAACTAAGAAATATCTTTGTCTCATTAGAAATAGACGACAAAAAGGGCGACAGAATCGATGAAAACAAACTTGTTTAATTTGCAGACAATTTCTTCTAAACATAAGAGGGGTTATAAATTAACTTGCCAAGTATGAAAAAATGTTTAAAAAGGTTAATTCATGTTAAGTTCTGGTGTTTATGAGACACAGAAACATGCAGGTCATCTTTCATCCTCCTGTTACGCTCATCATTTTTACATTTACAGCCATTTAATGTGTTAAAGAAATCGTCTAAAATGTAAAAATATGAGCACATTTCTGTGTGTTTCCACCTTTAGTCGTCAGTGTATCTTTGCCACAGTGTCACCAAGATAAACGCTGAATATTTTCCTACTTGGCAGGTGAACTGACTGCAGTTTCACAGGCGAACCTGCAGAGAAACATCAGACGATCAGATCTGAAACCTCGGCAGCAGGAAGTTGGCTGCATTTAAGTCGCCGTGTGTTCGGCCTCGTTCTGCACAGTTTTAGAAACCTGAATAAACAAGTAAACAGGGTTTGAAACTGTGTTTTTTGGATGGGGGGAGGGTGTGTGTGTGAAAGGCGTCTGCTGGGAGGCTTCCCATGATGCTCTGGGGTTTCCAGGACAGCTTGTGCGCTGCGAGGGACAGACTTCAGGGCTGAAGCCTGCAGACCGGGAGGCTTTTACCAGCTTCTGCTCCTCTGCTCCATTATTCATGTGACGGACAATAAAGTGTGTGTGTGTGTGTGTGTGTGTGTGTGTGTGTGTGTGTGTGTGTGTGTGTGTGTGTGTGTGTGTGTGT
>JAQMCX010000015.1:541840-556956 GCA_029814765.1 Acanthurus leucopareius
GCCTCAAGCGGTCAGTCGAGGAATTGCAAGTTTTTTTACTTCCTGGTTGGCTTCAATGCGGAAGTGGAGAGTTTGCCGCTTGGTTAAAACCAACGCCTGTTTAAAGATGGATGATGTGACATGACGGCTTCTTAAAAGTGATGACAAAACATCCATATCGCCCCCTGCTGCCTGGATGCAGTACAGGTCATAAAGGCGGCACCTTTAATGTTAGCAGATGGGATGTGAGAACTGAAAAAACTAAACTAAGAAATTTAAGAACGTATATACCGTACTTTTTGGACTATAAGCCGCACCCACTAAATTTAACAATTAAAACCACTTAAGCTGTCTTCTTCAGTTTCTGAATTTAACAGCCTCAGAATTACTTTGTCACATACTTTCTCGTTTATATTGGTTTATATTCGTCCATAAATTAGCTGCATCATAGTTTAAGCCGCAGGGTTCAAAGCGTCAGAAAAAAGTAGCAGCTTATAGTCCAGAAATTACGGTAATTATTTATCTGCAAAGATGATTTCTGTCATTTTAGTTTGTTCTTATTAAAATCTTCTGACAGGTTTGGTTTTGACTCATTATCTGATGCCATAAAAATAAGGTGTTACATCATGATTGACAGCTAACTTGACCTATAAATGAGTCAAGCAGCTTTATGGGCGGGACTTTAACCCATCCACCAATCACCGTCAGACTTCACCTGCACATGACAGCAGTACCTGTGTCAGAGACATTTTGCCTTCGTTTGGTGACGTTTTGCATCTTTATTCAGTCACTGGTTCATACCTGTGACCCTCTGCGACACCTGAACATGTTACACACACACACACACACACACACACACACACACAGCCTGGTATCCTGCAGACGTGTCACATGTGCTTCAGTGTTCAGTGAGTGTATGAAACAAACAGACCTTAGAGGACTCAGGTGTGTCCGAGCTGCAGGAAGCTTCTGTTGCATAACTGCTGCTGCTGCTGCGATGCTGATGTGTTTGTTTTTCTGTGATTGAGGTTTTGTTGGATTTTTGTTGATGCACCTCTAGCACGCCACTTCCTGCTGCACTGCACTGTTGCTACTGATGTCAGCAGGAAAACATGTAACCTGTCAGAGCTGCAACGCTGCATTTCACTTCAAAACAACTCATTTATTTATAGTTTTTATTCTTGGTCATGGAATTTATACACTTTCTGTATTAAAATGTGGAAAAAAACCCTAAAAATCTTATCAAATGGTCTAATTTGTGACAGATTAAGAGTCTTTTAGCTGGTTTAGCTTAAAGTGACTGAACCAAACATGCTTTCAATATCCTGCATTAGCACTTCGACTCCCTTTAATTGTTTCTTTCACTTCCTGTTGGCACTTTATCATTAACTAACACTTCATCCGTCAGCTTCTTCTCTTCAGCAACACTGATTTCAACCAACACTTCAGGTCCTTTCAGCGTTTTCAAACATCTGAATCATATTGTTTAGGTGCTTTTACTTTTGCTGCATCTTTACCTTTTATCACCAGCAGTGTTACAGCTGCCTGAACATCCCTGAGGGCCTAAACTTCAGGTCCACTTAAATTCATCCCTGTTGTTCAGAGACTTCAAAACTTTAAAAGAAGTATAATTTTGAGAACATTTAAGCTGTTTTATTTGTTTTACCTGCATTAAAACGTTTGTTCACAGTCATTTTCACTGAACTTGATGCCCTTTTGCCAAATCTGATGTAATTCAGTTGCCTTCAGGTTAACAGGAAGAGACTGCAGCTGCTGAAGGTAAAATGAAATGCTTGTTCGTTGATGGAGGTTCATCGTACTTGATCCCGTCACGTCAGCTTCATCCGCTCAGCGATGAAAGATTCTCGTCCTGATTTATACTCAAAGACAAGAGACTCATTGTTCTTTTCAGAAGGAGATAAGTGAAAAAAAAGCCCCAAAAAAATCCATCCGGTGCTCACCTGTCAATCATCTCTAATAAAACAACTCCATGTCATGGTTCATTTTATTAAAAGTGTTTATCTTCCAGGTATTTCCTCCAGGTGGTTGAAAGAAACTTCGCTTGGCTCTCAGCAGCAGAGTTTGGATGAGCAGGAGGTGGAGATGGATGAAAGGGTGAAGGGATGAAAGGATGAAAGGACTGAGTTTTTTGGGGGTAAATTTAGTCCGTTTGGTGGCTCGTGGACGGACAGCAGCGTGGGCGACTCCTCTCCCTCCATCTTTAAGTCAAAGTTTCGCTCAGATCGCTTTTCCTCATCAGAAGCTTTATCGTTTTGACCAAGAATAACACTTAAATCACCAGTTGGCCGGCTGGCTGGTTGCCTGGCAGGGATTTCTGTCATTCCCAATGTAATTAGTGTGTAAGGGGAGCCAGGAGGCAGCGGCGCCAGACTCCGGCTGAATAAAACACAGGGAGGTGTAGGAGCACTTATGGATAATTTAACACTGATCTCCAGAAAGCAGCTATACTTTGCACTATTTGAGTTCACTGCAGGGTGAGTGTGACATGTTCATGTGCTCAGGTGAAGAAACTGAGGCTGACAGATTTCCTTATCTCCGATGGTTCATGTGCAGCGATCAGCAGGAACACCTGACAAATTGTTCTTTTTTATTCATAAAAAGTGACGTGTTCCTATAAGCACCATGTTGTCTTTTCTGTCATTTCCCCTGCAGATAATTTTCCGCAAGATCAGCGAGGTGAAGAAGGAGGAGGAGGAGAGGCAGCGGGCGAAGAACGAGGTGCAGCTCACCATCCCGCAGGACCATCCGGTGCGGAAGCTCTTCCAGAAGTTCAAGCAGCAGAAGGAGCTACGCAACCAAGGAGCTGCAGCTGCCTCACAGCTGGACCTGGAGAAGAACCAGCTGCAGGTGGAGCAGCACCACCACCAGCACCTGCACCCCCACAGCCTGCAGCTGGGCCACTCCAGCCTGCAGCACTCCCTGCCGCTCAGCCTGCAGCGGCCCCCCTCCTCCATGCAGAACGGGGCCCCGCCCAGCAGCAGCGTGCTGACCGTGTCTCAGGTCACGCCCATGCAGAGCTCGCTGGCCTACAGCCACCCCTGCGACCCCCCCGCCAAACAGAACAACTGTGACATCATGGAGCTGCAGCCCAGCTCTGCGGGGGGCGGTGGCGGCGGCGAGCAGACTGTCCGGCTCAAAGTGAGCACCAGCCCGGCGCTGGGGAAGCCCGCCGTCAAGGCCAGCGGCTGGATGCGTCTGAAGAACAACATGGCTCCAGTGGAGACCAGGAAGGAGGGGCTGAACAACAACGTCAAGGCCGTTTCCGTGGAGATGCTCTCTCAGGAGGGCAAAGGTCAGGAGGCAGGAAGGGGCGGGGATGTGGAGGAGGGCGGGGTTTCCAGCAGCAACCCTCTCCGCAAGACGGACTCCTGCGACAGCGGCATCACCAAGAGTGAGCTGCGGATCGACCGGGCGGGGGAGGCGCGGACCCCCGCTGCGGTCACCCCCCTCCTCCACAGTCCCCTCCCAGGGGGGGCGGGGTCTCCTCACCCTTTCTGCTCCATCCCCGAGCAGGCCCTGCAGGCTGCGCTGCATGAGACCCGGCTGGAGCTCCGGGGGGACATCCAGACTCTGGGAGGCCGTCTGGGCGCCCTGGAGAGTCAGGTAGCTGAAATCATCAAACTGCTGTCGGACAGGAAGCAGCCGACCGCGGGGGCGGCGCCGCCCGCCTCCACCACACCCAAAACCAAAATACAACGTCAGGATATCTTCACCGTCTCCAGGCCTGTTTCTCCAGACTCAGAGAGGGACGAGGGCCTCTGAAGAGAGCTCAACCAGTGGCGTAGAGAGCGGACAGGAAGTGATCACATGGCACACTGTTCTCCTACGATCACAGTCATCAATTTAAAGTTCATATCTCGACTTCCGGCTCTCGTGGATTCAGCTACGCCACTGGTGTCGCCTCTCAGATAGAAAACTGGCCTCTTTAACATTTGCACACGGACTTTTATCTCCGGGTGTGCAGGAGCTTAAACTCCGCCGCCGCCTGGATGCTGTTTTTTGATTGTACATACCTCTCTATGCATGTCCAGCTGGATTCTGGCCTGCCAAAGAAACAGACAGAACATACTTATTGCCTGTATATTATGCAGTTGACTGCATGCAAATGGAAATTTAAAGAGAACTGACATTTTATTGAGCTACACTGTACATATGAATATTTTTCATTGATAATTTACTATGTGGACATTCAGGGTTTGCATACTAGTAGCACTATAAACATTGAAAAACAGAAGGGTTTTACTGGCGTTCTGGGATTGTGCATGGATTATTTATAACTAGAGAAACGGAAAAAAGGGATGAAGGTTTTTTTTCTTGCCTGTGAGATGAAAACGTTGACTCTGCTTTCACCTCCGAGGAACACAGACTCCCAAATGTGACGAAGCAGCATCCCTCAACGCAGAGAGGGAATTTTCTGGTATGTTTTTATATCGATTATTAATTTTTGCTTCTTATGATGATTTCTATTTTTGATTACGGAAACGTCTCCGGCCTCTGTTAGATGTCCGGAAAACCCTGGAACGGTTATTTTGTCAGAATCCTCCTCGTGTCTATGCATCGCTCGGGTAAGCCGCTAGAATATTCTGAATATTACACCTTTGTGTTCACGTCGGTGAATGAAGGAAAGGTTCTTCTACTTTTTTTGGTTCCATTCCTCTGCATGAATCAGGGATGGCAGGACGCACTTTTGGGTAAAGCTGGGATGACAAGAAGGCTTTGGGGAAATAACACGGAGTTTAGTTCACAAAAAAGTCCACTCAGCACAGTGACATGTAATCCCACAGGCCTAGCATCACACACACACACACACACACACACGGCAGTCTTAAGCAGCGAGCGCCTCGCTGAAACTCGCTCTGAATCCCATTAACGACAGCAGCTTCGCCGCAAAAAAAGCTCAAGTAATAAAAAATGGAATACTGTACTTTTTATGATATCGGTTTTCTAGATCTGCATGCAGAGGAGTAGTTTTATGCTCCAGGGTGCGTACATATGTATATATAAGTATGTGTGAGCGAGAGCTAAAACACACACACACACATGTTCATATGTCTGTGTGTGTGTGTGAGTGTGTGAGCTGACACACACACTCACACACACACCTCATGCGTTCACATGCACAGTGTGCAGCGTCTCTTGATGTGAAGGAGACTTTTATTCCTCACAGGAGACGGATCGGTCGGTTTCATCACAAGTCCTGTGAGATTCAGACGCCGTCCTCCCTCACACACACACACACACACACACACACACACACACACACACACACGAGTATATTAAATAAGAATGAGGAAGAACACAGATGTACGGTAGCCATCATGGACGCCTAAGATACTTTTAAATAACTGGATTCATGTGGCTGCTTTAATAAATGATCCACAGTGTGAATGAAGGACAGGTGGCAGAAAACAGGCTGATGTGAGAAAAAACAAGTCAGAGGTTTCAGGTAATAAACCTCTGACTTCCAGCGGCCATATTGGAGATCAATAGCTCTTTGATTAGTAAAGTTATTGGATGAAAGCACCTTAACTTCCAGGCCAGCAGAGCAGCTTTGCTTCATGTGAGATTTAACTGTTTAAGTTGATGTTTTTGTGTTTGACAGAACAGTAGATCAGTTTAACGTTCAGTCTGGTTGCTGCGACGTTGATCTGTGATGCCAGTGACACATTTTAAAAAGATAAAAGATAAAGACAAATATATTTTTGCATTCAGAGAACATGAAACAGACAGGTAAACAATCGTCAGGTGAAATCAGTTTGCTGTAACCTGCTGAGTTTTGTCAGTGACGAACAAATCTGACTTTATTTGCCTCTTTAACTGGTTTCAAACGTCTTTGGATTCCATGTTTGATACGAGGACACAGGAAGTCTGCAGTCTAGCTGATGCATGCTTGGCACATGTCCACATGCAAACATATTGACATTTATTTCTTCTAAATATTGAGATGATAAAACCTGATGCATCCTCCAACTCCTGCGATTTAATCACCTTTGCATAACAAGCAGTCGAGCTGCGTTTATTCGTGGTGCTGCACGTTTGTCTGATGTAACTTCTTCAAATCCCAGCTTGAGTTTCTGGCATCATGATCATCCAAACAGACATGGTGACCATTTCAGAGTCCATGTTGAGGAGCCTGATTGTGATACAAGTGCATCAGAAAGAAAAATGAAGAGGATTAATAACTTTGTGATATTAATTGACATGAAATATCAAGTTGAGTTGATGTTGAGTTTAGACATCAGATTTTTGTCTCAGTATGCTAATCAGGTTCTTCTTTGAGAAAAATTTGAAAAATTTGCTAGAATCTGTTGTGCAAACAATAACAGTTTATTTAAATGAGACTCTCCAGCCTGTTTTCTGCACCAACCTGCTTCACCTTCACGCTGCGTCTCCGTCAGAAGTTTCCCCGTGCAGCCTCTGTTCTCTCTGCTGTTTGCCTCTGAGCAGATCCCCTGCATGAACCAGGGGACAAGTGCCTTGCTCAGGGGCACCTCAGCAGCAGCAGATACAAGCAGTCTGGCCCTTTGCATGAATGCAGATATTCATTTATTATAGAGGATGTTTTGTGATGGTTATCAGTGAGCCTTTGTAGAGCAGCACATCCCAGCATGCTTCATATCTCTTTATCTTACTGACATGCCACTTATCTTAAATATCATCGGAAGCTATGCAACATTTGATTCTCTTATAGCTGTAAAGAGGCTGATTCTGATGGACCTTATTGTTCCGTAGTGTATAGTGTCGAATAGGTGAGCCAGGATTCTTGTATTTATTGAAAAATATATCTATTTGAGGGATTAAGGGTTTGTCTGCGTGTATAGATGTGAGTTATTTATATCCACCAACCAAATGTGAAGGCAGACGGTGAGTCTGTCGGTCCGACACTTTCCTCCCCAGAGGCTCCATCATGACTTCCAGGAGTTCATGTAGCGCTCAGGTCCAAAACTCCTGCTTGTCCAACACTTCAGACCAGATTCCTATTAAGCTGCAGTTGCACTTTCGGTTCATGCCAAAACGCTCATTTGCTACACATCAACGTTCAAATATCAGCAAGTTGGATGCATAAATTTCCTCAATCTAATAGATCAAACATCAGTTTTTTAACCCAAGTTTGTGCAGCAGCTGTAATACAGTTGTAAGTCTATTGTGGACCAGTTTTTCCATCCACAGTAACAGAAAACAGACCATAATACAGCGCAGCCACAGCTTGTGTCTTCATAGATCTGCAGATGGTAACGAGTGAGGTCTTTTCCTTTTCTGATGAGGTTTTTCTGTAGTTTGACCAACTGGGCACGGCTCTCTGTGGCTCGCTCTCATTTGGCAGCAGAGACTTTTTCTCTGGAAGATGCTAAAAGCTTTTTGGGGAAACCAGGAGATCGTTTTCCTGACAAAGATAGAGGAATAATGGACAGAACAAAAACATAAATTAGCACTAAACAGCACACGTATTCTCCCATCTATCAGAATCTGAGAGGAACAAATCTTTCCTGCTGTTGGTCGCCTGGCAACACAGCTGTCACTGAGGTCACATGACGCAGGTGCCGATTACACCAAACAAATCCGAAATGAAAAGACGGAGAGGATCGTTGCTCTTTTGTTTGTACCTGTTGGAGCTGATTTTACCTTCAGTTCAAACCTTTAAAAAGAAGGCAAATTGATTTTTGCATCTTTTTCAGTCGGTGTAGGAGTCCTGCTCACATGTGAACGTTCCCCTTCAAACTTCTCTGAAAACTCGGAGTTTGAAGTTTTTACCAGGACAAACTCGATCGATGCAGTTACGTACATATATTATTCTTGTGTATTATATAAGAATGTATATCTGCTCTCTAGTTAAAAGCCAGGACCAGGACCTTTGTACTGGGATTCTCGCCAGAATCTGCACCTTAGCTCAGACAAAAGAAACAGTTTGTGTTGAAGACTTGAAAACACTGCTTTGGAATAATATTCTCTCAGTACAATAGGCTCAGTTTCTCAGCCTGTAATTTATTTGTCTTTGTTTGATACCAAAATAGATGCTTCTAGTTAAGCTGTGTGGAAAACAGACCAAGAATATTACTTTATTCTCTTAACTTAAAGCAAATTTCCCCATGAAAACGTCTCCAGACCTCAAATCACTAAAACAACTGGACAAAAACTTGCATGACAGCAAACCTTCATGTATCTGAACGTCCCTTAATGCTGTCGCATGCAGCCAGAAGTCATCAGCTCAGGAAATATATCATCTTTATTTTTACAGTTACACATAAAATCATATCTAACCAGAATGTTTGAATATTAAACCCCAATTTCTGTTAGATTCATTTTGAAGTTGTCAGTCACTGCCAGTTAAGCTAACGAGCCAACAAGCTAACAAACAACATAAACAAACATCAGAACATCAATCTCCTCCGCTCACACATTTGGACGAATCTCTCCATCTTTTCTCGGTTGCAAACAACGTCAGACGCTCATACATGAGCTTCCATGAAATCGGTGGATTTGATTGAGATTTGATGAATGCATTACGATCAGCATGTGCAGTCGTGCATTTTGGCATTAATGTGAAACAAAACTGAAGCTGAAGGGAATCTGGTCGATTGCTGTAGAGCTTCTCCGTTCATACGAATCTGAAATAATTAAATTTACAATTCATAATTTTTCCTTTTTCTCTCAATGCTAAAAAAACATTTTTAATTTAATTTCGAATAATCATTCTAAATTTTATTTTCCTTAATTAACCATGTGCTAATTTGTTCGCTTGTCAAATCACATCTCACATTTAATTTCCTGCTCATTATTTGGTTTATTTTGTAAAGGTATGAAGGCTAGAAATTAGAAATGAAATATCAGAGAGCAACAACTGCAGCTCTGTTCAGAATAAAATAATAATAAAAAAATTCTGAATTTTAAAATTATAATAATTGATCATTAAAAGAAAGAATAAAAAAACAGTTTAAGTATTTTTTTACTTCATGTTACATTTAAAATCTAATCTAATTATAGAGATGTCTAAAATATTTAAATATAGTAAAATGAGCGCTCTCTGGCCTCCATACATGACTGTATGTCTGCAGGACTGTGACTGAAGGTTTTTGGCTGCGTTTGTCCTGCAGGAGTCTGCAGACGGAGCTCGGCATCACGAACATGGTGCATTAAAAACCCAAACTTCACTTTTTGCAATACAGTGGATCTATTTTCAGACGTAACACGTGAGAAAACGTGTCCGTCAGCAGTTAAAGTACCTGTCGAGGTGCAGGACACGAACTCAGCTGGTGGCGTTTCGGGTTTTTCAGAGTTTCCCCGTCAGCGAACTCCCATGAAGCTTTGCTTGACTTGTCAGGTTGTGTGAGGAGACGCAGGCAGCCGAGAGCTCAACCTCCACTTCCTTAATATGACAAGAGAATGAAGGGCGACTCCTGTGATCTGAGCCCTGCACACACACATATTAACACACACACACACTTTTTAGCACAGGACTTTTCGGCTTCGCCACTTGAATGTACAACAAACCCCCCCTCCCTCTTCCACGTTGTGAGGAGTCTTTTCTCGCTGCCTTTCTTGCTTTTTTTTCTTCGTCTTTTTCCGTCTTTACTGGAAGGAGGTCCTCGTCTATCCTGTCCCTCCTCTCTCTTTAATCTGCACCTCCTCTCTCTCCTCCTCTGGCTTCTCCCTCCTCTTTAATCTCCTCCATCACGCTTCTCCTCAGCATGTCGATGATGTACAGTCGGTTTGCGTCGTGCCGGCTGACTGACACCATGAATCCACCTCTCCGAGAACGAGAGGAGACGAGCAAAGGGCCTCATTTATTAAAATGATCCTCCGGTCTGATCTGATTCTGCATATTGCATCGAGGGTGACGCTAAAAGAAATGGAATTCATTTCGTTGAGGGCGACAGAGTTTTTTTTATTGATTCACTTATCTCAGAAAATGGATGCAACCTGCAGAATCTTCTCACCCGGGATTAATCTTTCATCAATCTCAGCTTCAGATCAGATTAAATCATAAAAGCTTTGGATGATTTTAGTGAACGGGGCCCTTCAGGAGAAGCTTCTTCTCTTTTTTCTACTGGAATGTTATCAATTTCTACTGTTTTTGTTAAAGCGATGTTGGGGAGCAGCACTGAAGTCCCACACTGACTCATGTATTGTTTTACAGTTGCACACCTGAACTGTAGTGTCAGAATAATAAACAGCCGTCTGGGATTCTCTCTCTGCGCTTCCTGTCTTTCTGTTTCTTAAAAAACATCTTCTTTGCTTGGTCTCTACAAGAGGCCTGAATGAATCAATGACCTTTATTGATCTGTATCAGCACCCAGCAGGAGCTGAAACAACAGAACAGGAAACATCCTCACCTTCTTCTGTCCTGTTGGGCTTTTTTTGGCCTGTAAGTAAAAAAACAAACACACAGACAAAGAGCATCAATAAAAAGATGAATTATCATCCTGAGAACACACACACACACACAAACACACTCAGTTAGCAGGTTATTAAGAACATCTGGACAAAGTCTAACACAACAGTTTTGTAATAAATCTTTTTTAAGGATGTCTTTTGTGCTGCTGTTGAGCCGTTCTGAGTTACACAGATAAGTGTTTCTAACATTTAGCTTTTCTTTACTGATATAAAAAGGTTAAAAAGAACAATAGAAACACCTTTCAGCCCTAAAGTGACAATAAAGTTGGATCATTACCTCTCTGAGTATGAGGTTTGAAGAAGGATGGAGGTCAGAGCAGAATTTGGCGTCACAAACAGGACTTTTACCTTCACAAACCGAACATAAGTAGTTTTGCATCAGTGCTGAACAGCTGCATACAAACATGATGTTTGTGGACTCAACAGATGTTTTTTTCACATCTTTTAAATGAGTAAAACTCCTGTTAGAGTGAATCCCGCAGATTTCCCCTCCGGCTTTTTAATCCCACTAAGAGCAACACAGTTTGTGAAACACCACAGAAATGAATGTGAGCTGAGAGATTAAGCTTTTTTTACTTATTCATGAACTTTAACAGTCAGATTTTCTCTGCAGGCTTCACTTCTTATTACACTTACTTCTCCCCGTGAAATAGATACAGATATAGATTTTGGAAACCTCGACTTCTCATCCTGCAGCTCGACCTTTTTAGAGACTTTTTGGAAAAAATTCACCCATCTCTCTCTCCTCAGGCTCTTTCTCTTTTTCTCTCAGTCTCACTTTTTCTATTTTTTTCTGTCTTTGTGACCAGAATTTATATTACAGGCTCCTGGCTGCTGCTTTCTAAGAGGATCAGTGTAATGTGAAATAATCTCTGGTCCCAGTTTAACTCCACTGAATCTCATTAAGGTGCTTTTGATGGGTTAAATGTGTCTCCAGACTTTGTCAAAGTTTGTGTCGCTTCAAAACTGTTGATGCTGTTTTCTTACCGGTCTTGTATTTTATCCGTCTGCCTCTCCGTCCATTAATCTGTCCGACTAATCCAATCAGGCGTTTCTCTGACAACGCGTTCGTGGTGTGAAAGGCTCTGAATCTCGGAGGCCAATTACCGGCAGACAGCAGAATTATCACGGTTAGTTTCCCTGCGGATGGTGAGTGCTGAGGGCGAGCCAAAGGAAACACAGAAGAGAAATTAGCCTGTCAAGACTCTGCTGCAGCTCCAGCCGGCTCACCTGCAGATCCGTCTGGACGTGTGAAGCCTCGATTGTCTGCAGAAGTCAGAGCCGAGCCTTGTTTTTATGTGCCAAGACAAAGCACATGCTCATGGCCATTAGCATCTCATCAGACTGAGAGGAGGATTCGCACTTTTTTACCCAAACTGACAGCCGTCCGTTCGGGATGTGCCAGCAGATTATCCTGGAAAAGTTTTTTAATTGCTGCAGGAGAAAAGTGGAAGTGTGGAAGGTTTTTTTTTCTTCTCTCAGTTCAGTGAAGTGAAGGTGCTTCGGAAGCTCATTTACTCCAGAATCGTTCCTTTTAAGTGTCAGTCAGGATGTGAGTTAGCATTCCTGTTTCTCTTTGTGCAAATCAGCAGCTTAACAGGAGAGTCTTTTAGAAACCAAAACAAAACTGCTGTTTCACAATTAAAAATACATTTTGTTTAAGTTTATCAGATGAAATTCATCTTCAGAGGCCTAAAATGTAGGAAAATATAAGCTAACATTCATTTTGTAAGCTTGGCAGTGTATTTTTTCTTGTTAATTTAAAAAACAGCCATATTTAATTTGAAACTGGTGAGAAACACAACTTTTACACTTTCTACACTTGTTAAATTTATGAACTGCAGTGAATATAAATAGTTGGCTCAATGGCAGCTCAGTAAAAATGTCTGCAGCTGCTGATAATCTGTGAAATCTGAATAAAAATCTGAGGATTTTTAGCACATTTCTAATGATGAAGCTGCTGGATTGACCAAAAAATTTAAAACATCACCGGCCGTCGGTTCAACGCTCTTCAGGGAGACAAAGAAAACTTTTAAAGGCAGTAATCAATAAAGCAGAGAGAAACCGATCAGGAAAGTCTCTGTGAGCTTTTATTGATCCAGATTCCATGAGGGGAAAAAATGCATTTGGTCCTGAAAGTGCTGCCTGAAACCACATGAGCCATTTATCTAATTATTTTAGATTTTTTTCCTGCATACGAGGCTCACTTAGTAATTTGTGATTCAATATTTTCAGCGAGTCTTTGGTGCCAAATACTTGTCTTAGAACAGTGATTTTGTATTTACACCATATTTGTGCAATAATTTAAAATACTCAGTTCGTTAGAAAAATTAATTGTGTGATTTGTAGAACAGTTATACTCATTTACAAATTAGACAGCCACTTTCACTCAATTTTACATTAAATTTAGGCTCAAAAAACAATAAAAAACTGTTCCTGGGTCAGAAATGTTTGACACCAAAGATGAGTTCATGCTCTCCACCTCATATTGAGCTAATTAGAGAATTTTACAGACATTTAAATCATAACAAATCAATTATGATTTTGCTATAATTACAGCAGAAAAACAATCTGATTTAAAACTAATAAAATCCAAGAAAACATTAGAGATGGAGTTCAAGTATAAAAATGTGAAATGTTCTCCTGCTGCAGCCAGAAAGCGTCATAAATATTACAGTCAAACATCAAAAATGCAGAACAAAACAAGAAGTTGATATGATGTTGTTCTACTTTATCGGACTCCAAAACTGGGACAAACTCAGACTTTTCATAGAGGAGAGAAATCCAGTTTATTTAAAGGATCCACCTGAGAGGCAAAACGTGCCCTTCTTGTTTTAAACTCATCCCTGAAGCAGAAACACGACCTTTTACAAGACAGCAGAGCCCAGTGGAAATAAAAACAATGACTCTGGTAATAAGAAAAGGGGTTTTATGGACTTCAATTTGTCCAAATGCAACAGTAATTACAGTTTATTAATACTTACAGAGATTCAGGAGTAAAATGACTCATCGATCTACATGGATTTGGTTTCATTTCAGCAGCTTTTGAAACACAAATTTCTTCCCCTCTAAAGCTGCTTCTTTGACACTGAACGCAGCAGTTTGCCCTCTGAGCTCCATGAGGATGAAGAGTGTGTTGCTTCAGACGGGAGGCTGCGGTCCCGTTATCCCTCCCTCCCCCCCTCAGCCGCCGTCAATATCTGTGGAAATGCTGCAATAATGCTTTTAGAATGAGCTTTAATTATCCTGTGAAAGATCAGCGGGATGTTTGAAGCCTTTGTGAGAAATTGGAAAATTGGGCTGTAAATAGAAAATCTCTCCGAGCGTCTTTCCCCGGCGGACCGTGCTGCCTTAGATTCAGAGTTGAATTTGGCCATCGATTCGGGCGGCCTCAGAAGTGTTGGCACGACTATGAAAAGATGAGCAGGAAGGAGGACGATAATCTATCCTGTCTGAGTCTGTGAATATAATCTCTTATTTATTGTCAAAAACAAATCCTCCTGTTGGTCTCCTGAAGACACAGCAGCTTTTTTTTCTTCCACAGAGAGTGTGTGTGTGTGTGTGTGTGTTAGTCCTTCACGGTTTCCCCTGTTGAAGATCTTCACACATTCTCCAACACGGTGACTTTGGTTGCCTTTGCCTTTCAAAAACTGAAACATTCAGCAGACATAAACTCATTAACACAGTCTGCTTATACAGGCTGAGGTAGAGTTGCAAGCTATTTACATTAACTATACATGTTATCCAGCGTGCTCCTGCTCCAAACTCTGCTTCTTCTTTCCTGTTATTTAACACTGAATTCAGTATTTGAGCTTCTAGAAGAATCTAATAATTAATTAAGAGTTGGATATCTATGTGATCAGCATTTATAAGATGGAAATAAGCAATTATGGTGACACTTGAACAGGCATAAGTCAAAAATTATCATATATGAACATAATTCTACCTCCATCGTCAATATATATGGGCCTGATAATTGAATAAACACAGATCAATACGTCATCAAACACTTCCAAGAAATAAGAATCTTTGATCCACTGTTCTCTGAATGAAACCATCACCGTGTTCACTGATCAAAACACTCAGATAAGACAAAATGTGCTGTACAAAGATCATTGATCCCTGGATGAAGCTGATATATTTCTACTGCAAAAAATAGAGACTTTAACTAAAAAAATTTAAAGGGAAAAAGGTTCAATAAAGGATAATCCAATGTTTTATATAGAGTTTACGGATTATTAAATTCTAAAATTTTGTGTCTAAAATTAAAATCAGAATGTCAGACTAATTAATTTTCTCATCGTTGGTTAATTGTGGTCATTTGAGTGTATGAACTGTCCTGTTTTTCTGAACGGGACGTCTGTATGTGTCCAGGCTCTGTTTATTATATCTAAGACTTTTTTTATGATTTCGTCGGATTACATCATCAAAAGGACCAGAGGACTCGAGAAAATCCAAGATCTGAAGTCCATCACCACACTGAGCCTTCATCACCACCATCACCATCATCATCTCCACACTGTGACCGCTGGAACGCTGCCTATACAGGTGTTGTCAAAAGCATTCCGAACCAACAGGGGGCGATATAACACAAACAACGAAGCTACGCTAGCCAATCAGAAGTGTGAAAACAATTAGCGGTAACCGAGGGGCAAACTCTCCACTTCCGCATTGAAGCCAACCAGGAAGTAAAAAAACTTGCAATTCCTCGACTGACCACTTGA
>JAQMCX010000015.1:557718-571038 GCA_029814765.1 Acanthurus leucopareius
TAAAGAAGAGAAGAAGAGGAAAAAGGAAAGACTTCCGGGTTAGCGTGGGAGAGGGCGGACGGAAATCCAGGATGCAATGCACAAGACAACATTGAAGACTAAAAAGACAGCTATTAGGAGTTTTGTTTGATCCACCAGTACAAACTGTAAATATTCACCAATTTTAAAAAAACATTGATGGAGAGAGCGGGCTAAGTGCCCGGGAAGACGACCATGGTGCCCAAGGGAAGCTAACGGAGCTAGCTCATAACGACAGCCAACGTAATATTGGTTATCAGGAAGGAAAACCATGACCTAACAAAGCTGGTGAGTTACACACACACACACACACCTCCAGATAGAAGATATTACAGCATACAAAAAAGTTTAGAAAAGACTTCCATGTTTAATGTAACAAAATATTAGGAGAAGCGCTATTGTATATGCTTGTTTGCCTCAGAGTTAGAGCTAACGTGGGGCCAAAGTTAGCTAAACAATGTAAGACTGAGGCATGTTACACTAAAAAGTCACTAATGCTTGGCCGTTGTTTGCCAAGAAATATTTAAAACACTTGCACAGGAAAACTGAAATAGTGATCTATAATTTCTGTTTGTGTCTATATCAAACAGAATATAATTTTTTTTAATGTAAAAGAGAAGCAGGTGAGCTGTTTGCCCTTTTTTTTAGCCTTTATGTAAAGCAAGCTTATTATACTTAGAAATTCTCTATCAATTACTCATTCATAAAAACAATGCAGAAGTTTGTACTCTTTAAACAAATGTTACTCTTGAAGGAAAATAACAGTTTTGATAGAAACACTGAATGTAAACATCCTATATTTACAGGTAAACTCCACCAGACACTTGAAAACACACTAACTGAAAATGGTTTGTTTCCAGAATCAAACCAGTGACTTATGACATACACGACTAAAGCACACATCATTGAAACACACATTTTTGCTAAGTTTTCATATTCCAGTTTCATAGCTTGTTTGGATAAAGAATCCTGTTTTTCATCATTATTTCTGTCTGAGTTTATATTTTTTCTTCTCTGCTCTTCTCTGCTATACTTTCTGTTTCTATGGTCACCACATCATTATCAGGCTACAAACACTTTTCTTAATTGCACTGCTTTTCTTTGTTCCATCTGCTGTTGCACTACAGGCTGAAGGCACAACTGTGGTTCCTGAAATGTGAATGTAAACTCGTTGTGTCTGTCCGTGTAGATAAATGTGCTGATGTGAAGCTGAATTGGATTATGTAATACATCACGGTGGTTTGGTTGGCAGTTGTGTGGCCTCTCAGTGTTACAGTGACATTATTGTTTCATCTCCTGCAGAGTAAGTGGGCGTACCGTGACCCCACCTCCACCTCTCATGGTTGTAATATGCATCAGTGATATTCGGGGCTGACAGACTGTTTTCAGTGGGCGATCTGTCTTAATGCATCAGGGAGATAGTGAGGAAAAACTGTGTCAAAGTATTCTGACTGATAAATACTCTAATTTTCTTTTTTTCTTTAGTTATTTCAGTTTCTTTACTGCAGTTTTATTTCCTTTATTTATTCAGACGCTTTTTACTGCTTCATGTTTTTGCATTTTTTACAGTTTTTTAACTGGTTTAATTTCCTGTTTAGTATGTTTGTACTTTTCAATTCTCTTTTTAGTGCCTAATGGAAAGCACTTTGAAAAGCCTTACACTGGAATAAAGAGACTCTAAACTCATGTTTTTTAATGTGAAATCGATGAAAATCTGCAGTCAGATAAAACTAGTGGAGTTAAAAGTTTAATACATCCCCTGTAGCGGCAGATTAGAGTAAAACGTCTTACTTAAAGTATCAGTGTCTCTAAATGTCGTTGCCTTCCTTTGTTCAAATACCAACGAAGAAGCTGGTGAATTATTGCTTCCCATGATTCCAACGTGCGTGCAAAAATGTTCTGCCGGCAAAAGCGAGGGTATCAATCAGCCTTCACCCACGCTGCCTCCATCACATTACACGTCAGTGGTAATAAAGGTAATAAAATCTAAGGCTGGGTGAATCCCTGAGAAAAAAATGAAAAACAAAACTTACCCAACAGAGCAGCTCTGTAGGTTTGTCATCCTTGCAGAGCCTCCTCAGCAACCCCTCGTCCTGGAGCATCTGTATAATTCATTACCCCAGTTGGTAGCTGTCAGGCTGTTACTGAGGCAGTGGAGGGGAAACTGCCCTTAAGGCTCGACTGCAGAATCAGCTCACCTGCCCTTAACCTGAGAGAAAGTGGGGGACTGACCCTGTTTTAGTGACCTGGACTCACAGTAGTAGCCATGGAGAATACCTCTGCTGGTTTGGCCTGAAAGGTGTTAAATCTATTTATTTCAACAAACTGCCAAGCTGACACAACAATCTGATGTCAGTTCAGATTTCTGTTTGTGTGACTGGTTCCAGTCTATAAATTTATATTGAAATGTCTTTAATTTGGATGCTTTTCAACCTGAAACATGTTTACTCATCAATGCAATCAAAAGAAATAAGTTGCTTCTTTTAGGCCTACTTTAGATTCACCAGTCTGGTATATTGTTCAAAGGTAGCTTATTGCAGATATGTGTCAGTATTAATGTGTAGAAATTCTTAGATTTAAGCTTTATTATGAACAATACAGAGTATTCCCACTAAAACATTATTCCAAATGGCCAAAAAGCATAACAGTGCTGCAAAGTTGGTAATAATTCTCTGTGTTTTCATTAATTAGTTTAATTAAAGCTCCATGTTAACTGTAGTCTGTTGTTTTGTTGTTAACAGAAACTAGTATGATAAAAAATTATTGAAAAACTCAATAAATGTCTTCAGACAGGGTAATACAGAATCTTAGTGTCAGTGTCAGAGGAAGGGTTGGAAAGTTGAGCACCTTAAAACTTTTTTTCATAAAATGACAGATATTCCTCAACATTCTCTTTGACCCTTGAATTAAAAAATCTAGAGCAGCGGCTCATTTCATCCCCAGTTATAAGTTTCTCATATGAGTCATCGTGTCTCCCCCTGAGCTCCCAGAGGAGGTCATAGACCCCAGGTTAGAAACCTTTGTTGATGGATTCACTCCTCCTCCTCCCACTCTGCTTCTATGTTACAGTCCCCCTGCCAAGAGCTGTCGCAGCCCAAGCCCACCCCCCACGCTCCTCCTTACAGCCGAAGGAGGAAGTGGTAATGTCAGGAATGATTAGGACAGCAGGGGTCGTTGGAGCGACTCTCCTGTCAGGGTTGTTGAAGATATAAGAGGTCTCAGGAGAGCCAACGGTCCAGACAGCCTCCCTCTCCTTGGTTTTCTCCTTTAACCTCTGCATTCTCTCCTCACCTTTAAAAAGCCTCTTTAGCATTCACACCGTCTGTGGTTTTCTTACGCATTTCTGCAGAAGTACAGTGTATTTGCATTACATAATAACTGCTAGCGTTGTCGTTTCATCAGCTGCACACTTTGGAAGAGACTCCAACAGTAGAACCAGTTTTATTTTGTTTTCTTTTGGCTTGAGGAAACATAGCAGGGAGTTAAAGATCTGCCATCTAAAATTATTTTTTAATCTATTGGACCATTAGTGAAACTGAATTTTATTTTGCATCTTGGTAAAATACAGGATGTAGCTTTAGCTTTAAGCCTCCCGCTGTAGGATGACCCTTTGAAAGGGGCTTCAGCTGAACGAGTATCTTCTGTTGAGTACTTAAATTCATAAAAACAGCCTGAAGTCAGTGATGTTCTGTACATTAAATGGTATACTTCACTTCACTTCCTCCAAGACCGACTGACTGACTGACTAATGGACTCCAGCTTAAAGATAACCAAATATATCAAAGTACTAATTTAGCTTCTCAAAAAGGAGCAGAATCAATAACAGCTAATGATTATCTTTGCACTAAGTGGCACACTGTCGGTCATGATGATAACAGTCTCATTCAGTGCTGCAAAGGTGACCTGATGGATGCAGAAAGGTCACTGCTTTCATCTTCTGCAGATTTTAAATAGAAAAATAATGAATCAGATATTTTTTTTATTGTTTATTTTTATGTCATTACATGTACAGCAATTTTATAGTGAAAAAAGTAGATATTACCAAGTGAGCCTAGAAAAACAGTTTATTTGCAGATGATTGCATTTTGTTTTTATCTACAGTTTTTTGCAAGTGTAGAAAAAGAAGAGAAACATAAGAAAATACAAATAAGCTGCTCATTATGTGCAGTGTTTAATATTTTTATAATAGAAAGTTTCCTGCTAAATAATCAATGTAAAAGTTCAACACAAATCAAAGTACATGATGTATTTTCGTTCTTTTATTCGAAAAGATAACGTGCATATTAATAGCCACTAAGATAAAAGTGCAGAACTCAAGCAGAAGGACTTGCAGTGTGAATGAAGCCAGACAGACTCAGACAGAGGAACTGGGAGGGTTTGTAACGTGGGAGGAGTGTGTCTTGTTTCCCCCTGAGCGCTGGGGCTCCAAAGAAGCCCTGCAGCTCCTCGGTGACATGCGAGCACTCAGGGATTACATAAACCCCGTTCTCCTTGGGAATCATACAAATAACAACACTTAGTGAGGACTTTGTTTTTCTGTCCCGCTGCTGATGACTAACCAGCAGGTAGTCTGGCCTCAGAGCTCAGGTCAGTTATTTAAGTGCTTAACAAGTGATTACGTCAGAACTGATTATCCTTTAAAAAGCAAAATATTAATAATGTCAGTTGCATAAATCATTTCTGCTACTCAGCTGTGTTACACAGATGTTATACACTCCGTGGTGCTGGTCAGACAGACTCCACAGTCACACCTCAGGGCCACGGGGTAGGTGTACGTCGGGTCGACATGCGGCAGGCAGTTGGGCAGTTTCACAGAGACCAGGAGGCTCTCGTTGTAGGTACAAACCCGCTGATAGGACTCGATGAAGGGAGGGTCCAGGACGGGCTTCTGGAAGTTAAAATGCACAGAAAAAAATGTGTTTACTTTGAATGTTGTCTCTGAACATGTCATTCTCTCTCTGCAGGTGGTGCAAAACTTCCTGTCGTCCATGTTGGAGATCTTCAGCTTATGAGAAACAAGTTTGTTCTACTTATTTAATCTGGATAAAAGCTCATTCCTGAGTTTTTCTTGCATCAGAGTTGCTACCAAACAAAACCAGCTCAGTCAAATTCAAGTCAGGTTGTTCTTTCATTAACAGCATCTTAATGTTTCTGTCTTAGAAGGTGTTGCACAAATAACAGGGTGACATTAGCTGGTTTTGTCAGACAGATGTGCATTTTTGAGACCAAACAAACATGTTGGATGCATTTCAGATCTCATTATGCATTTATAATAGGTGTTATTTTTTTAAAACCTGCATTGTTTACATCATCTTGCAGTCTTATTTTCCTTTTCATGGGATCATGCAGCTGATTACAGACATGCACTGTGTGTATGTGTATCACATCACCTTAATGTACAGGCTGCATGTGCATGCTTTTGCAAGGGATGTAAAACACGAAATATAAACATCTGAGGAAAACTCATCAAAACATTTAACTCCGTCACTGTTAGTGGTTAAAAATGCTGATAGCTGCCTTTAATGACTTTTTTCAAGCTGCAAAATAACTTGCAGACCAGACAGTTTCCTTCATCACAGTAACTTGATGTGGAACTGAAAATCTGCCAAACTTTTATTAAAGAAATTCTTTTGTAAAACTTGTCCATATTTGCACCGAATAATTTGCCAGTGAGCTTCTATCAGTGTGTTTGCAGACAGATTTGTGACACATCTGCATGCCTCCGTTTGTGGCTCGTAGTGTTTGTGTTCCAGGAATTTAATCGTATTCTGCTGCTGCAGTAATTACATTTCCTCCATCATAACCTCAGCTGAATGCAGAGAAGGTAAGGATGTGACTAGTTGTAATTACAGACTGTATCATGACCCTAAAGTTCACAGATGTGACCCCTGAACCCCAAACTGTCCCTGAAGCAGGGCATCGACTCCCCCCCACCCCCTGCTGTGCTCTGACCTCCCTGTGGGGAAGAGCAGACAAAAAGATGAGTCTCCTCCCTGAGGGGATCCAGAGAGTATCACCAAACAAAGCTCCGGCCTCCTGCACAAACACCAGCCACGCTGCAATAACACAGCAGAGAGAATCATGAGCTCCATAATGCCTCTTGTCACTGAATACAATGCACCAGATGATACTTGAGATTTTACAGCCCCCTTTTTTTTTGTAATCAGAATGCAGAGACTTATGAAATCCAATCGTGTCTTTTATGCACTTGAGGCATTGTTAAGGAAACCACGACTGTCACTTCAATCTCTGGATTCCACGCTCCAGTCCTCTCTTGCACAACATTAGCTCGGTTTCACTTCCACGCCTCCGAAAGCTTCCTGTCCTCCTCCATTTGTATGCAAGATTTACACTTCACACAGCCTCTCATTACTGTGAGACTGAAATAAGATCTCTCCTGGTCGTTATAAACACAGAATGCATTTTTCTCAGATCTCTTGACATTCACGTCAGTCTCTCTGTCTGTTCCAATGTTTGTCCATCCATCTACTGTATCTGTGGAGCAACTGATCCCTGCCTGCAGTTGCAGCCGACCTTGCATCGACCTCCCTGTTGATGGAGGAAAGCGAAAACAGATTTTCTCCATGGGGATCACCCATCTCTCCATCTCAGTATCTACATTATGTCTGTCTGCCTGTCTCTGTGTATCGGCTGAGTGGCTGAAAACGCATCTAATCCATCTCCTCCTCTCCTTCTTCAGACGTAAGCTGATGCCAACAGCACACTTCTTCCTTCTGTGTAAAGTTGTCAGCCTTGCTTATGTCACCTCTCAGTGTAATCACATTTACAGTCCTCTGCTCTGTTTGTGGACTGAACAGAAGGAGCTGCTCACCTCCCAGGTCTCACAGCGCCCCCAGCAGGCGTCCGTGGTGATGTGCAGGCCCCCGCAACCGGGCTTTCTGGCCAGAAAGGTGAACTCCCTGACGGCGCAGCCAATGAAGCGCCGCAGGTTGACGGCTGACACCTGGTGGAGGGAGATGCAGAGCAGAAGCACCAGCAGCAGTCCAGATCTCCTGACCATGAGAAGGAAATATGTGAATAAATTAGAGGAAAAAGGAGGATTTTGAAAAAACTGAAACAACTTTAGATAAAAAAAAAAAAAAACAGAATAAGGTGGAGAGCTGTCAGTGACGAGCTGTTCGCTAAAACAGAGCGGAGACCGAATCCCAACCAGCTTCAGGCCTGTGACTGGGAAGCAGTATTTTCTCTTGGAGGATTCTGTAATATTTCATAATTCATGCCTTTCTGCACGGCACAGTTCAGGTTTTATAAGTGAATGCATTCTGAGGTCTGTTATGTCACTGTGAATTATTCAAGACGCTCTGAAAATCCAGCTGGACTACTTTCCTCTGTGGCTGGCGGTTACAGTACTATGAAGGTTTTTAATAAACCGGTTTAGAGGCTTTACATCAGGAATGTTACATTTACCACACTTGTGTTGGTGAAACAAGATGCTAATAGAACGTCTTGTTAACTAGATTCTGTTGTTGAACAGCTGGTTTCTACGGGAAAAAGGATGTTGGTTGCCTCCTTTCTCTGAGGCCAGACTGCACCTGATGTAGCTTTAATATTCACCTGTAAAGGCTGAACTTTTGACCCGTTTAACTGCTGAAAACTAAAACACCATCGTCAAGACATCCTATGTAAAGTCAGAAGCATCTCAGGACAACTAAACAGGGAATCAGCACTTTATAATGACTCTGCCAAGGTACAATAGAGTAAAAAAATGTCTTTAAATGTTTTTTTTGTGATATTTTGTTTCAAATAAACATCTAAAAAGTAGTTTTTATAAAATATGTTCCTTGAGGTTTGATTTTTTTTCCTTTGGAGTTCATGCTTTATCTTCTACTTTGAAAATTCAGTGAACATTATTAATATTTTTACAGCTGCGTTTAATGACAGTTGGTTTTTGCAGCTCTGTGGACAGAATTCAATTATTAGTGGTGGTCTTCACATCCTGCTTCATATCTGACAGAAACGCTTTGTATTCTCCACCAGCAGCATCTCAGTGTTAGTCAGCAGGAGAGGTTTGAAAGATCAGCTGGAAATCCCCACATGCTGCGTTCAGGGGAACTGTGGTGTTCGCTGCCACCATCGATTAGCTGAAAGAGCTCTGCGAGGGAATGAATTACTTTACAGGATTTCAAATGTAAACTGAAACCTCTCAGTCAGTAATCTTTACTGACAGACTGCGCTGAGTGTTGAATTCTGTTGTAATAAACTTTAGTGTAATATGTTTAATCTGCTTTAATGTATCTGAAAGACATATTCCACTTTTTCACAGGGAGTTTTAGATGTTTAAATCAATTAATTTTACAACTTTCTGAGCTTTTTGTACTTGCATACATCAAACATAATTTCTGAGGGTATTTGTGCACAGATATGTAAGTATATATAAGTGTTTATATTGTTTTATTTTTTTCTATTCTCATTAAAATATTGTTTTTGTGATATGTGTGTAGAATAAAGTGGTTTTAACTTAAGTTGTGCAACCTTATGAAGTAAAATGACAAACAAATTACCCTGAAAACCTGAAAACCAGAGTTTTAAAGTTTGTTTTTGATCCCAGAAACAGCACATCTCACCACAAGGTCGGTTCATTAAATGAGTCTCAGAAAAAAATGGAAATTTTGTTCATCAGAACACAGTAACTTGGAAAAAACTTCACCAGCTGAAGATGATCCAAACAAAAAGTCCAGAACAACCACTGAATCGACTTCATGGTGATATTTTCTTCTCAGATCAAGAAGAAACCTTAAACATGAAATTTCTTATCGTTGGTGATTCGTTTTGTTTTAATTTATGCACCAGGACTCCACGAAAAATGTTTTTACTGAATAAATCAGGAACCTGAGTAAATGAACCTAAATGAACTGAATTGTAATGATCTTCTCTGAATTCACTCACCACTGTGACTTCTTCTTTTGCAGGTTCATCTCAGCTGTGACTCCGTTACTCTTCTGCAGCCGAACACACTGTTGAATACACACTAAAAGAGAAAGATTCAGGTTGTTTTCATCAACAGGTAACGTTTCTCGCGGCTGTAACTCACAGGCCTGAAGTTGTTCTCGAAGCTCTTGTCACTGTGTTCTCCTCAAACCTGAACAAGCCGGAGCTTTTTATTACTTCTGTCCTGCCAATCACAGGCTGAAGTCCTCACCGCGAACCCACCCACCCCCCCACCCCTGGAGGCCTTTCCTACCTGTTGCTGCCCATCTGGTTCAGCCACCAGCTTGTTCCCACTCCATTAGCTTGATTAGGGGAAGAGTCTGCCCTTTTGTTCGTAGTCATTCACATGGAAGAGGGGGAACAACACTGTCAAAACACAGCGCCTACCTGCGTCTGCTCACACTCATTCGGCTCAATTAGCTGTCTCCAGAGACAAATCCTGCTCCTGTCCTCACACGCTGGCTCTGATGACTTCACCCCTGAGCTCCAGCGCTGCTTTTTGCCTCATAATGTCGACTTTTAATTGTTGCTGGTTACATTTCCTCACACACAGAGAAAAAAGCTGCCGCTCCTCAAGCTGCGTCTTGCAGGCTTTTCCACATGGATCGCTCGCTTGAAGACAGGAAGGATGCACGAGAGAGAGAGACGTGAAGAGGTGGAAAAAATTGATTTGGGTGAGTAAGCACCTAATAAAGAAAGCACCAACGGTGAGAGGCCCTGAAGGCAGCGTGTGGATCCTGCTCTAGAGTAGTTTGGGAAATGAATCTTTAAAAGTAAAGTTTAACGTTGAGGCCAAGCAATTAAAGTTAGATTAGAGGAAATATTGAGCAGGATGAGTCAGGGACAGGTCCACACTCCGCCCAGACACCCTGTCCTCCTCACTCTTGGAAAGAATTACCCATCTGGAAGCCGTTATTGGACGACGTGGAGCAACAGAATGCATGTAATTGGATAACAGAAGCGATTACCATGATGTTAATTATAATTCAGAACAAAGGGAATAAACCAGGATTTTCACAATCCGGCTTTAGTGCAGTTATTCTCAGATTGAAAATGGAGAGATTCTGTGGAAGTTTTTCTTGACATACTGCATTTAATTTTAATTCATCTTAATATGACCCCTCTTCAGGCGAGTGCCTTGCTTTAGGGTTAAGTCAGGATTTATAATAAACCTGCTGCAGCTCTTGACTGTGAGCAACTTTTAACCTTTTCACACATTCTTCACTATAATCAGCTGTGAGCAATTACAGTGAAGAAAGAGGTTTTCTTTTAGACTGAAGTTATTGTTGTGAATGCACAGTTGTTTCCCATCTATCACCTTGTGAGTGATACAAAAATACTATATAAAAATCTAAATATAGACGCTTTAGTAAAACAAAATGTTAACTACTGATTTAACTTAACACAGGTCAAGGTTCAAAACATGAATTTGTAGCATCTTGAATGTATTTTAAGGAAAGATTTAATAGATGAGTGCTATAAATTGTCCACATACACAGTTTGTGTGCTCAGTGTAAAGTTCATAACAAGTTGGAAGTCAATTTTAAAATTTTTTTAAACATATTTAGTTGAGAAAGTTAAATAATATATCATCCAAAGCCACTCAGATCACATCAGCGCCCCGGTGGAGCAGCACAGCAGTTGAAGTTCATAGTTTTATTAGAAAGCTTATGATAAATCCTGATGTTACAAACTAATCAATCATAAAAGCTGTAATCTCTTTTTCTCATGAATGAAGACCCTGATCTTACCGGCCCATCAGTTCTTCCTGCAGACATCACTGCTCCAGGAGTAACATGATGCTGTGCTGACCCCTGGTGCTCATTTAAGGTATTGACACAACAAACTGTAAACAACAGACCTTTTTGAATTCAATCTTTTAATAATAAAAAACTAATATTCATTTATTTTTAAAATTTTAACCCTTTAAACAATAGTTTCTTTCCAAAATGCTTTTTTATGAGGAGAAAAAAAACTGAATCTAAAATATTTTCCTTGTAATGGCCTGTTACCCTTTTCACTTCTAGAAATGAGAAATGTAGAAATAAAAAAAACCCACAAAAATTCACTTTGAACAAGAACAACATTTATTTTTTGAAAGAACAAGAAAATAAAAAGAACATGGAATGTGAATCTTTCTAAACACTATAAGAAATGTGCAAAAAACAAAAGAAAGCATGGAAAGCTTATGCTGAGTGTGTGTGTGTGCGTGTGTGCATGTGTGTGTGGTGAGTAAAGTGACTAGTTTAAACCGAACAGAAACATCTTTTGCACACAGCTTCGCTGTGTTCCTTGCAGGTCGGGTGGTTGCATTTGCTGCAGATGATGGCAGTTTTTGTTCCTTTTTGTTGGTTCGCTCTGCAGATGCTGCACAGCTTCCTTTTGCCTGGCGAGTACGGGGCGGTGTGATCCGAGAAAACCGGCCCTGGGGCAGAAGTTCCTGGGTCTAGTTTATCTTGACGCAGCAGCGGCGACACGAGACTTTTGCCGAGCTCCTCGAGGAACTTCCTCCTCTTGAAGCTTGAGCCCTTCATCCATGAGGGATCCGTGGCCGTCCACAGAACATAAGCATTGACGGCGGAGACGTCAATCATGTTGAAAAAAAGCACCAGTGGCCACCGACAGGTTTTCCTCTTGCAGCTGTAGGTAACGATAAGCTGTTGGAAAAAAAACAACAAGGAGGAGAAACATTAATAAATATTCTGAACTTACTTTTTCATACAGAAATATAACATTTATTCAAGAAATAAGCCTAAGATAATCTAAATGAGCACACAAACTTCAGTTGAATGGAGGATATGCTGAATAAAAAAGCACAAGCCTAAAAAATAAGCACATAAATTTACCAAGAATGCAAGAAACAGGCTGAATGAGTAACAACAACACAAGCCTAAATATTTCCTTTCACAGATTCTGTAAGAAAAAGTAAATGTGAGTAACTGCTGACAAACTGCACACACCTTGTCCATGATGTCGACTCCTCCTTTGCAGCGGTTGTAATCCAGGATGATCTGCGGCTTCTTGTGGTGCTCCGTGCTGACCACGGCCTCTCGGTGTTTGGTGCTGAGGAGGAGGACGTTGCGCCCTCGATGCGGCACATAGGAGACCAACGTGTGGTTCTGGGTGAATGCAAACATTGAGGAGAGCGTTTTCCTGTGCTTCAGCTCCAGGAGCTCTGGAGGGACCTCCGCTTTGTTCTTGCGCATGGTGCCAACCAGAGAATTTTTCCTCTTCAGCAGCTCATTCGCCAGGCTGTAGGAGGTGAAAAAGTTGTCGCACGTTATCGTTTTTCCCTGGAGCCCCTTGGTCATGTCCAGCACGACTCTTTGCCCTTGGTTGACCTCTCTGGGAGCATCACTACCCTTTCCAGTATACACCTGCATCCTCCAGGCGTAGGACGTGGCGGCATCGCAGGCTACCCATATCTTTATGCCGTACTTTGAAGGCTTGCTTGGTATATACTGCCTAAACGGGCAGCGGCCCCGGTACCCCAACATCTGCTCGTCGACGCAAACATTCTCACCCGGGTTGAACAGTCTGGCGAGCCGGTTCTCCCACATGTCCCACAGGGTGCGGATCGGAGCAAGCTTGTCTGCTCTGAGGCGTGATGATCTGCTGAGCTTATCGTCGAAGCGGATCATGACGCCGATGTGATGGAACCTTCTGCGGGGCATCGTGGCTCTGAAGATTCCCCTTCCGGTCTCTCGGTCCCACAGGCTGCGTGTGTTTTCCCCCCGTGATCTGTACACTCCCGCCAAAATCAGCAGCCCGATGAAGGCGCGGATCTCCTTGGCATCCACGTTCTTCCACTCCTTTGACGTTCGATTCCCCTGAATATTTGTGTTTTCCACAACCAGCTTAATTATCTCATCCGTCATCAGGAGCTCAAAACTGGAGAGAATGCTGTCGATCCTGCTTATCGCATATCTCGTAGGCCCCGGACGCATGTTGCTCTTGAATGGCGTGTAACGCAGCGTGCCTTCGTTTGTGGATGACCAAGTGATGGCCCCATTTTTGGATGTCCATTCACTTGCAGTGTCGACCCACACGTCCTCCTCCATGGAGCTCTGCTCCTCTTCACTGTCTGAGGTTGACTGGTAGGAGTTTACATCCTCGCCACTATCTTCAGAGATCATGTCCTCCTCACCATACAGGTCGGACATCTTGGTGGGGGAGGACATCTCCTGCTCCTCTTCAGCTTTGTTCCTCTTTGTCGCCTTGCTGGGGGGGGACAACTCCTGCTCCTCTTCAGCTTTGTTCCTCTTTGTCTCCTTGCTGGGGGGGGACATCTCCTGCTCCTCTTCAGCTAATTTCCTCTTAGTCTCCTTGCTGGGGGGGGACATCTCCTGCTCC
>JAQMCX010000015.1:571138-597584 GCA_029814765.1 Acanthurus leucopareius
TGTCAGAAAAGTATTGCAAACCTACTTTTTACTCTTACAGATCTGTTTCCTGTTTCTTAAGATTATTAAAAATAATCTGTGCGATGCTTTGTTTGTGTTGTATCTGAAGATACTTTGCTTGCAGCTCTGCTTTGCTGAATTATCTGCTTGTTCAGGCAACACGCAGAGCAAATACTTCTGTTCGTGATTGTTGTGCCCAAAGGTTTTTCAGCCTGTTCAGCCAAACCCCTGGGTGTTACCTGAGCTCCAGCAGTAATCAGACCAGATTATTACAGCTGCAATCACTTTGCTAATTTCACAATAGGTGCACAAAACTCCGACTGCCTACTGTTTAAATGAAATGATGCCTTTGTTATTTTACTGAACAAGTTTAAACTTTTAAAGCCTCCAGATTTAAAAAAAGTAAACAGAAACAGATTACACACAGTGTGTTTTGATTCGTACTTCCACTCTTTCATCACTGTCAGAGTTGTTTGTATAGCATGAAAGACTGGAACTTTTATTTTATTTTATTTTCCAAACTTGTGTTTCTCTTTAAGCTTGTGTGAAGGTGTGTGTTTGTGGTTAAAGTTGTTTAAAGGTGTGTGTTTCTGGTTGAAAATGTTTAAAGGTGTGTGTTTCTGATTAAAGTTGACAGCATCTCGTACCTTAAATCAGATTTGTTATTTTAAAGCATTAAAGCTTCTTAGTTAAAAGACTTGTGGTCATTCTTAAAAAGAAACCCACACTGACTGTAAATTAGCTGTGAAGTGATCCCTGGTCTTTGCAGTGAGATGTTCAGCATCCTTACCATAATGCTTATCATTTAAATTCAAACTTCCTGGATGATTTACAGTTTTGATCTGTTGATTTAAATTGAAATTTGATGTGTTTCTTCTTCTTCTTCTTCTTCTTCTTCTTCTTCTTCTTCTTCCACAGTGGAACAAGAACAGATTCAGAAGAAGACCTTCACCAACTGGGTCAACGCTCAGCTGGCAAAGGTGAGAAAAAACTCTGAACTCTGACTTTTCATTCAGCTGTGGAGGATAAAACCGTCAAGAAAACTTACACAAAAGACCTGTGAGGTGTTGAAGGGTCTTCCTGCATACTAACTATACAAACATTCACTAATTTCTGTCTCAAAGCTTCAAAGATATTAGCAACCTATCAGAGAGTCTAATGATAATCAGTAAAGGCTGGAAACAAAACTGACTAAAACTGAAATATATTGATAAGCTCTTAATTAAATTATCCTCAACTTAGTGACCTTTAGCTCACAGCAGAAGGCTGTTTTAGTCAGATGACCTTCAGTACGACTGAAATGACTCAGCTGGATATTTTGAAATTCGTTCTATCCGCTAATCACGTAGTAGATCACGTGTGGTAATTTCCACCCTCTAAACTAAATTAATGCAGCTTACTAACAAATACACAGGTGAGCATGTGAGGTGAGTTCATGGATCCCTGTTTATACTCACGTACACACATATTTCCATAATATAAGAAAATAATGGCTCATTAAACGGATGGTGCAACTGGCACTGAACGAACTAGCAAACTAGCTAGTGGACTGCAGGAAAATTGTACAAGTCGTCACAACAGCACAACAAATGTTGTATTAGCTGTCACTTAAACATGTAGCATTTATCACAAAGACACCATCCAGGGTGTTTTGGCACTTTGTCTTCAGTGTGTTAGGCATTTAATTATCAGCTTTAAGAGCAAATTAACTGCATTAGCTTTGTGATGCTACATTAGCAAAACCAAACCACTGCATCTTCCTTTTAATTCCCATTAAAGGGTCTTTCCCAGTTTACAGAAAATCCAGCATGGCTTAAATTTGTTAAAAGACCTTTTTGTGACGGCACTTTTTCAAAAGGTCGCTGTCTTTTTTCTCAAACTGCCTCCTAACATGAGTCAGCATGTTGGAGGCCTGTCAGCTCCGTGGAGGTCAGCTGTGAATGTGACAGTGGAGGACAGAAGGCTGGAAGACATAAATATAGCATTGAGGAGCAAGGTTCACCACGCACAGACAGACAGCGACAGACGGCCACCACCCTCCCCTTCCCTCCACCGACATCCACCCACCCACAACCCCCTGGATCCACCCAGAGCAGGGCTCAGTGTTGGGCTCAGTGCTTGGCTCAGTGTTGGGCTCGATATCATTGTTAATCCTTCGGTTGTTGTCCTCATTAGAGCTCACATTGCTCCAGTAACTTCTGTCACATGAGAGCAGTTTTCTTTCCATACAGCTTCATTTCTACTTCAGTCCAAACCTGCTGATATTCAACAGGAAGAATCAGTATAAGTAACATTTAAATAAAGGTTATTTATGTCGAAGGAAATAAGATAATTAAAACCTTCAGGAGTTAATTCTTCTCTACTGACTGAGACTTTGTTCTTCCTGCCATTTATAAGCCACTGTGGGATGTTTGCAAGGACAGAACTAATGTTGTAATAAAAATCATAGACTGACAAAATCCTCATTGAACATGGTTTGCAGTTAAAATGACCCACTAAGGAAGATAAGGTGTGTTTGTGTCAAATGGCCCATAATAACATTAAGTCATTTTGATAAGTGTTACCAAGCAAGAAACCAAACAGTTTTGTGTTGTTTTAAACTAAAATCTTCAAAAGACCATCGTGAACATCTCTGGAGTTCCAGCTACGTCACGGGAATTTATTTTTAGGACTTAACTTAGTCAAACTACAAACGAGGCCACATGCTTGTTGGGACGGACAATGAGGTGTGTTATGAGGCTCTTTCAGACTTCACACGGTTACTTACTGTAAAAAAATTAACCAGTAAAAACAGTAGAACTATAAAAAATTGACTTTATCCAGAGAAGATTTTCTGTCTCCAAAAGGTCGACTTCCAAGAAACTAACAGACTTTGTTTTGAGCTCAGCCATCACGCATTTTAAAGTTTGTCTAATTGGTTTTCATATTTAATATTTGGATTTTGCAAAGAGCATGCATCACTGATTCTTTTTTTTCCACTGCTACTAATTAATTACACTTGTTGATTAGTGTGATAAGAAAGTTTTCATGTGAACGAGTCGTCTCTCCCTTTAAAAGGTGACCCAGTTAAACATGAGTTTGTTTACAAAAACTTACTGAGTAAATGACATGGAGACTCTCTGAAAACAGAATAAAAGGTGCAAATGTGAATATAATGAAATGAAATGTGTGTGTGTGTGTGTGTGTGTGTGTGTGTGTGTATGTGTGTGTGTGTGTGCTGTGACAGCGGAGGCCACCATGCACGATCGTGGATCTGTTCAACGATTTCCGCGACGGCTCCAAACTGTTGGACCTGCTGGAGGTGATGAGCGGCCAGCGCCTCGTGAGTCTCCGCTCAGTTCGGCTCTCCACATGTTTTATCAGACGACATTTTAAACGAACCCACTGACCGACTGAACGACTCTCTGGTTGTGTTTTGCAGAGTCGAGAGAGAGGCAGGGGGATGTTTCAGCACCGGAGCAACATTGAGAAAGCTTTGTCCTTCCTGAGGAAGAAATCGGTAAATGACACAGTGAAGAGGCTCTCTGACCATCACACTGGTGGTTGTTTTTAACCGTAAAATATAAAAACTGCAGCACCATCTGTCTGATTCTGGCTGTAATTGTCCACAGGGAAACATGAGACTGTTCAGTGCTTACAAAGATGTTTTTCTTCTGTGTGACATCAGTTGAAAATGTTCTGTTCTTCTTCAGATCAAACTCGTCAACATAAACATTCCTGACATCATCGATGGGAAACCGTCCATCATCCTGGGCCTCATATGGACAATTATTCTACAGTATCATGTGAGGTTCTTTATGTCGTATAAATTTGTTCTTTTTGTTTGTTGTGTTGAATATTTTCTTGCTTATTAATTTTTCTTTCTGCAATGAAGAACACAAGTTCTCTTATTTCTCTGAACATTAAAAATAAATGAGGAGATTCATTGTGTTCAGTTTTATAGGATTTATCCATTAGACCCAAGACTGGAGCAAGAAAACCAATTTAAATTCAAAAATTAAGCTTAAAATGTATTAAACCTGAATGACATAATGCTACTTTTGTTGTTTTCTAGAAAAGATTTCACTTTCCTTATCTTGCTTGTTGTTTTGTCCAGTTGTGTTTCTGTTGTTTTACCTCTTTTTTTAACTTGAAGTCAGTTTCCAAACATAACTTCCTGATGTGCCGGTGGTTTGTCAGATCGAGGAGCTCGCCAGCAGCCTCTCGTTCAGCTCCCGTCAGTCCTCCATGGAGTCGTTGGCCAGTCTGGACTCGCGCTCCACGCTGTCGAGCCGCTCGGCCAGCAGCAGTCCTGTTCCTCCCAGAGGTTCACCGCTACACAACCGCTTCAAGGTGTCTGCTAAGAAGGCCCTGCTGCTGTGGGTCCGGGAACAGTGTCACAGGTGAGAACCACAGTACACAACCATAAACTCCAGGGTTTTAAACAAAACTGCATCAACCAGAGGGTCTATTATTCATTACAGTCTGAGCTTCAAAGAAAGTCTTGTGCTGTATCTGTGGCTAAACTCATTCTGTTGTTTTTATTTGTTTGTTTGCATTCATATTTTTAATTGTAGTATGTAATTGAGCAGCAAAACTATTAAAAAACACTGTGTTAGACAGCCGTCCCTGCTGCTAAGTGCGATATGAAAGCCCTGAACTATAAGGCGATAAAACGATTTGTCTCTGTCAGAGCTGGCTGCACATTAAACGTGAAGGACTTCAAAGCTAGCTGGAGGAGCGGGGTGGTCTTCCTGGCGATCCTGTACGCTCTGCGGCCCGACCTGGTCGACCTCTCCAAAGCCAGAACCAGAAGCAACAGGCAGAACCTGGAGGAGGCCTTCAGCATCGCGGAGAGGGAGCTGAGGATCCCCAGACTGCTGGAGCCTGATGGTGAGACCTTCAGCTTCACTCATCACACAGATCAGAAACCAGGGACCAGACAGCAGCAACAGCATGTTTACTTTATTACAAACACTGTTTTTTTGTTTTATTATCATGTTTTCAGCATAAAATGTAGAAGTCCAATAATATTTAAAGTGTTCAGATTCTATTTGTTTCTCTCATATTTGTTCAGATCAGTTCTTTATTGAAATGGCGGCTGCAACAGAATGAAACCCTAAAAAAATAATATATAAACGTGGATACACTGACAAAGCGTGAATGTAGCACTGATGTCAATGCATCAGTGTGAAATGAGATTAGAATAGTTTGAGTTATTAAACAGCAGTGATGTTGAGTGGAAAGTCCAGCTCATTGTGAGGAGACCTGATGTTGTTGCTGCATGTGAAGAAGCGTGTGTGTGAAGTTATTCACTGTAATCATACGTGTCAGAGCTGATTTCTTTCATTTTGCCTGAAAATCTCGACACCTTTTGTCAAAATCCTTCACAAACTTCATCACAGATGTCACACGTGTCAGTATATCAGCTTATATCAGTCGAGCTGCGTGGAAACAGCAGCTCGATGGGTTTCTGTGCTGTTTCTTTCAAACTTGTTTCAGGTTATGAAACTGATGGTGATTTAAAAAACATTGTGACAACCCTCTAGATTTCACAACATATAGTCACAAGGATCTGATGTGTTTCACTCTGTGATATAATTTATGAGCCAGTCTTCAAAAATCAGTTTTCTACAGCTGAGATTTAAAGTTTCCAGGAAAACTCAGTGTCGCTCTTCAGCTCCCTCTGTAGCTTCTCCCTCTGTGACTTTCATAAGGCTTAACCTAATCAAACTTTCTTTTAAGTGATGATTTATCTGATTTCTTTCAGTCTCTCGCGGTCACACTGGCATGGCGGTAATCAGTGTGGTGCCATGTGAATCTTTGTGAATGTGTGCAGAGTGGAGCTCAGTGTTGTCGGCCTGAGGCACTCTGGGAAAGCGATCTGCTGACTCACTCGCTGCTTGTTTACTTCAGTCTGATATAAAATACTTACTTGTTTCTTTCTGCTCTGCCTGTTAGTTTATTAGATGACTGTAATCAGCCGGATGTTTTAAAGTCACACCTCCGTTCCTCAGAGTCCAGTATTAAACTCCACCAAGTTACTCATCTGTTAGTCCGAACCTTAGACGGTAGTGTTGAGCAGACAGACTGATCATGGAGGACTGTGATGTTGATGCAGATGTGGACGTTCGAGACCCTGATGAGAAGTCCATCATGACCTACGTGGCTCAGTTCCTGCAGTACTCCAGAGACCTGCCAGTCCCAGAGGAGGAGATGCAGGTCTGTATCACTCACAAGTTTCAATGTCAGTGTGGATCTCAGTTCTGATGAGCAGCTCAGTTAGTTTCTCAAGATGTTTCTCAAGATGTTTGCAGCTCTTTGACCTCTGCAGTTCAGCCATGATGCAGCTGAGCTCTGTCTCTTTCTTCTCCTTTTTCCTCTCAGACACAATACCTGACTCTTCCTAAAAGTCCTTCTCCTGTCAACCTGCCTGTTCACTACACTCCTGCTATTTCTGCTTCACCTCTGCGACAGGTAGACCTGACAGCCACGACCCACCTCCGCTTCATCTCTCACCTTTCATCCACCTACTTACCCTTCAATTACAGAAGAGTGATGGCTCAGACTGAATCATTAATGTCTGCTTAAATATAAATCCTCAAATTATTTCCAAGATTATAAAAGATCTGATTTGCAGCAACCTTTTTTTGGAACTTCACTGGAAAATTATATAATACGAATTCCAGTGAAGTTACTGTGCATTAACAATAAAAATGAATAAAGACTTGAATATTTAAGTGGTACATAAATTAAAATTTTGAACAGTTATTTTTCAACCACTGAAACAAAGTATTAAAGAATACAAAACCTGATTTTAAAAGCATGTAACCCCCCTCCTTCTCTGCTTTATTGGTCAAAAAAAAGATGTTTTCCTCCGTTCATGTGTTTGCAGACCCTCCGGTTTGTTGGTTTATAATTGTCAGCCTCGTTACTGTCATTTCACACAGTGTAAATCAGCTTCACCAAACCCTTGTAGCACCCACACACAACTTTTTGCATTATGCTGCAGATGCAGATTGTTCTTTGTTAAGTCATGCCAGAAAAGTTGCAGCGCTGCTGCTACTGGAATGAAAAAAGTCAGATCCTGAGAGCCAAGATTACCTCGAATCATCTGGTGATTAAAGGCAGGACTGATCACGCAGATTCAAACTCGTTTGCCTTGTTCTTTACAAAAGAATCCTCACAGAGGGGAGGGTGTGTCTCTCTGCCAATCATGACATGAATGAAGCACCGAGCAGCAGCTCTGCAGTGCAGCTCTTCCTCCCTCTGAGCTCAGATCAGCCACAGCGGACGAAACACCTGTCAGATCAGGTTTCTGACCAGATGCCTGCATGCTGCATGTGGCCACTGCAGACATTTGAGTTTTTAATCCACTTTTCATGTTGTTCTTTCAACCCAAAGAGATGCTAATGGTCTAATTTTAGAATAATTCTGCACTGCAGGGTCACAACAAAGAAATGAGAGTCTGGAAATATCCACTCTTGCACATGAAACACAACATTAAAACAAATAAGCCTTTTTACTGTTTGTTGATATTGCAATAAAGAATACCTAAAAATACGGCATTAAACATCCTTATTTGTGGAGCAGAAGTCAGATAAGAGTTTCTGTTGTTCGTGTTTCTATGTTCTATGTTCTTGTGAGTTAAATGTAACTTTGAGGCCAAATAAAGACTCTGGACGTGCTCGGCTCTCTGCTGTGCACAGGCTCACTCGCTCGCTTGAAGCAGAGTTTGGCACACCAGCCTCCATTCTGTAAAAGAACTCATGACTTGTGTTTGTGCCTCGTGGGGAAGTTTTTCTGCTTCACTCCTTAGGTCTGTTGCTTTTGTTAGGACTGTTTTTCAGTAATAAATGGAAAATTGTTCATATAATTTTAGCACAAAATACAACATGTTGGCATTAGACGGAGTAGAACGGTTATTTCTTTGCAGATGTTGTTTCTCTCTTCAGTTCAGGCTTCAGCTGGTTACAGTTTCTTTCATAGTAAATAAAAAAACTCTATTTTGAACCATGTTTTCATATTATGCAGCATTCTAGTCTGTTAGTTCTTTAAGATGATAAATAAGACCACTGTGCCTTTGCTGTTGTCTTTCTTCTGCCTCAGCGTGTCGACAGAAGAAGTTATTTATATGATAATGATATATTTGTATCAGAATAAGTATCACTGATCCTGACTGTGATCAACATGTACAGAAATTGACGGTTGAGTTCAGTCTGGATTTTCTTTCAGGTTAATAATTGTTTCCTGTGTTTCACATTTCCAGGTGACTTCGGATCAGAAGGCGAAGGAGGTGACCTGCTGGCTGGTTCAGGCGTACGACGAGCTGCTGGAGGGATGGGACTCGACGGAGGGAGAGAGTTACTCAGAGAGATACAACGTAGGTTTCCAGTTTGTTCCTGTCAGGATACATTAAGTCCAAACACATCTCAGCATCACTGCAAAATGGTCTAAATTACTGTAATACATTCATATTGTATTATTAGAGCAGGACGATGATACGATCACTGAAACATCTGGCAGCATCTGTGTAACAACAGATGTGTTGTAAAAGCTGATTATTTGATTTGATTTGATTTGATTTGATCTGTATTTATTTTATAGATTGTTTATGATCCGGTTAGGGAACGAGGAACAGCTTTAACAATCACATTTTTTGTTCCCCTCAGGTTTTTCATACCTTTCTGGTATCCTTTAACGAGCACCGACGTCCCATCATGCCTCTGCTGACAGCGATGAGACGAACCTCCAAACTGAGCGAGGAGCAGCGGGCTCTCAGAGAGGCGTGGGAAGCCCTCACAGAGAAGGTCGGCTCAGCTTAATGCTTCCACTCTTGTCTCTTATGGGAGTGTTTTACCTCTTGAAAGATGCTCTTTATATAAAACTTGGCTTTCTATGCCGTTGAAAGATGCTTTTATTGTTTCAATCAGAGCTACATAGCTTCTAAAGACAGTGACTTCACTTGTGATGGAAGGTGTCTTCTCCCCCTCTGTTTCTCTCGTAGCTTCGTGAATATAAAATCGAGTTGGATATGAGTCTCCCTGCTCCCTTGGACTCGGTGGCTCGTTGGCTGCTGAAAACAGAAGGAGCTCTGGCCGAAGAGGATGGAGACCCGCAGGACCACGGCCGAGCAGCTGATGAAGCCAGAGAGAAGCAGGAGCTGCTCAAAGTAAAAACTCACTGACTCCAAATCTTTAACTGTACGACTTAAAGGAAGTGAAATAAACAAAAATCAAACATCTGAATCAAAACTATTTTCCTGAGGCAAAGTTTTCAGATTTCAGATATAACTCATTTCTGCAGAATCACCTCTTTGTTCTCGGTAGCTATTTGTTAATTCACTGTTCAGAGAAGGTAGGAAGCAGAAGATAAAATTTCAAACATTCTTGCATGTAAGTCAGCAGTGCATGTGTGTTTTGTATGTGTGTGTGTTATGAACAGAAATGATGATTCTGAAGGACATTTAAACTCAAACATGTATGTGAATGTGCTCGTTGCTGAACGTTGCTGCAGGTTTGCTTGGAGGAGATGCCGCAGCATGTGAAGACCTTCCAGTCCTTCCAGAACATGGATGAATATGGAAACACGATGGTTCCTGCAGACAAGATGGACGAGCTGAAGAGGAGGTGAGGCTTCTTCTCTGAGGAGAGTGTGTGTTCATGTGTGAAATTATATGAACTCTGCCTGTTTTAGAAGAAATAATTGCTTTCCTTCAGCTTAACGTCAAAGTAGCAAAGTAGTTCATATAAAATTATGACATAAATATAATTAAAGCCACAGTTTATGCACAGAAAAAACAATATCTGATTCAGTTAAACACACACACTCTAATACATAAGATAATGTTTCAAGGATTTCCTCTCCCTGTTTGGTTCTGTAACTCATAACTGTTAATCACTTGCAGTTTTTGTTTCTTTCATCCTCTCCAGGTTTACGAACGTCAGAGTGTCTGCTAAATATCACGGGATCAAGCTGGAGTACCGAGAGCACCGGCACACAGTTATGGATCTGCTGGGGCAGATCAGGACCAAGCTTCGGGTCTGGAAGAGGCCGTATATCTCCCCAGAGGCTGTCAGGGTGTTGCTGCAGGAGTGGCATGTGAGTGGTTCTTGCTTAGATTTGGCTTCTTTGGAGAAAATTATCTCATTTTTGAGAGATATCGGATTGACAGCATGGTATCTTTACTGTATGTCTCTGTTAAACTCAGGAGCTGGTAAACACACAGGAACTACCCTCCTTGTTGGAAGCTACTCTTCATAAGCTGAAGCAGGTTTCTGAGAGATATGCAAGCAAATCGGCCCTCGGTAAGTTTCCTGAGGATGTGTGCATCAGATCAAACAGATTCAGTTTTGACATCAGTTTTGCAGCTTGTATCAGGACTCGATCAGGTTTATTTTAGCGTTTGACTGTCGTTCCTCTTTGCTCCTCAGCTGGAGATTATCAGCACGTGTGTGAGCAGGTGAAGCAGCTGGAGAAGGACACGAAGGTGGTTTTGGAGGAGGTGAACAAAGCCAAGGGCACCATGGGACGGGTGCTCTCAGCCTGGGACTCCTACAGCGACTGTCTCAGCTCCCTGCAGGCTTGGCTGGAGCAGGGCTCAGTGTCACACAGACCAGAGGTATTAATTTCACATTATTACAGGAAATTATGGATTATTTGTGTTGTTTTTCAGCTGGAGAATCACATTTTATAAACTTTATAGTTCCTTCTACCTCTTTTACTGGGCTTTTCATGACTTCTTCTAGTGCAAATATATTGTCTTCAGCTAAAATATATCCCAAATAAAAGTTACAGACATGTTTTTTTGTTCACACTGCAGTGATTCTCAGCTGCACTGGTTAAAGTTGTTATATTCATGTGATTGTTAAGGTGACTTCTGAATCTGTTGCTGAGTGGGGCTCCAGACAGGCTCACCTGAACGAGGTGGGTAACTTCCTGATCGGGTCAACGGACCCTCAGACCAGCCGGAGCCTTGCAGAGGAGCTGCGCAGACTCGACATGCACTGGACCGAGTTTGTCAAGAGAAACACGTTTGTAAGTTTCACACTGGTGAGAGACAGTCTGTGCTGTGAAGAATCTGCTTTGTTTTCCTCGTGTCATGGCCTACTGTCTGATGTGTTTACCACCTGTCAGGTGACGAGTGACTGCAGGGATATTGTTGACTTAATGTCTCAGGCCTTGGGAATTAACACAGTGATTGTTCCCATGCTGTGAAAATAAGGAGTGGCATCAAGTTCAAAAGTTGTGCTCCACCTTCAATTATTACGGAGGCAATTTCTATACGAGGCTAATTAAGTCTGTGATTACAGTCTATTATCGTACGGCTTCATTTGTTTTTACAAGTTCTGTGTTGCCTGGTGTTATAAATACACAAATGGATTTGTCTGTGAATCTCTTACATTGACTATTGAATCATGCCATCTGTTGTATTTAAATGATGAAATAAGCTTTTTTAAATTAAGAGGCACTTTTCTGGTTATCTTTTTTCTTTTCTTGAATTATCTACTAAAGCAAGTAATCAGCTTTTTAAAAAGCCAGTGTTGTCTTTCTGATTATTGTATATTTTTTTCTCTACTTAATATTAAACACTTCTACTTCTCGCATTATTCAGGATAACGCTGCTGAGCCCGGTGCTGAAGCTCAGGCTTCATCCCAGGATGTCCAAGCTCTGATCAGAGAAGCTACTCTCATCCTCAAAGAGCCTCTGGAGGCCATGGCAGGTCCCTTACGCACCTACAGAAAACGACTACAGGTAGGAAATTACACCGTATCAGAGTAGAGTAGAGCTATATTCCTAAACCTGTCAGCTATTTATTGTATTTACTCTGTTTACACAGCTGTAAGTGTATGAAAGGGACAATTTAAATAGTGAAGTCCGGTGTTTCACTCACCAAATAACTACATGCCTTTGAAATTTATTTAAGTACTTGAAGTGTTTATTCAATATGATATTATTACAAGATTGTCACTTACAACAAGAAGTCTGGCAGAAGTGTTTTCAGTAATCAGAAAATTAGAACTTTTGATAAGTTTTAAGTTAACTTGATTATAAATCAGCAAAATCAGTGTGACTTTTTGATAACAGACTTTTGAAAACAGTTCAGAATCAGAAATGACGGATCTGAGGATGGGGTCATTAGCCTGTGAGAACTGAGTGTTAATTTTATACACTTTTGAGAATTTTTTATTAAAATTGATCAGATAAGTCTTACTAGAGCTTACTGTTTGCTTTCTCACCTTCAGTTCATTATGGGAAAAATAAAGGAAGTGGATCTTGAGGCTCTGGTTCCCTCCCCAGAATGCCCAGCGGATCAGTTACAGAAGCTGAAGCTCGCTATACCCGAAGTAGGAAAGATTTCTTTCATTTTTATAAGACTGATTTCACGAGCATTCAGAAGTTTATGTGACTAAAGAGCCACCTGAAGCTTCCATATTTACAGTTCAAATAGTAAGTTTTTCCTTTCCATTAACCTCTGAAGGTGATGCAGACCTTGCTGGAGGCAGAGAAGGTGTGTGCAGAGCTGCAGCACAGTGTTTCCGGTCTGGACAGTCGCCTGGCTGAACTCCTGCACTGGGAGGCTGAAGCCAAGGAGCTTTACCAGCTGCTGAGGGCCGCAGAGCGACAACAGCGGGGCCAAGACCCTCGAGCCAAGGTAAGAAGACCCACAGGATGGAAAACAGCAACATTTTGTGTTTAAGTGAAGAAACGCTGGCAATTTTTTAACCCCATTTTTTTCCTCCAGGTCCTGATATCTCGTGGTCTACAGCTAGAAGGTCAGGTGGTCACTGAGGACCAGGACCTGCAGGTGATGGTGATGACGAATCAGAAGAACTCTCCAATCCAGTACCTCCATGCGACCGCCATGCAGGACCGAGTGCGAGCCACTGTCGCTCAGTCACAGGCCAGTTGTTTTTCTTTACATTCACTGAACTTTGCTGTTGAGTTAAACCTGATCTGTGCTTTTATGAAACAAGAAGGACACAGAAGGAAAGACAGCAGTGAATTTTAACACGATGCAATCAATGTCAGATATTTTAATGCTTGTGAATTCAATTGCAGGAGGTTGTAGGTATGCTGAGCAGCCTGGGAGCCAGAAGAGACCGAAGCAGAAGCCCACCAGAAGGACCTCCTCCATCAAAGGTCTTTATTCGGGGTAAAGAGGATCTTCAGCAGCTGAAGGAGTCAGATGTCAGGTACCCAACTCAACAGTCTGAGACAAAGTTAGTTTCTCTTCAGACTCATGAAACCTTTGTGCCGAAGATAGTGGTGCATGAATACAGAGAGGAGAAGATGGCCTCTCCTCCGATGCCATACACATATGCACAAGCTGTGTCGCAGACCAGGACAAAGTCTCCACCAGAAGGCCAAGCTCAGGCCTGGCCAGAGACTGCTGCTGCAGAGAACCAGCAGCAAACTCAGGAATTTATACCACAGCAAGAACTTCTGCAGCAAGAACAAGTTCAAGAGCAGATGGAAAAAGACCTTAAAGAGCAAAAACAGCAAGAAATCGAACAACAGCAACCACAAGAGGTGCAGCAGCAGCAGGAACTGAGGCTAACACAACCACAACAACAAGGACAAAGACAAGAACAACAGCAGGTGGAGCAGCTACAGATGTATCAATATCAGGTGGAGCAGCTTATAGGAACTGATTTACAGGTTGAACCACAAGTCAGACAGACAACAGAGCATCGTGAACAGACTCCACCTCAACAAACACCTGCAAAGAAAGCACCCATGAGCTCCCAGGAGCTTCAAAGCAGAAAGGCTCAGGCGATGAAGAGCCGGCCTTGGCTTCAGAAGCCAGCTTCAGGAGGGGATAAATCTCCAAGTCCAGGTCCAGAACAGGAAACTGGACGAACTAGACAGACACAGCCACAGTCGGACAGTGAGACATCAGTTCAGGTTGTTCCACAGCAAACAGCTTCTGCCAGGCTGGAACATGAACCAGAGGCACTTCCAAAGACTACTGAGCAGCCAAGACAACAACCAAAACAAGCAGAGCAACCTCAAACTCTGGAGCAGCAACAGCAACAACAAAAACCAAAAGAGAAGCAACAGCCACTTGGAAAACAGCCGAAACAACCGGAAAAGTTGCTGCAGCAGAAACAAAAACTGCAACAGCAACCGCCGTCTCTCACAAGGCAGCAACAACCAGATTCAGGCACCAAGACTAAAACACAGAGCGTAACTTCTCCTCAGCATCGCCCACAAACAAAGACCCAAAAACAGTCACAACCCCAAACACCAGTTTATTCTAAATCTCAGACAGCAGTCCAAGCGCCAGCGCAGTCCAAAAGTCTGCCTCGAGCCTCCACAGAAGGTCAGCAACCACTGAAGACCACGTCCAAAACCACAGCGAGCCAAGGTCGGTCACAGACACAAGTTCTCCCACAGGCCTCTGGACCAGTGAAGGCACAATCATTGACCCAAACACAGACACACCCACAGCCCCAGACCCAGGTCCAGGTCCAGGTTCAGACTCAGCCCCAGATATGCGTCCCAGCTGGACCTCAACCACCCGTCCAGCCTCAGAGTCTATCTGTTGACCCAGCTGTAGCTCAGGTGCAGTCATTGGCTCAGGTGAGACCTTCCTCCCCCATGCAGGTTCCAGTGCAGGGTCAGAGTCAGCTTCCTTTGCAGTCTCACATTCAGCTTCGCAGTCATCCACAGTCATGGGCCCCTGTTAGACCCCCTTCCCCTAAGCCACCAACACAAACCCTAGATGCTCACTCGATGCCCCAGTCTCAGTCCATGGTCCAGGTTCAGAGGCATCCCCAGCCTCAGGTCCATGCTCAGTCAATGCCACAGGCTCAAACACAAGTCCAGTTCATGGTTCAGGCTAAACCAGCCAACCAACCTGGAACTCAGCAAAGCCAAACTCAACATGTGGTCCAGCCCCAGGGTCATCCTCTGCCCATGACTCAGTATTCCACACAGCCAGCAGTCCAGGACCCAGGCCTCGTTTCACAAACCCACACCTGGACTCAAGTTAGAGACTCGTCACCAATGTCTGTTTCGCATCCGCAGGCTATAGCACAACCTCCACGCTACGCTCTGGGTTACCCGCAGGGTCAGTCTCCATCTCAGCAGTGGACACCCAAACAAGAGCCGCAAAATCAAGGCGTTGCCCAGCTGAGGCACCCGATTCCCCAACAATACCCTCAGCAAGGAGGTCAAGTCCCACAGTCTCAGGTTTATGCAACAGCTCCAGCTCCACCACAGTGGGCCCAAACTGGATCCCAGTCAGGATCCCAGATGGGGCAACCTTTATACCCTCACATGGGGCCGCCGTATCGTCAGCCTGACATGCAACCACAAACACAACCCCAGACCTGGGCTCAACCACAACCCCCTGTGACGGTGAGACCCCAGAGTTCCATGCAACAGCAACCTCAGATGAGAGGTTATGATATGTATCATGTTCAGACACAACAAGGACAAGTTCAGCAGCAGACCTGGGTCCAGGCGCTGCCTCAGCAGCCTCAGCAGCCTCAGCAGCCTCAGCCTTATCCCCCACCTCATCACCAGGCTCATCCACAACCTCGTCCCCAACTTCAGCCCCAGACTCAGCCTGGACCTCAGCCTGGACCTCATCCCCAGCCTCATCCACAACCTCGTCTCCAGACTCAGCCTGGGCCTCAGCCTGGACCTCATCCACAACCTCATTCTCAGCCTCGTCTCCAGACTCATCCCCAGCCTCATCCCCAGCCTCATCCTCAGCATTACTCCCAGATTCAGCAACAACATCAAACTCAGATCCACCTTCAGCCTCAAATGCAAGCTCAGATACCTCCACAGTCACACCAGGTCCAACCTCAGCCTCCCTCACATCCCCAGTTCCAACCTCAGCTGCAGGCCCAGTCCCAAACACCCATCCAGATGCCACCATCAGTGCATGTGAAGCCCCAGGCCCAGACTCAGCCGCCTCAGCTCAGTCTTCAGCTCCAGCAGTCTGCTTCACAGCCCAGACATCAGGTCCAACTCCAGCCACAACCAAAGCTTCAGTCCCCAACTCAACCAAAGGTTCAGTCGCCACTGCAACCCAAACCTGCGGTCCAACTGGTGCTACAACCAGAGATCCAGACACCATCTCAACCTGTGGTTCAGTCACCAACCAAACCCAAGGCTGAATCACTGCCAGAGCCCACATCCAAGCCCCAGTTGCCACCACAACCCGTCACTCAGTCACCAGTTAAGGTGGAATCACCGCCACAACCAAAACCGCAGATCCAAACTGCACCACCACCTGAAGAACAGTCACCACCACAGACTCAGACTCAGGCCCAGTCACCACCACTACCCAAGGCCCAGATGGCACCACAGTTCAAGGCTCAGTCCCCCCCAGAGGTCAGACCTCAGACCCAAACACAACCACCATCAAAACCCCAAACTCAGTCTCCTCTGCAACCCAAACAAGAACAACCTCAGACTCAATTTGTCTCCCAGATCGAAGTGCTTCTCCCTCAGTCCCCGTCTGAGTCTCCAGATCTGTGCATCACACCCCCGGCCTTGGCCCAGGCTCCTCCTCAGGCCTACACAGAGGCCTACGCCAAGGCCCAGGCTCTGGCCAGGAATGGCTTCGAGGAGGCCAAACACTGTCTGCAGGAGCACATCCAGGAAACCATCAATGCTTTTGAAGACAGACGCATACTGGGAGACCAGGCAACAGTCAAAGAGGTAAATATTGTAACAGTAAACTCAATAAGTAACTGCAATAAACAATATTTAATCTACAAAGTATTTATACAAGTGGGGGTCTGTTTGTTTCCCTTCAGGAGACTCTGAAGACCCTCGATCCAGAGTTGCTGGAGGAGTTCTTGCGAGCAGCTAAAGGCATGGAGGCCTTTTGTACCCCTGCAGAGCTCACAGATATGGAGTTTTACACCCGGTCTGTCAGGACTCAGTGGGAGGTGGGTCACAACTTCACTTACTGTGGGTTATTCATGTTAATGTATGCAGTTTTTTGTAGGAAACAGTTGTAATTTGCTGTTTGAGGTTTTAATACGTTAGAAAATTGCTTGTGTGAGTAAACCATGAAAGTATTAAAGTTGTTTTTTTGCCTTCAGCAGCTTTTTTTAGTCACATGTTCCAACCTGTCAATGTGGTTTCCTTGAATTCATGTAATTTTGTTTCCCAGGTCGTGAGAGCTGTGATCTCAAGCTTTTTGCAGCAATTACGTTTTGAAGTGACAAGGAAAGACTTTAACACAGCTGCCCTGCAGTGCGAGATGCACTTAAAGTCCCGATTAGAAAACCAGGCTCAGGTAGCTAAAGTTAGAACTGAACTCTGAGCAGGTGTGCTTTGGTGGATGGGAAAATGCACTCTGCTCATTTAATCTCCTTTTCCTTCTTCCTCTCTTCATGCCTCAAAGGAGACTCTGTCGGTGGGACTTGGTAATTGTGATAAATCATTCTGATTGCTCTTTAAGAGGATGCTGTTTTTGATCGACTGTATTTACAGAATCATATAGCTCCATTAAGGAATTTGATTTTATTCTGTCTTGTTGGACACAGCACATATGTGCAATAACATAACATAAAATAACATAACATAACATAATGAAACATCTAAGCAGTTAGACTGTGCAGATAAAAAACAGCATTCTTGTGTTTTTCATGCAGGGCATCGGTGGGTTTGTGTCATGATGGGTTAGCTTGTGTCTGTCATTATTTTGAAATATTTGTTTGCTATTAAACAGGAAAAACAAGGGAAACATTCTGCTGCAAGTTGGCACAGATTTGTTCTAAGTTCATCTAAGTTTAATTAAATACCATGAATAATTTGGCTTCATGCCTGCTCTGTTTGCTGTGTCACCGCTCTCCAGGCCTGTATCTCCGCGGACGGCAGCCTGACTCAGGCAGGTCGGCACCTCGAGGCCCTGAAAGTGCTGTGTGACACCCTGAGCCCTGAGGACGCTCACCGCCTGGCCCAGACTCAGCTCAGGGAGTGTGAGAAGAGGCTGGCTGCCATCCAGCGCCAGTTCAGCGGAGACCAAGATGCACCACTTCCCGAGTCAAGGCGAGATTTCATCACTTCTCCTCGTCGTTAACCAATATTCAAATTTAAAGATGTTTGTGGTTCATGCAGCTCCCTCATGAGCCACACATTTCAGGCCAACTTGTCGCTGTTTCAGGTCGAGTGTTGTCATGTGCAGAGATAAAAGTTACAGGAAAACATATTAATTCATGATCCTCGTTTCTGTCTCACAGGATTTCTGTTGCCTTCAGTGAGGATTTGACCACACAAAAGGAACTGATGAGACCAAGTGACAAGCCTCAGGTCTCAGCTGAGGTATGACTCACCCCCTCTGAAACAGTGTGCTCTTTCATCTCAGCAGAGTTTCACATTTAGTTCTGACTTCTAAAGACTCTAGAAGTTTGAAATAACAGAGAAAGTGCTTTTGCTCATTTTCAGGTGTCACAGGTGACAGTGAACACAGTCGCTGTGGAGAAGAAGGAGGTTGAAAAACAAGCTTCTGTCGAGGAAGAGCTCACCAAAAAGGAGGCCTTGGAAAGGTGGACTAGATTTATCTCCTTCCAGGCTTTAAGAGCGAACATGACATTCAATGTGTTGTTTGAAAACAGTTTGCCAGTCGCAGAATTTAGTGTTTAACTCGTGTCTTTGCTTTAACTTGTGCAGATATGAAAACTGTAAGAGGACTCTGCAAGCCCAGCTGGCTAAAAACGATCAGAGCATTACAGATGTTCCATCTGACTCCGGCTCTCTGAAAGGCCTTCACACACGACTCCAGGAAATACAGGTGCAGTTTAACTTTATGTCATAAACTGAGATTTAAATGTGAAGAATTTATCAGAAGATCGTTTCACTGTCAGGATTTGCTTTTTGTTTGTGAATAAATCTCAATCACATGTCAGTAATCTGAATTTGAACTCCTTTCTCAGTCCTTGAGGCAGGAGACAGAGGCTCTGTGGTCCGAGTATGCAAACCAGAGCTCCCAGTTGAGCGGCAGCACCGGTCTGGAGCAGGAGAAATCAGAGCTCCAGGAGCAGTGGCGTGGCCAACAGTCCAACCTCCAGAGACGAGGCAGCTCGCTGGGCGCCGCCCTCAGACAGATCGACTCCACCGAGAACCACATGGTGGACTTCAGCGACCGCCTGGACCGCTACCTGAGGCAGCCCAAAGACGTGACGGCCTTCACGCTGACCAACACCAACATCCTGAGAGACATCAAGGTCGGATGTCGTACCTTTGTTCTGTTTCATTCATTCTGTCTGTCATGTAGAAGTTATGAAGAAGGACTCTCTCTGAGATTTACTCGTTAAATGAGCAGAAAGCAACTTTATTATCTGATCAGCAAAGACTTGAGTTGTGTTCAAACTGAGCACGACTCATTCATGTCCAGGTGGGTTAAAAAAAAGAAAAAGAAACCAGAAGATAAAAAGAGAAAAACTGCCTGAAAAAAAGCAGAAATTATAGGAAAGAACTACAGTTATGATGGTTGAACATGCCACAGATAAAACAAACATCTCACACTCTTTGTCCCTTTTTGCTTCAGGAACTGGATGACAACATCCAGAGCGAGCTGGACCAGGTTTCCCGTTTGGACCCTGACTCGAGCGATCTGGACCCCAGAGACAGCTTCCCTCTGTCCCGGGAGGTCGAGGCTCACAAGTCCAGCCTGGATCAACTCCGACAGCAGGTCCGCAAGAGCGAGGCAGCCGCCCGCGCCCTCGACCGTTTCCTCATGTCAATGCGCACCGTTGATGAAGATATCTCTGGGGTACAAGGCGCCCCCTGCAGTGACGCCCAGGTACTGCAGGACTGTCGCTCCAAGCTGGCTTTGATCAGGCAGAGCATCGACAGCCTGAAAGAGAAGGCTCCTCAGCTGGATCTGCTCCTGCAGGGCGCCAGGCTGACGGTCACCAGGGACGGCGCCCCGGCCTCCTGCCTCGACATGGTGACGGTCCTGCTGAGGAGGCTGGAGGAGGCCGACGGTGCGCTGGTCAGCCAGCAGAAAGGCCTCCAGAAAGAGACGCAGAGCAAATCCCTGGGCCTCAGGAAGAGGATGCTGCTGGGGCAGCTGAGGAGCCTGCAGGAGACGATGGAGGCGCAGGGCCTGAAGGAGCCCACCATGCCTGCTGTGCAGCACAGGTGTGTGATGTGTGTTTACACTGATGCAGTGGAACTTATGCTATCTTTTCCATGGTTTTATAGTTTTGTAAGATGCATTTTTTTAGAGTTGGGGTTAAGGTATTATGAAACATGTTTTTCTAGTGTTTGTGCCTTTTTCCTTTGCTGTTTGTCCTTTTTTTAATACTTTATTTTTATTGAGTCGTTTTTTTACAGTATATAAAGGGGGAAAAAAAGAGAAAAAACATAAGAACACAGCACAGATAAGCAAAAGAAAATAAGCAGAGGGGCAGAGAGGCACAATGATGACAGCTATGCAATTTAAGAGACAGAACAAAAAGGACTGAACAGTTTACGAACCCTGGATCTATTTGTCCATGTCCCATTAAATCAGTCCTTTTACCTCCCACTCCATAACAGCACAATATTTTCATAAAACTGTACAGTAAGCACTGAGAGCGCACATCACTTTAAGACCATATATTGTTGTGTTTAAGATGTTGGAGGCTACCTATTCTCCTGTTTGTCTTTTAAATGAAACCCTTTAAAGTCAAATATATTATAAGAAAGGTGGCTCTGTGAATGAGAGCTGGTTCACAGCATGTGCACAAAGTATTTCTTAGAATTTAGATCAGACATATCAGAGACATTTACTGTTAAAAACAATTTTTGATTTTTATAAAATAAATGTCTCACAGTAATCTCGTCCTCTCTAGGCTTCGTGCTCTGTCAGATTTGGAGGGTCAGCTGCAGACCCACCACGCAGAGCTCCAGAACATCAGTGAACTCCAAGAAAAACAAGGAGGAGAAAACGTTTCTGAGGAGCTGGAGACTCAGTGGAAGGAGACTGAGAGAGCTTTTTCTGACAGGTGTGTTAGAAAGGAGAACAAGCTAAGCCCAAGTAACAACATAAATAATCCTACAAATAAGTTAAACATGTAGAAATAAGTTTCTGCAGAACATCTCAGTGATATAATATGTTGACTCTTGCTGGTAGAAAAAGGAAAAAGGAAGTGAGGAATCACCTTAAATGCCCTCTGTGATGTTTTCCTCTTGGCAGGAAAAAGCAGTGTGACGACTTGTTGGAGCTTCTGAAGAATTTCCAGAGCTGCCGCAGTCACCTGAGCAACACCCTGCAGAGAGCAGAGCAGACGATCGGTGATCAGGCTTCCTACATGGGCAAAGACAACCTGCAGAGGAGCATCGCCAAGGTCAGCCCACTAAATCACTTTAAAGCTTTATTTAAAACTATTTTAACTTCTGTAAAGAGACAACCAACATCTTTATATGCAGAACTCCTTCATGTGCTGCTGACTGGATTTACAAGAACTGTATTGATAATGTGCTTTTTATTCAACAGTCCCTTATAAACATGATTAAATCAGCTTGTAATGAAAAAGAAGCAACATTTAAAAATATTTAAACACCGTACATGTGCAGCAATGAGCCAATAGATGGCAGAAACAACACAAATTACGATCATTTACTGTGAGTGCAGGCACGCTGTGTGTTTACATGAGTGTCTCTCCAGGTCCGTGACATCAAGGAGGAGCTTGGTGGTCTCGGGGAGCGAATGGAGGAGATGAGGGGCGTCTGCAGGCAGCTGCAGTCCCAGCTCAAGACGTTCCCAGACTGCAGTGAGGCTCCGTTTGAAGCAGAGGCTGATGCGCTCATGGACAACTGGCTGGATGTGAGCAACCCTGCATGTGTTTTTTTAAATATTCTGCTAAACCTGTGGAGGTAGTGGAGTGAGATATCTCCTGCCTTCAGAGCAGCAGTATTTCAACTTCACAACTTAAATAAAATTAATCAAAATCTAGACTAAGAAACCTCCTGTTTTCAGGCTCATTTGACTAAATATTTTTGTTTTTTGTTGTCTTGCAGGTGACGGAGAAGACGGACGCCTACATGGACAACCTGCGGGTGGGTCTGGAGCTGTGGGAGAAGCAGCTCATGCTGGGTGGAGAGGTGGACAGCTGGGCAGGAGCTAAACTGGCCCTGTTTGCAGAGAGTCACCCCTTCCACAACGAGCAGCAAGTTCTGGACATGAGGGTGAGGTTCCTCTTTAAGTTCACTGATCACCTGAGCAAAGTGTGTAAGATCGTCTCAGATCTTTTAACTTGTCCTCCACATGTGGAAGATGAAGGTTGCACCAAACTTCTTGTTGCTTTGCAGGATGAGAGTCATGCCAATGAGGAGAACATTGAGCATTTCCACAAGAAGTCAGTGGAGATCCAGGAGATGCTGCAGACTCAGGAGGCTCCACTGGAGCTGCAGGTGAGTTCAGACGTTTTTCTAATCAGAAACCTTCAGTAGTTATTTTTGTAAGTTTACGTCCGTGTGTTACTTTTACAATCAAAAAGGTGATGGAGACCCAGCTGAGGAAGAGGATGGAGCAGGTGAAGGAGCTGTTCACCGACTGCACTGACGTCTTTGAGGAACTGGTAGCTGTGAAGACTCACCTGGCTGAGAAGATAGAGGAGTGTCAGTCAGCTGTGGAGAACATCCAGTCTTCCCTCAGCAGGGTCGATGCTTCACAGCCGAAGGTGGAGGCTCAGATACAGGTGAGCAGCTGCTGTATGCTCCATCTCTCTGTGGTTTAATGATGTAGTTTATAGAGCTTACGGTGGGATTTTTACCAGTTTAGCTGATTATAAATGTGAGTTTGACCTTCTGCTGTTATCAAACGATCCATCATTGTCTCTGTTTTCATTTCTTCTTTCTTCTTTTCATCAGAGTCTGTGTGACGACCTGGAGGCTCAGGAGGAGCAGGCTGAGGCGGTGCTGAAGGAGGTGGGTTTGGTCTCCAGCGTGGCGAGCCCTCAGGTGTTGGAGGCTCTGTCTGTGGACTGCAGCAGGCTGAGGGAAGCCATCTCACGCACCAAGGACATGATCCACCTGAAGAGAGAGGAGAGGGACAAGGGCCTGCTCAAGGTCATCAAAGGTCAGGGAGGAGTTTGTCTCATCTGTGTCAGCAGATGGTGTCTTGTGTGAAATAAAAGTGGATGAATAATATTTTAAAACGCTTAATGTTTTCCCTTTTCCTTCAGATGAGAAGCAGTCGTTTCAGGGATGGTTTCAGGACTTGCAGCTGGCCGTCAACGAGTGCTTTGAGAACCCTGAGAGCAGAACAGATGTGGAAACATCTCTGCAGAGACTCACCGTAAGTGGATGAACAAGCTAACGGTCATGCTGTTGTGTGATGGATGAGCCCTCACAGTTTCTCTCATCCCCGTCAGAGTTTCTTAAAAGCCAGGGATGCAGAGAGACGTCTGGAGCAGCTGAAGGATCAGCTGGAGCGAGGAGACCAGCAGGTTCCTCCTCAGCAGCTCTCTGAGTTCACAGACTGGCTGAAGGAGCAGCAGGAAGAGGTGGGAACCTTCAGGACTCACTGCCAAAACAGGCAGAAACAAATGGAGTCGCTCCTCAACGACCTGATCAGGTAAACACTTCTTCAGTTTCCTCAACAACAAGACAACATGTGAAGGTTGATATTTTTCTGCCAAGTGTCACATCTGATCTTTTGTGATCTCAAATTCAAAAAACTGCAATAACATGTTCAGTGTGATCATAACAAAATAAAATATGTTTTCAGCTCTTGTTTTTTTGTTCTGTAGTCTGCAGAAGCAGCACGACAGCTTCCGTGATTGGCTGCAGACAAAAGAAAAACAGTCTGCAGAGTCGGACAAAGTCAAACTTCTTCTTAAAGATGTTCAGGATGAGAGGTGATTTTCAGCTTTTACACAGTCAAAAGCAAATATATTCCAGCTCATGTTAGTAAAAAAAAAACAATAGTTTCTTGTCCTGAGGATACATATAAAAGTTTTTAAATGAATTCTTTTATATCTCACCATTAACCCTTCATGTCTCATGTGAAGTTCTCTCAGTTGCCTTGTTATTAAAACATGCTGTCTGAATAAAGTTTCCTTCCCTTTGACAGTGAAAGAGCTGAAACCTTCAGTGAGCTTTTAGCGTCAGTGCGCAGACAAGGCGTCAGAGCTGAGAGCCTCCTGAAGGACGGCGATAACTTGATCCAACGCTACAGGAACCTGAACTCCAGGCTGCAGAAGCAGGCGGACGCTCAGAGCGTCCTGGACCAGAAATGTGACGAGTTAAAGACTCAGACTGAGAACACGAAGACCTGGATGACCGACCTGCTGAGACCCCTCACCTCCTCTGACAGAGACACAGAGGAGATGAAGCACAAAGCAGAGGTCAGTGAGAGGAGACTGAAAAATTATCTGATTTATATTAACATATAGAGAAAAGCCAAATCAGGCTTTTTTTCTTCCTTCTCTTTTGCACTTTTTGGGGATTACTCCGTCTTTTTCTCTTTTTCTGAATTCAAATTCAAGCTGATCTTTGCTGAACAAGAAAATTCTGCAACTGGAAATTCTCAGTGAAATGTTGAAATGCTGTAAACTGTTTCACAAGCTGAAGTTCATGATCCAGGAGGATGAAAGAAACAGAAACACAGAGAGAGGACGAGACATAAGATTAACAAAGTTTACATACTCAGACTCATCACATGTTTTATGTTAGCATATTAGCATAGCACAGTTTAGGCTGAAGGACGTTAGTATACAGAACTATTCCAGCAGAAACTGAGCTGAAGTTTTGTTGATGTGAGCTGAAGAGTCTTTAGGTTTAAAGAATTAATTAAAGAGCTGTTGAGATGGTTCAAGCTGGACTAACTAACATCCCTCAAATGTATTTTCTTTCCTAAAAGGCCGTCCTGAGTTCCAGACCTGAGGGCGACTCTAAAGTGACCAACCTGAGGAGACAAAGTGAGCATCTGTGTGAGCAGGAGGACCTGGAGGAGAGCAGGAAGAAGGAGATCCAGCGTTGCGTCAGAGAAACAGAGGAGCAGTGGAGGACGGCTCTGCAGACGGCTGAGAGGACGCTCGCCGAGGCAGAAACACGAGCTCAGTTAGAGCAGGACATCAACGCTCTCAGATCTCAGAACGAAAGTGTTCAGTCCTGGATCAAAGACCAGAAGCAGAACCTGCAGTCGCTCGGTTCTTGTGTGCAAGTTGAAGAAAAGCCAAAGATTGCACAAGTGAGTTTGAGATATTTGTAAATGAATTTGTTAATTTTGTCCTGGGTTGTAATTTTTTGAACATCTCATAAAGCTTGTTTTTTTTTTTAAAGAGTCAAAGTAGTTTCCTAAAGCAGCACTTGTTCTCTGCAGGCCACTCTGAGCTCAAAGCCTGATGGAGATTCAAAGCTCCAGGACCTGAAGAGACGATGCCAGAGTCTGTGTGACAACCAGAGTTTGGACGAAAGCAGGAGACGAGAAGTTCAGGATGCAGTGAGACGCACAGAGGAGCAGTGGAGGAGAGTCATGCAGGACGCTGAGGAAGCTCTGGACACTGCAGAGACCGAAGCTGCTGCTGAGAAGAACTTCAACGCTTTCAAAACCCAAAGTGAGAACATCCAGGCCTGGATCAAAGAGCAGAGGCAGAAGCTGCTGTCACAGGGGAGCCACATGCAGTTTGAAGAAAGGTCACAGGTCATAGAGGTGAGTTCACAGCCACCGTTTCACTTAAAATGTTATAAAACAGATTTTAGTCAAAGTGTTTTAATTTTTAAAAGCTTTTTCACTCGAGACTTTTTTGTCTGTCCTACATCTTATAGTTGCAATGAAGTTCAGAACATTTCCTGATCCCTCAGCTTGTCTTCTGTGTGTCTTCACCTTTAGTCCGTCATGGCCTCCAAACCTGAAGGAGAGTCCAAGGTGTTTGACCTGAAGCAACAAGGAGAAAGTCTGTGTGAACATCTGGAGGAGAGCAGGAGAGCAGAAGTTCAGCAGCTGGTCAGAGACACAGAGCAGCAGTGGAGAGCAGCTCTGCAGGCGGCGAAGCAGGCGGAGCTCCGAGGTCTTTCTGACGACTTCGACGGTCAGAGTAAAAACACTCGGTCGTGGATCAGAGACAGACAGCAGAAGCTCCAGTCTGTCGGCTCTCACACTCCACCTGAGGAGAGAAACAACGCAGCTCAGGTCTGATTGAACTCATCAAACTGTTTTTAGAAGCTTGTTTTCTGAATTTTGATCGATGCTTGGAATTATAGAAACAGTTTGTTGGTTTTCTGAATCACATAACTCCTCCTCTTCTTCATGGTGTTGCATTTAATAAATATTGTGTTTTCTTGCCTGTAGACCATCTTGAGCTCCAAACCTGAAGGCGACTGTCAGGTGAACAACCTGAGGAGGCGGGGCCAGAGTCTGTGTGACCATCCAGAGGCAGATGAGGGCAGGAAAGTCCATGTTCAGCAGACGGTCAGAGACACGGAGGAGCAGTGGAGGACGATCCTGCAGGCTGCGAAACAGCTGGAAGATGCTGCAGGAGCTGAGATCACCCAGAGGAC
>JAQMCX010000015.1:598045-634069 GCA_029814765.1 Acanthurus leucopareius
GAGGAGCAGTGGAGGACGATCCTGCAGGCTGCGAAACAGCTGGAAGATGCTGCAGGAGCTGAGATCACCCAGAGGACTGAGAGGAGAACGCTGGAGGTGAGGAAACTTCATGTTAGACCAAAGACAAGCTCTCTTCTTTTTCTATTAAGAACAACAAGTAAATGGCAGGGAAATGAACAAGTGTGACTGTTTCACTTAGTTAGAGGGTTTGATAAAGAAGTCCTTCATAAAAACAAGCCCTTTCTGTTTGAAGGGCAGTTTTCATGCATCATTTTGAACCACGTTGTTATAAAAATATCTTTCTTTTTCAGCTGAGAGAATTCGATGCCCATCAGCAGAGCACCAACAGCTGGCTTTCAGACCTCCAACAGCAGGTGGACTCACTGAGCAGCCAAAGCAAAGCTGAGGACCGACTGCAATCAGCTCAGGTGAGCTGATGGATAACAGGAACAGAGACGACTTCCACTGTGTTAGAACAGAAATGCTTCCATAATAAAGTATTTTTTGATGAGTTTTTTACATGTTTAGCTGCTGATTAGATTCTGTTTACATCTTTTTATCTCATTGTTTTGTTTTATTGGTTCAGTCTCAAAGCTTTAAGCAGGTTTTATGTCCTGACAAATGTCAATATAAAGATGGACATGACAGCTCTTCAGTATTTAAACCAAAGCATCTTGGTCGCCCCCTAGTGGCTGCAGTACAGGTTATAAGTCCTGCTCTCTACATGGTAGCTTTTGAACATTAGTCAAACTAAATAATCATCAAAAAAAAAAATTCCCAAAGATGTTTTATGGGAAAGTGATGGATCAGGAACCCGAGCTTTTGATAATGTATTGGTGTTTTATGGGCAGGACGTCGATACTGCACTCAGTACTACAAATTATGTCTCCTGCACTAGAGGGCAGCACCTGGATCAGGGATATTTTGGCTTCATTTGAGCTGAAACTTTTCCTCCATCTTTATTTAAATTCACTGGTCCTGAACTAATGATAATACTCCGGATGTATCAGATTAAGTTCATGTCTTTGGCCACTTTTTACAAGTTTTATCTGTGAGATGTGACGTCTGCATCTCATCCTCAGGCCATTATGAGCTCAAAGCCTGAAGGAGACTCCAAGCTCCAGGAACTCAAGAGACGAGGCCACAGACTGTGTAGTCAGGACCTCGAGGAGCACAAGAAACAAGAGCTTCAAGAAAAAGTACAAGGTGCGGAGGAGCAGTGGACGAAGGTCATGCAAAACGCTAAAGAAGCCCTGGATCAGGCTGAGAGACAGTGTGCTAAGGAGGCTCAGCTGAGGGACTTCAAGGCTCTGAACAAAAACACCAGAAGCTGGTTAGAAGACAAACAGCAGAGTCTCGTCTCCGTCGACAGTCAGACGGATCCAGAAAAGACGATAAGCACCGCACAGGTCAGTTTGAACAACAAAACCTTTGGCAAAAAAAATGTTTCCTCCTGTGCTAACATGAAAACCTGAGACAAAATATCACCACTAACTGGATCCTTAATTTACACCATTAAATATATTTGTTGTGGCTTCAGAAATGTCTAATGAGGAGGTTTGGTGTTGACAATAAAAGACCAAACCTCTGTGACAAAGTAACATCACTGTTTGGATGTTCAGATCAGTTTTTAGTTCAGTTTTATTTCAGTTTTTCAAAGTGAAATCAAACAGAAAAAGAAGAGTTTGTTTCCTCCTCAGAACATCCTGAGCTGCAAGCCTGAAGGAGACTCCAAGCTGACCGAGCTGAGGAGGCAGAGTCAGAGTCTGTCCGACCAGGAGGACCTGGAGGAGGACCTGAGACGAGAGGCTCAGAAGGTCGTGGAGGATTCAGAGGAGCAGTGGAGGACGGTGCTGCAGTCTGCTGAGAACACACTGAAGAAAGCTGAGGTCCAGTACTCGCTCTCCAAAGAGCTGGAGGCCTTCTGTGCCCAAGCAGGAAGCACCAGAACCTGGATGAATGATCTGCAGCAACAGGCCCGAACAAAAGGCAGCAGCACTCAGGGAAGCCGGGCCGAGATCGAGGAGCGACTAAACACAGCACAGGTACAGCATGAAAGAGGAGGGGTTTACATTATATAATGTGGTTTATTCTGTGTAGCTACAATTCATTAGACTTTATTTTCAATCACAGTGAAGCCTATTAAGTAAAATATGGGTTCAAAGTCAAATAATATTAATTTATCAAAGTATCATTAGTAAAACTAAAGATTTGGACTCATGAGAGCTCTCTTACAGAGCAGCATGCTGTTTATTTTGATAAAAAACTGTGTATTATTGTGTCTTCAGGCCATCTTGAGCTCAAAGTCCAACGGTGAGGCTCAAATATCAGGGCTGAAGAAACGAGCTCAAAGTCTGTGTGAGCAAAAAGACCTGGAGGAGAACAAGAAGCTGGAGGTTCAGCAGACGGTCAGAGATGCTGAGCAGCAGTGGAGGACGATCCAGCAGACGTCTGAGGACACACAGAGGTACAGGAAGCTCTTTTTTAACTTTTTAACAGTTTTTCTTTGACACAAACATCACTGTGGAAGTGAAGCTACAGATCAGCTGCCTGAAGCTGATTATCCTGGTTCAACCATTTGTCTAAAACCTTTTATGAAGTTTGTTTGAGCTGCAAATGTTGCTGTGTTTTTCTTTGTTCTTTACTTATCTATTTGAACAAACTTGAACCAGCTAACAGAATTTAACTCTTAACAAGAAACCACTAATGTGTCTGACAAGCTGATGTTAAAGTTTCTGGAGACACAGAAACAGGAAGAGCAGGTAGATTCTTACTTTCACTGTAAAAACACTGTGACCGGTGAACAAAAACACATCCTTCAGATGGCATCATAGATAAGAGCTGTAGTTTTAATTGTATTTCTAATGTTTTATTTCTTCTGCTGTTGTCCATCAGACAGCTGAAGGGTCTCGTGGAGCGTCTGGCATCTTGTCAGCAGCAGCGAGGCCAAGCTGAGTCCCGTCTGTCGGAGCTTCAGAAGCAGACGTCCGACCTGCCGCGTGTCTTCCCCTGGCCGGGCCTCGGAGAGCGCCGGCAGGCGGTGGAAAAGGCCCGATCCCTGCTGGATCAGACCACCGCTCTGGCTCCGATCCTCTCAGACGTCCGAACACAGGTGAGGAGCTTCCAGGAGAAAACAGAAAAACTGTTATTTAAGATAAATGAGACAAAAAAATCAGGTGAAACATAATGTTTTAACCTGCATTGAACTGTTTCCTCCAGGCTGCAGAGCTGTTCGACGTCACACAGGACCGTTGCTGGTCGGATCCGTCCTGGGCAGCAAAGGAGGAATCGATTCCTGCTCTGCTGAAAGAGCTGACTGTGAGTTTAAGGCTCTGTTCTGTCAAGATTCACAGTGATCCCAAAGAAAAATACAAGTTTCTTCATTGTTCATTCATTATAACTTCATAAAATTGTCATTGAATGCCCCAAAAAGCATATTTGAATGAAAAACTAGCAAAGAATATCATAGAAAAATCTTTTTCTGAACATTTCAGATCAGACGTATAAAATAGATAACCAGAATTTCCTGCCTTCCTCATTAATAACTTATAATTACCACTAAATTACCAAGTGAATTACTATTGCAAGAGATATTTTCTGTCTATAATGTGTAAGTTTTTGACATAAATATAGACAGTGAAGGTCTCACATATTTTACACTTTTTTAATGAACCCTTCATATATTTTTGTAATAAGCACTGCTTGTTTACTGCTCTTTGTGGATGGTTAAATGGGTAGTTAAATCCAGTTTCACTACATTTTGCTCCATTGCGTAATTATGTCTAATAAATAAAGATTCTTCTTCTTCTTGTTTTCTCAGGGTGCGGTATCAAACCTGGATCAGGGCATCCTGACGGAGAGGCAGTGCACTCAGCTGCTGGAGCAGCATGAAGCCGCTCAGGACTGGCTGAGGGAGCAAGTTAAAGGTCTGGGAGCTCCACCAGCAGACAGACCGGGTCTGCACAGCACCATCAACACTCTGAAGGTCAGAGAGGAAAACACAAAACACACAATCATTGGTTTGTTTCCTGACAGAAGCCTGTGATCCATCACTGAAAACATTCATGTTGCATTGCACCAAATTTAAGAAATCTTAATATATTAATAAAACAATAACTTTTCAAGACATTTGGAGAAACATCAAGAAATCTGAAGAATTAAAACTGAAAGATTAATTATTGTATATTAGTGTTTTCACATGTAGACATTTCTCAGCTGAGCATTTACCTTATATCTTTACAACAAGTCTTTACAGCTTATAACCTGATAGTTTAACGTTCTTAATGAGGATGGGAAACTGTTCTCTCAGCGTTTTGATAACCTGGTTCTCCTCTTTGTTCAGGCCTTGCTGCAGACGGTGGACAGGGAGCAGAGAGAGATGAAGGAGCTGGACTCTGCCAGAGACAGCCTGTTGAGCCTCTGCACCCCCGGAGGTCGAGACGCTCTGACTCTGGACGTCCGTCAGCTCCACGACCTCTGCGCCGCCTCGGAGCAGGAGGTGAGGGAGCGTCTGACGGCCTGTGAGACGCGGCTCGGGGAGCTGGACGGTCAGGTTGCGAGGAAGGCTCAGGGGCTGAAGGAGCGAGCTGCAGCCCTGCAGTGGGAGCTTCGCTCTCTGGACCAGGCGCTCAGCTACAGCGAACCACAGAACAACATCGCTCAGCTCCAACAGCACTGGAACAGCCTTCAGGTTAACACACCTTCATCAATCGCTGACACAACGATCCCTTACATTGTCTAACAGGGCTGATTATCTAATCTGATCTTGGTGTCTGTCTCCTGACAGAAATGTGAGAAATCACTAGAAGATTTGGGCATCAAAGTTCATGACCTTAACCAGGAAGTGAAGGCTTCACCGGCCACTGACGAGCTGCCAGCAGAAGTAATCACTGCGGTGGAGTCGCTACAGCAGCAACAGGACAGGTAACGTGTTAATACCTGTGTCATTTCCTCTGTGCTGAGACAAAAAATGAAAACCAAAACACTGTAGAGGTTGTTAATTACAGCACTGATTGTTAGCCGACAGCTCAAACTTCTATTTTTATCACCTAATGTTTGATTTATGTATTTAAGTTTAACTCTCCTGCATCAACTGGGGCTTTTAAAACTATGTGCAGCTCATCTGAACAGATTCTGCATCACAGATCCTCATCTGGCATCCCTGTATTTCAATTTAGACTTCAATTATTCCACCAACATGCTTCAGAGGTTCATGCTGCTCTTGACAATGACATGAAAACACAGAGTTCTTCTGATTTATGACTGTTGTAAAACATTCAAAGATTACATCCGATCTCATGCCTGGTTTCTTGAAATGAGAAACATGACTTACATCTATACATAAACATGTTTCTAATGTTATTTGTTGTTTGTTTTCTCAGACAAATCTGTTCATAGTCTTGTGCTTGCAGTCGTTACCTCTGCACATTGTTTTAATATTAAAATACGTTCCATGTTAGCGCATCTTGTATGATACCTGCAAAATGTTGTGTTTGCAATAAATGTGATTTAATTATCTTCTCAGCCTGAAGTCGAGGCTGACTGAGCGTCAGGGTACCTGCTCCACAAACACAGCTCGCTGTCTGACGGACTGTCTTCACGCCCTGCAGGAGTGGAACCACCGCAAACCATCAGAAACCACGTCCTCTGTGCAGGTTTCACTCTTTTTGTACTCTCACTGTTGTGTTAAGAAATATAAGGACTTTGTTTCAATAAACATTTTTGCAATTAAAAGTTAAAAAGTTAAAAAGTCTGATTGATTCTCACAAACACACACAGTTCTTCATTAAAAACACTTAAACATTGTCTTTCTTTCTGGTGTTAGGGGACATTAGAGGAAGGTGAAAAGTTGCAGGGAAGCCTGCAGGAGGCGCTCTCTCACCAACAGTTTCTGAAAGACTCCTTGAAGCCAGTTTTATTTGAGAAACTGGAGAAAGAAGGTTCAGAGACCCTAAGAGAGGCAGATGCACAGAAGGCTTCTCTCAGCCAGAGATTAAAGGTATTTATATCATGTTAAATAGATTTAAATGTCATAAATAAGACAGTAAAGACAAAGTATGTATGGAGATAGTAAATGCTAATAAGATGAATGTACACCTACTTTTATTTTCACATAGTCCTTATTTGCAGGACAGTCCTGACCTGTTCTATGTTTTACTTTCTTCAAGTAATGTGCTCAGTTTCTGCGTCCTTGTTTGTAGCTTCATGTCTATTATTCTGTACTTACAGTAACTTTCACTAAATGTAACACTTGACTACACATACACATCCAAATTCTTATTCTGATATAACTTATTAAATATTGAATAATGTTTTTAAGTAACTCTGTAGGAATTAAAGATTTTTTAAACTTCTCCTCTAGGAGCTTGAAGAAAGGTCTAAACAAAAGCCGTCTGATGTCCTTCAAGAAAATGTAGAGGAGACGAGGACGTCTGTGGTTGCTCCACCACGGAAAAACAAGCGCTCACCTGAGAAAAAATCTCAAGTTAAACTACAGAAAGTCATTCCCTCGACAGAGAAATCTACACCTACTGAAGCTGAAATGTCAGTTCCTGAGGTTCCTGAGGTTCAAACATTGAAGCCCACTGTGCCAGCAGTCATTGAAGACACCAAAATTACCAGTTTTAAGCAAGAAAGTACCAAATCAACAAGCAAGGGTGAGGAACCTGTTCTGATTCAAAAGGTCATTGAGTCGTCTGCATCTTGTGCTGCTGAGAAAACTACACTTGTGCCAACCAGGAGAAAGTCCAAGACTTCAGCCACTGAGACCGAGCCTGTCCAGACTGAAGTGGAGCCTAAAATAGCAAAAAATATCAAAGCTGAAGGGTCATCCAGAGATCTAGAAGAACCAAAGAATGTAGCCAGCAGCACTGAAGAACTAGCAGAAGTAGCAGAACCGTTTGCTGCCGGTCCAGGAGCAACTGGTGCTGCAAGTGAACTCACCAAGAAGGTACAGGGGCCCCTAAAATCCTCTGTTACTAAACCAGTCACAAAGCAAACTGAGACCATGGATGAGCAACCAAAGAGTAGACGTACCAGTAAAGAGTCAGCCAGTCCAGATGTTTCAGTAAAGAATACTGCAGCAAAACCTGCACCAACTAAGGGCGACGCCGAGAATCTGGTGTCTTATCTAACATCAGCAGCCATCACAGAAACAGATGGTGAGGAACCAACATCTGAACTTAAAAAGCGAGAGTCAAAGAGCTCTGCAACTTCAGAGCTAGTCCCTGCTCAAAGTCCAACTACTGGATATTGTCCAGAGCGTGAGGAAACTCCAAATTTGGAACAAAGTAAGCTCTCGCCCACCAAAAGAAAGACAAAACGACCAAAACTGTCCCCAGAACTTTCTAACAAGGAGAAAAAACGGACCATGGATGAGCCTGAAGGTCAGGTATCTTTACCGAGAACCAAGGAGCAAACTGAAACTGCTGCTGTGAAAGGAGAGACAAAAGTTAAACAAACCAGAAGGAAATCAGATAGTCGTGATGATTCCACTGTTCCAGAGCAAGTGTCAACTATTGAAAGAACAACAGGTCTGAAGAAGGAACCTGAAAAGTCTTCAACCTCAGAGTTTGTTCCAGAGCCGACTGAAACTGCTGTCTTGGAGCAAAGTTTGGTTTCACCACCGAAGCGAAAACCAAAGAGTCCAAGACTTCCTCTGAAACAGTCTGAAGAGCAGGAAGCTCAAATAAAGGAGGAACCTGAAAGTGACAGATCTACTTTAAATTTGAGAGAAAATACTGGAAGTGCAGCGATGGAAGAAAAAAAGCTCATACCAACCAGAAGAAAGTCAAAGAGCACTGATGTTCCCCAAAGTTTACAGCAAGTAGAACCTGAGGATGGAAAGGAAGAACCCACCAGCCAGAAGTCTTCATCCACTCCACAGTTGGTGTCAGAACCATCTGTTGTGGTTAAAGGAGATAAGCCTTCTCCAACTAAAAGAAGATCAAAGGGCTCTGAACTTTCCTCTGAACAAGCTACCAAAGAGGTTTCAGAGACAAAGCGAGAGCCTGAAAGTCAGAAGCCTTCACAGAGTTCTCGAGGGCAAACTAAAACCATTACTGTTGAAGAAACAAAGAATGTGGCAACCATCATTCTAGATGTTCCTGAGCCATCAACTACTGTCCCTTCAACCACTGATCCTGAAGTACCAACCAGAAGAAAGTCAAAGAGCACTGATGTTTCCCAAAGTTTGCAGCAAGGGGAACCGGAGAATGGAAGAGGAGAACCCGGCAGCCAGAAGTCTTCATCCACTCCACAGTTGGTGTCAGAACCATCTGTTGTGGTTAAAGGAGATAAGCTTTCTCCTACCAAGAGAAGATCAAAGGGCCCTGAACTTTCTTCTGAACAAGCTACCAAAGAGGTTGCAAGGACTAAACGAGAGCCTGAAAGTCAGAAGCCTTCACAGAGTTCTAGAGGGCAACCTGAGAGCGTTGTTGAAGAAACAAAGAATATAGCAACCATCATTCTAGATGTTCCTGAGCCATCAACTACTGTCCCATCACCAACTGATTCTGAAGTAATACCAACCAGGAAGAAGTCAAAGAGAGCTGAACCTTCCCAAACCTTGCAGCAAGAGGAACCTAAAGATGTTAGGGGAGAACCTGGCAGCCAGAAGCCTCCATCCACTCCACAGTTGGTGACAGAACCATCTGTTGTGGTTGGAGAAGATAAGCTTTCTCAAACCAAGCGCAGATCAGAAGCCCCAGAGCTCAGCTCAGAGCAAGTTACCAAGGAGGTGGCCAAGACCAAGCGAGAGCCTGGAAGTCAGAAGCCTTCTTTGAGCACCAGAGGGCAACCTGACACTGGTGTTGAAGTAACAAAGAATGGAGCAACCATCATTCTAGATGTTCCTGAGCCATCAACTACTGCCCCTTCAACAACTGAAGTACCAACCAGGATGAAGTCAAAGAGAGCAGATCTTACCCAACGTTTGCAGCAAGGGGAACCTGAAGATGTTAAGGGAGAACCTGACAGCCAGAAATCTTCATCCACTCCACAGCTGGTGACAGAACCATCTGTTGTAGTTAAAGGAAATAAGCTTTCTCCAACTAAGAGAAGATCAAAGGGTCCTGAACTCTCCTCTAAACAAGCTGCCAAAGAGGTTTCAGAGACGAAGCGAGAGCCTGAAAGTCAAAAGCCCTCACAGAGTTCTAGAGGGCAACCTGAGACCATTGTTGAAGAAACAAAGAATATTGCAACGATTATTCTAGATGTTCCTGAGCCATCAACTACTGTCCCTTCAACCACTGATCCTGAAGTACCAACCAGGAGGAAGTCAAAGAGTCTTCAGGTTTCACCAGTTCCAGAGACTGGTATTGAACTTAAGGACATGAAACAAGAAGCTGAAAATGAGCCTGCAGCACCTGAGTTTGTTCAAGGGCAACCTGTAACTGCTGAGGTTCTTCCACCCAAGAGAAAGCCAAAGAGTGCAGACCCTCCTCGTAAACTCTCTGATGCTGAAGCAACTCAGACAAGAAAAGAACCTGAAGGTGAAAAATCTTTGAGACCCACTGAGAAAACTACAAATGTAGCTGAAGAAACAAAACTTGTCCCAACCAGAAGAAAGTCAAAGAATGATGACCTTTCCAAACCTTTTGAGACAGTTGCTCGTGGTAGTTCAACTGAAGTGGAGTCTGAACAAAATAAGAAGGAGCCTGACAGTCAAAAGACCTTAACTCCAACCAAAAGACAGCAACTAGAAGGTGCTACTGTAGAAGAAGCTAATAAGAGGGAGCCAAAGAGTGAGGAGGCTTCCACAGTTTCAGAAACAGACTCCACATCCCAAAGGAAAACTGATAAAACCAAGAGAGAACATGAGAGTGTGAAGGTTTCTAAAACCCCAGAGTTTGCTCGAGCTGAACCTCTGGAGTCAGTTCCTACACCCACTTCAACAACCACTAAACCTCCACATTCTGAGTTACAGGAGCCAAAAGACAGATCTAAAGGTGCTCCAGAACAAACCATCACTGAGTCCAGAGAAAGAATCCCGAGTAAAAAGCCTCAACCAGCTCTCTCCACGGAGCCTGCCGACACCTTATGTCTGGCAGACTACATCGACAAGGTGTGTGAAAACGCAGATGAGACTCCGAAGCGATATCTTGTCCTCGATGTACCTGAGGTCGGATTCACCCAAAGGTTTGAGATAAAACCAGCTCAGCCAAAAGCAAAGACCGCGGTTGAAAGTGACTCAGCACAACCCACTCGTTCTGTTGTTGCCGCAGTGCAGCCAAGTGAACCAGACGCAACAAAACCTGACCAAAACACTGAGCTCTTGAGAACCAAAAAGGAAAGAACTGAAGGAGTCAGGGACTATGATATCCAGGGAGAACGTGGCAGAGTGCCGACACATGATGAGCCCAAGAGTCTCGATGAAAAGTCAAAGAAGAAAATCCTCTCGGAAGCTGAAGTACGCATTCTTAAGCTGGATATACAGACCAGTCCAGGGGAAAACACATCTGTCACAGGAGCAGAAAGGATAGATGTGGTCCAAACTGAAGAAGTACCAGAAAACAAAGATACAACTGCTTCTGACAAAAAGCCAGAAAAAGGTGCAGTTGAGCTGACCACAACAGAAGTGCTAGAAAGCAGAACTGAATGGCAAAAAAATGTGACTCAAAGGGACTCTGTCCAACCATCTCCTGCTTCTGAAGTGTTGGCTCCAGCTGAATCAGGGACAGAACTTGTAGGAATAAGCTTACCTAAACAAGATATGGTGTCACCAGGCCAAACTAAGATTAAAAAAGGTTCTCTAAAAAACACACAGGAAAGTCCCAAAGTGGTCAAGGAATACAGCGTCCAAGAACAAGATCCTACTTTGTCAAAACGTGGCGTTGATGAAAAATCTGTTCCGGTAGAGAAAATCCACATGGGGCCTGAAGTGTGTGACCTGCAACTAGATATATCGACCAGTCAGGAGGACGAGAGCAAATCTGTCGCAGGATTAAAAGAGCCAAGAAAAGATGCTTTTCAAATGCAAGTTCAGTATGAAAAAATGCTGGTAAACAAGGGTATTCCTGCTCCAGATGTTACACCAGAGAGAGCTGATGTTGAAAAGACCACAGTGAAGGTACAAGACAGCAGCGCTGAGGTTCAAGACTCTGCTCGGCCCATCTCTCCTGCGTCTGAACCACGCGTGATAGAGACCGAATTCATAGAAATAAACATATATGAGCAAGACACCGTTAAACCAAGACAAACTCAAACCAGTGTAGAGCTCCTGAAACCTACAGACCTGAAGGAACATGGAGTCCAAGGAGAACATCCTGAAGTGTCAACATATGGTGTGCAGGAGGTACAAGTGAATGTCCTGAGAGATCAAGTGGAGGAGAAAAATGTTTCTGTCATAATAGCAACTGAGCCTAAGACTGAGACGGATCGAGCAGGTATACAGCATGAAAAAGTGCCAGAAAACAAAGAAAAGACCACAGCTGATGTTCATCCTGAGAAGGCTGCACTTAAGAGAACAACAGCTTCACCTGACGAGTCTGCAGCGAAGAAGACCAGCGCAGAAGTGCAAGAAATCTTTACTAAATCCCAGCCTGAACCCAGCGTGGTCCAAATCCAGAGACTCACAACAGATGCAAAGGAAAATATCAAAGAAGATCAGAAGGAGGGAAAGAAAATGGAACAGATGGTCCAGAGAGAAAAACAAGATATTTTACTCCCAAAGACCACGACAACCATGACTGATGAAGCTGGGCCTCAGGGTTTGGATTGGCCTCAGGTAAGACAAAGAGGTTTTCTCATCTGCAGACTATTACATGCACCTGGAGAGCCTCTGTAAAAAAATATATAAGTTATCTGCATTTATTAACTTTACATTTAGAGCTGAACAATGGGACTGCAAAGCTAAATTTTATTTCAAGCATTCATTCAAGTTTTTCCTCCATGTTCCTGGCTAAGAAGTTCTCACCAACATCATTGCAGGTGGTTCAGAAATCTTCAGCCGGCATGATCTGGAGTGAGGTAACCCTGGTGGAAGGATTACCCTCAAAGGAAAACAGACCTCAAGCGGAAGCAAGTGCTGAACAGACTGAGGAACTTGTGGAGATCCCAGAAGAATCTGAAATGGGGAACATCTTCATAGAAATACAGCAGCTTGCAGCGACAGGACCCAACGGTCAACTCATTAAGGTACCAGGATTTTGTCATATCCTACATGTAGGTGCTTTAGCTGCAAGGAATATTTTTTTAAGAGTACTGTTTTGATGAGCATCTAGTCTCAGCATTGTTGTTTTCAGCTGGACTTTAGGTGTTGTGTTATTTTTTATTAAGTTGTCTCCTTCACGTCCTTCCTGTTGCTTCCAACTTCAGGGTAAACCAGTGGAAGAAGCTCCAGAGTCTCTATTTACATCCACAGCCGATCTGGACAATCAGCTGAGCAGGATGGTGTCTAAAGTCCTGAGCTACAAGAACCTCCCGGTGGAGACCAGTCCAACAGCAATGGCCCAGGAGCTGGAGGAGGCTCAGGTAAGGTTCAGAACGACGGGTGCTGTTGCTGAAGTGCCTCCAGAACGGTGCATCTCTAATGCATTTCTACATCAGCCTGTTCCAGAAGTTGATATCCAAACCAGCAAGTATAAAATTTGTAATTTTGCACTTTTAATTAATTTTCCGTGTTTGTCCTTTGGCTTGCTGAGCACAGGAGTGCCTCGAGTCTGCACAGGCGCAGGTGTCTCTGCTCTCTCAGATGAAAGAAGCAGATGCTGAGAACAGAGAAGCTCTGGAGGTTGTGGAGGACAAATGGTGCATCGCTGTTCAGGAGGCAGCTGCTGTCATCCAGAGCAAAGAGGCTCTGCTGCAAGTGGTGACGGATCACTGCAGACAGACCCAAACAGCCAAGACCACGATGGAGACACTGACGGCAGAACTGGACGCTGTCAGACTGTAAGTCGTCATCCTTTAGATAAGAGTCTTTTATCAGAACTGTTTTTTTCTACAATCAGCTGTAACATTGTAAACACCAAGCAGATGATTTCTAGACTTGAATGTTTTCCTTTCAGGTCCCCAGAGGAGAGCAGCTTCAAGGAGGCAGAGCGGCTGCGCTCCTTACAGAGAAGTATGGAGGAGAAGCGAACGGTCCTCGGGGAGGTTCTTGCAACTCACACCAAGTTATGTCCTCATCTAAGCCGATCTGAGCGAGCAACCGCACAGACTGAGCAGAGGAAGCTGCAGGAAAAGTGGAGAGGCCTGGAAAGAGCTGTGGAGAAGAGCTTGTATCACACAGATGTCCACTGCAATGAGACAAGCAACCTTCTGTCTGAGATATCAAGTCTTCAGGAACATTTAGAGACAATCAACAAAGACTTTGAAGCCAAATCTCCTCCGGTTCCTCAGTGGAACTGCAAGAAGGCTCGTGAGTTGATGGTGGCAAATGCTGAAGTTAAAGCTGCACAGCAGAAGCTGCTCCATTTGCAGCAGCTTTCAGAGGCTCTTCTCACCACCTCACAGTGGGAGAAGGAAACAGAGGAGATACAGCAGGGGCTTCAGAGGGTCAGAGACCAACTTTCCCACACAGAGGAGCTCCTGCGCTCCCAAAGTATGAGCAGCAGCAACCCCATCATGGAGAAAATTATGGTGGTCATGAAGGATGGCCTCGCCTGGGCGAAGCAGACGGAGAGCGACATTGAGGGCAGGAGGAAGAGGGTGGCTCTCCTTCCTGAGGAGGTGCACCGGCAGCTCAGAGACCTGAAGAAACTGCAGTCTGAGGTCTTGACCAAAGAGGGACAACTGGAGTCATTGGTGGAGGAGCTGACGGAGCTCCTTCCAGAGCTGGACCAGACTGAGGAGGTGCCCATGGTGCACTCCTCTCTGGAATCCCTTGAAGAACTCTCAAAGTCGACTACTGAGAAGCTAGCTAAGGCTGTGAGAGACATAGAGTCTGGACTGCAGACCAGAGAGAAGCTGTCAGAGCAGGTTGGTGACTTAGACACCTGGGTTGTGGCTCATCTTCTCAGAGAGGCCTCCAGGGGTGCAGACGATGAGCTTAGTAGCCCCTCTGAACTTGATCGCAGAGTTCGTCAGATCCAGGAGACGCTGACTGAAGCTGAGAAGCAGAGCGCTGTCTGTGAGGCTCTTTTGATGAAGAGTAAAGACATTGCTTCTGAACTCAGTGTCACAGAAAAGTGTCAGCTTTTGAACAAGCTCACCAACCTCCAGGAGGACATCAGAGCCATCAGCATCTATGAGAAAACCAACAAAAAGGAGCTGGACGAACTCACCCAGGCTGTAGATTCAAGCAAGAAAAACCTGGAGACTGTAGAGAAAAGCCTCAGACAGATGTTGGTAGATCTGAGTAGACACAGGTACCCCATCACAAATGAGTCCCTGCAAGCTCTGGAGCCTTTCAAGCACTTGATTTTGGAGCACAAGTCCCAGATTGACCTTCTTCAACCGTGGATCCCCCAGAAAAACACCAGGGAACTGTACTCAGTCATTTCTGAACTTAACAAAAAAATGGCCACCCTTGAAAAGAAATCAATGGATCATGAGAGGTACCTGTACCTGAGGCAGTGCTTGGAGGACCTCAAGGAGAACATTAAGGAGCAGGTTCATCAGATCAAAGAGGACAGCAGGAACCTGGAGGACAAATACAAACTCTGTCAGACCCTCCTCATCCAGTTTCCTCTGATAAAGAATTTGTCTGAGGAGACTCACTCCAAACTGCAGATGATCTCTGCAGACCTTTACCCATCTCAGCTGACTGCAGAGCGACGGAGGCTGAAACAGAACGAGGAGAGTCTCGACACCCTGGAGATAACACTCGGCAACGACCTGAGCATCATCGAAAGTGACGTGATGAAAGGAAAAGACCTGGACTCCGAAAAGGAAGCTGCCAAGTTCTTCCTCTGGAGGACGCGGCAGGAGCTCCAGAAACGCCCCATGTTGGAACCAAATGAAAATTCAATTAAGAGCGAATACCAGAGGATTCTGTCTTTGAAAAAGATGGTGGAGTCAAGAATGAGAGCACTGGAGGTTCTGGAACAGAAGAGAGGAACCAGACGAGGAGGTGGATCCCAAAACCTGACAGACTCGAAGAATTTGGTCCTCAGTGAATGTGACTCACAAATGGCAAGTTTGATGGTTATTTTACTGGTTTTTTTTGGTGATTATTTTAAACATTTGTCCCAAAATCCTTTTCATGAGTTTAAAAGTGAGTTTTGGAGAAGTTTAGATGATCACAGAGCAGCATTTGGAAATTCATTGTGTGATTGTGACCTGCTACAACTTTAACAACACGGTCTAGTTCAGTTGTGTGCAAACTAACAGAAAGTATGATAGAAATGAAAAATGTGGTCTTCAGAATGAACTGAGATCCAAGACTTTGATCTTCAGTCCTTTGTGATGTGAGTGTGTACTGAAGAGATTGTGTTGGTGATGTTTTAGGTGAACATCTCTCAGGCCAGAGAGTCTTTGAGAAGCTACACCAGTGCTGTTAGACAGGCAGTACAGTTCCTGAGAGACATCGAGGTCTGTCTGCTGCCGCCGACCGACTCTGCTGGACTCTGCTGCGAGAGGCTGGAGGAGACCGAGCAGGCTTTGGCTTCTCTGCAGCAAAAGTTCCAGGAGCATGTGGAGAAGCTCCAGAGCCACGCCGCCCTGCATCCTCACCTGTCCCCCCAGAAGGTGCATCAGCTCCAGGAGGGTATTCTGAGCCAGCTGCTGGTGAGGATGTCCACTCTGCAGGCGAAGGGCAAAATGCGACTGGAATGTCTCTGCAGGTAAAGTCTGTTTTCTCCACTTTGCAGAAAAATCTGATGTGCAAAGAGGAAGCAATAATTAGTTTGGATGTTCTGCTTCTGTTTGCACGAGCAAATCCAAACCAGTCATTTTGATAAACAGAAAAATACTTATTTTATACAGATCCAACATCAGATTTATGTATGCAAATGTTACACAGACAGAAATCAGTGTATGTATTTTCTGAAGAGAGTGTGTTTATTTGTGATGTGATGCAAACGCTTCTTCTTACCAAACATTAACACATCAAAATGGTTTTTTTTGGTCTCAGTTGTGCAGAAAATTACAGGAAATACATCAAGTGCCAAGATGAATTCATCCAGAGTGTGAGGAGCTCAGAGAGCAGCCTCCTGCAGGTCATCTGTCAGAAGGTGACCTGCCTCGCCGACTGCACCGACCAGCACAGCAAACTCACAGTAAGTATGAGAATCATCCTCTTTGAGGGTCACTGATGTGGGAAAGATGCTTTTTTATCGCCTCAGTAAACTTAAGGTTAAAAAGTGAGAACAGTATTCAGAAATAATGCACCTGCATGATGTTTTTAGCCTTTTTTCTTTGATATTTTCCTCTTGTAGCTGTTTATTTCTCTGTTTTGATTTATCTGACACCTCCTCCTTCTGTGCAGGCTCTGTCTGAGGAGGTGGAGTTCCTGCAGATGTGTCTGCAGCAGCTGCAGGAGTGGTGCCCGGAGCAGAGCTGCTGTGGAGGCAGAGTGGCCACCGTGACCGCCGTCTGGAAACGAGTTTCGAGGCTTCTCCGCTGCACGCACAAGCTGACAGCTCGCAGCAAGCAGAGGATCAACGAATGGACCGAAATCACCAACAGTGTGAGTGAAACTACACCGCTGTAAAAACATCTGGAATTCAAAATAAAACTCTTTTAAGCAGCGACTTATAAAAAATAATATTAATTTAATTAATCTAATTATTTATGATTCATACAGGTTTGTACAAGCTTGTATTACTGTTACTGTGGAGTGTTAGTAAGATCACATGTTGTGGGTCTCTCCTCTCAGGTGGAAAAGGCCTCCATCGTCCTGGAGCAGGTGGAGGCGGAGCTTCCTGAATGCTGCGCGTTGAAGGCCCCCAGTGAGGAGCTCCAGGACCTGCTGCCGACCTGGGAGCTGTACCAGGACAGACTGGACTGCGAACATCGAGCCCTGTCTGCACTGGAGCTGCGCACTGCCAGGCTGCTGGCTGTCCCCGCCCACTTAGAACAGGCTCCTCCCACTCCGCTGTGTCAGCAGCTGCAGGCGATGCAGGCACGATACAGCAGGTAAGATGATGTTTAATCTGCAGCTCATAACTTTAATTATGTTACTGTGGCTGAAGACTGAGAGCAAAGTTTACATTTTAAACTTTTAAAATTCTTCACATGTTTTTTGTGGATAATTATTCAAGTTTAAAATGCATCACCTGCTGTTTAATCTCATATAAACAACAACAACTCATGTAAATAATCTCATATAAACTACAAAAAACTCAATTACCCACAAGCATTTATTACATTCACTGACAGTAGTTTATCTGCAGCTGTGACTTCAACGGTGGACGATGTTCTCACTGAAATCTGTTCTCACAGAAACTGTTGAGTTGTTAAATGTCGTGTGTGTTTGTGTGTTTTCTCAGTGTGAAGCAGAGGAGCACGGAGGGTCTGGAGGCGGCCAGGATGGAGCTGGAGGAGAGAGAAAAGGTCCGGGAGGAGCTGCAGGGCGTCCGGGTTTGGCTGGAGGCTGCAGATGATCTTCTGTCGGAGATGGAGCAGAGCAGCAGCACACAGGAGCTTCAGGTGGGACGTTTCTCTAAACTCCTGTTCATCAGGGATCAACAGCGCCTCCTGCTGTTTCTCTGCTCAAAATCCCTTAAGATAATTAACTGTTAATTTCCAGCAAAACAGCAGTGCTTTTATTTTGAAAACTTTTTCCTGATTGAGCAGTAAACTTCCTTTGAGATGTTTTCTGTTCTCTGTTGGTGGGCATGTTCATGCATTTATTAGTGTCTGAACATCACTGTTGTTGTTCTATGAAAATTAATCAAACAAAACATCATTTAATGCTGCAGGAAATTGCAACAGGAGGTTCAATCCTCCATGTTTTCTGTGTGAAGTTAAACATTTTGCAAAAATTGTGAAATATGTTGTATCGAAACAAGTTCTTCATCTATAAAAACAGAGAAACTTTAGTATTCTGATGCATCAAAGCAAAGATGGAACCTGAACACACACTCCTTCACTTCCTGGAGATGAAGTGTGTGTCTGCCTGCAGCCAGCGGAGTGTAAACAATGAGTCTTTAATGCGACGAGACAGTTTCATCGTCTGAGCTGAAAACACAGCGATGCATTTGTACTCAGTGTACCAAACATTATAACTCACTGCTTTTTTAATGAACCACACATGAACTACACACTTAAAGTTATGCCTCCTTAACACAATGAAAGTCTAATGCATTTTACATGCAGCAGGTAACATCAGTCGTTTCTGTTGGTGACAGATGAAAGTTTCAGTGTTCAGCTTCCTAATTTTGCATCGGTTTATATCTCAACATTTACACTGGATCTTAAAGCAGAAAAGTTGAAAAATTGATAGAAAAAATCTAGTTATTTGTTAGTTTATTTACCCATGATGCTCCTGTGATCTACAGATGTAAAACTTGTAAACATGAATGAAATCAGAGAGGCTGTTGACTGTTCGGACGTTAAACGTCTGATTTTAACCGTCAGCTTGTTTGGTTTCCACTCGTATGAAACCACAGAATCACAGAAACTCTCTGCCTTTTGTCCCGAAACCTGAGCGGAGGCCAACATCTCCTCACACACACACACACTCACACACACTCACACACTCACACACCCCTCCAGAGGACCTGAGTTGATGAAAGACCTGAACTCCTCCTCCTCGTCTCCCCCGTTACTCTCCCCCCTCCTCTTGTAGCAGACACCTTTTGTTCAGTGTTGAGCTGTAAGTGGATCTTCCAGGTGGCCTTTGTGGCCAAGTCACTCCATGCACACACACACACACACACACACACACACACACACACATTCTTCTTCTGTACTTGTGAGGACCCTGGTACATTTGCAGGGCCTCAACTTCAGTTTAAACCTTCTCAAGATGAACCAGTTAAAACTTCCTGTTTACAAAAATGTTCTCATCCTTAAACTTTCCCAAAACTCCGAAATGTTCCCAAAACATTCAGACTTTCCAAACATGTCTCTCTCTCTTTCCTAAAATGTCGTTATGTACAAAAAATGGTTTTAACTTTTCAAAACTTTACATTTTTTCCTAGAATGTCCAAATTTACCAAAAGTGTTAAAACATAAATTGGTCCTCACAAAGATAGATACACAAGACAGGACACAGACACATACACACTTTGCTCTCATCATGTCCCACTGGCTGAACCTGCACTTTCTTTGTATCACACACGCACACACACACACACATCAGTGATAACATGATGCACCTCCCTCTTCTGCAGAGCGTCGGACGTTTTCAGACTCAGGTAGTTTCCTCTGAATTATCTCACATTTTAACAGACTTTTCCGTTTAGTTCAGGTTGTTGTTGTTGTTGTTGTTGTTGTTGTTGTTGTTGTTGTTGTTGTTGAGGTGAAAGGGTTCACTCTGTGGCTTTGAAGGACTTTAAAGAAAGAGACTCTGACTAAAGAAAGCAGCCCAGCAGAGAGCGAAACACTGAGAGCTTCGTCTCCACAAAGAGACGTAGATGAGATCGATGTTTGTTTACTTTTATTACAAATACTGATGATTTTTACTGTTTTCATTTAAAAAATCTGTCCGTCAACAGAGTTTCTCTCTCTTTCTCTGGTTTTAGGAGGTCCACAGTCAGCTCTGTACCCAGAAGGCTTTGCTGCAGCGCATCATGGAGAGCCTGAAGATGAAGTACTCGGACATGTACACTCTGGTTCCCGTGGACATCGAAGGGCAGCTGCAGGAGGTCACACAGTCGCTGCAGCAAGTGGAAGTGAAGGTACACAAGATCTGGATTTTAATGGAGATGATAGAAAGCTGAAGGATTAATGACTGTTTGTCTTTGTTGTTGATGTTTGTGCTCGGTTGGTCCGTCAGGTGGGGGAGGCGGTGGAGAGGAGCGGTCCCGTCCACAGGCTGGGGGCAAAGCTGTCTGAGATCCACGCTGGTCTGAGGTCAGTTCAGAAGAAACTCGAACAGAGGAGCCCTGATGTGGCTCAAGCGAAGGTCACTCAGAAGGTGAGCGAGACATGAAGGTTTTAGAAGATCAAACTGAGGGGGAATGAATGCTGTTTTCAAAGCATCATGGGTAAATCATCTGGTATGATTGTTTGTCAGCGTGTGTGGGACGAGCTGGATGTGTGGCACTCGTGTCTCGCAGCGTTGGAGGTGGACATGCAGGACTTGGACAGACCCGAGGACGTGCTGACCCTCACAGAGAAGCTCGTGGAGGTCCAGCAGTTCCACTCTCAGCTGGCCAAGCAGGCGGAGCAGAGGACCACCATCATCAGCAAGGTCAGAAGGTCTTCAGTTCACTTCAGACCTCCTTCTCTGATCTGAAACCACCAGTTCAACTTAATCTGACCCGTTAAAGATTTTTGGGTTAAAATTAAAAGCTTCGGTCTTCAGATTTGCTTTGTGTCAAACAGGAAGTTGTGTGTGATGATACGTTTTCTCTGCTCTTGTAGTGTTTAAGTCATGCAGCCTAAAACTTTGTATTTAACTAATATTTATACCATAATTTTCAGTAAACATCTGCAAACATCTGATGTTTTATAATACTCATATTTCGTTATAAAACACATTGTTAGGAAAAGCTGTTTACGTCCTCCAAGCTAGTTTCAACAGCGAAATGTTCTTTATCGCTGCATATACAAAAAATAAAACTCTTATCTCTAATTAATATCCAGTGATTTGTAATTTCTGACAGCTGCAGAAGGTTTAATCTCAGATTAAACTCCAAACCTTTACCGTCTTAGGTTTTAATAATGTCCTGAATTAAAGGAACGTTTCCTGTTTTTGTCAGAGCTGTAATTGTTGGTAACTTTGCAGCACATTTGGTTTGTTTTCTCGATCGTGTCTCTGCTCAGATTGATGTTTGGCTGAAGGAGCATCAGGAGATGGTCAACAGCTCCACCAGCTGGATGTCCGAGGCTCAGTCGTGGCTCGCAGCGCCCTGCACCTACACAACGGCGAAGAGCCTGAGCAGCCACGTTCACGCTCTGCAGGTTAGCAAACATCAAATCAAAAGATCTTCACTGAACCTCAGCTCGTTCCTCAGCTCGTTCCTCGCCACTGACGGCTGTCTGTCTCGCGTTGCAGATGGTGCTGGACGACTCGGCGCAGATCCGAACGACTCTGCAGGGCTTCAGCTCCGTCCTGCAGGAGATGTCGCAGGTTTGCGACGTCACGGCTCTCGTGGAACAGCTGGTGGAAGCCGATCGCAAGGTGGCCAACGTTCAGGACAGTTTCACTGCTCCTCTGTCTCAGCTGGAGCACGCTGCTGCCGTGAGTCTGAACTCTGAACTCTGCAACAGATTATTGTTGTATTTCTGTTCTTTAAGATCTCTTTTCCTCATGTTCGTTTCTGTTTTGTGTTTCTTGTTCTGTTTGTTTTAAGTAAATATTTGTTGATCTCTTGTTTTCTAGGAGGTTGAAGCAATTGAGAGTGAAGTCAGGCGGATGGAGAACGATGTGGCCGAGATAAAGACCTTATTATCGTCTCCGGAGGCTTTCCCCAGCCCCAAAGAAGACAGCCTCAAGGTGAGGAGGCAACTTTTTCATCACTGGTTTTTGATTTGATATCAACATGATGGGATTGTTTGTATGAGAAAAGACTAAAGTCACAAGAAAAACTGATCAAGGAAGTTTGTTTTAGGACCAAAATAGAAACGAGTCTCCAGAGAACCTCACTTTGTCTTTCAGAAATATGAAGGTATCTGTTTTTCTGAATGCTCTTCTCATTTGTCCAGGCTGTTGAGCAGAGGATCCTGTCCATGAGGAGAACTGTAGCAGAGATCCAGAAATGTAAACCAGGTCTTTGTCTCCCAGAAAAGGCTGAAGAGACTCTGACGGTCTTTGCTGTGGTGGATCAGCTCCAGGCTCTGCTGCTGGAGCTGGAGAAGGTCAGTCAGTCAGTCAGTCAGTCAATTAATCAGACAGTTTGGTAGGTACTTTACCTAGAAGTTCTCCTTGACTGAACCCTGTGCTTCACTCTTCTTGTAGAAGGTTCCTGCTCTGTTCATCCAGCAGCCTCCAACGCCGGTCCAAGCCAAAGCTCCGTCAGTCCCACAGACGGCGTCTCAGCCGCGACTCCTGACACCTGCTGCAGTGGAGCCCGAGGTCGGTTTGATTCACAGCTTTTCTTTGCATTAATGCAACTTATCAAGCTGTTAGTACAGATTGGAAATCATTTTGATAAAAGTTTATTGGTTACATGTCTTAAAGTTCTGAATTGCAAAGATAACGTTCATCCCAGAAGTCGTCAAACTAAATTAACGAACCTTTATTCCGTGTTCACTCTCAGAAGGAGGAGGCGGAGCCGGGCCAAATCAGAATCGCTCATGTTGAAGCAGACGTGCTGAAGAAATCTGGAGCCAAACTGCTGACTGTGGAGCATTCTTCACCTGAGCAGAGACGAACCTCACCTGAGCAGAGAGAAACCTCACCTGAGCAGAGAGAGTCCTCACCTGAGCAGAGACTGACCTCACCTGAGCAGAGACAGACCTCACCTGAGCAGAGACTGACCTCACCTGAGCAGAGACTGACCTCACCTGAGCAGAGACTGACTTCACCTGAGCAGAGCCGGACCTCACCTGAGCAGAGGCAGGTCTCACCTGAGCAGACACAGACCCCGACACCTGCCAGCGCTCAGGTAAGGCAGCCACAGAGGTGTTCCTGCTGGTTCTGTCCACTAAACAAATGACCAAACTAACAAACTAACACAGTTTCCTTTAAACGTTTGAGTTTCAGTGTTTGTTCTCATCGTTGTTTAACTCGCTGACACGCCTGGTTAACCTTTGTTCTGTGTGTTTTAACAGAATTATTCAGCATGTTGCAAATGTTGTTTTTTTCTCTGCAAACAACAAAATTTTTCTATTGAAAATTATAAATATTAAAAATGCAGAAATACGTTAAGTTTGTTAGAGACAAGAGAGAAAATGAAACGTTACCTTGAAGAAAATGACAAAAATGTTGGAAACATTTTGAATGATGGAAAAACTCAACAACATTAAGGACAGATAGATAAAACAGTTTTAATTAATTTTTCCTTGATCCATAACTTTTAAAAACACCATTATAAATAACGAACATATAAATTCTCTCTTTTAGATTCTTCAAATGTGAAACATCTTTTCTGCTAATTCTCAATGATAAATGTGTGTTTTTAGAGATTTCATGCCTTTGTGCTGCAACATTTAGCGCAGATGTTTGCAGAAAACCCCAAACAAAACAATAAGTGGAGGTGTCCACTGACTTTTGGCCACATGTGACAGCATAGATTAAGTGAAAGAGTGAACAGTTGAGGTGGTTTGCAGCCACAGTTTTGCAGCTCGGTGTCTCAGACGGCGTCTTACGAGCCCCGTGTGACTGTGCACATGGTGTCTCCGTGTGCTCCAGGCTGAACCAGCCGGTGAGAAAACAGGCAGTGAGGAGCAGAGGGTGGAAGAAGGTGGAGGAGGTGGAAGAGGTGTTTTGTGGTGGCTCTGGGATGCTTACCTGGGCGTTCCACCTGAGGTAACAAAGAGCTACTCCAGAAAAAATAAAACCTTTCATCCATTTTTTCACTGTCTGTCCTGCAGTCGCCTCTGTTTGTAGGTGAATGTTTTAACTTCACAGATTTAAGAAGAATCACAGGAGTTTTTTCACATTTTTTAACACACCTGAGAGTTCATGAGTGTTTCGTAGCATAAACACAAACGATCCAATCAGACTGACTCATCTGTGATTAACGCCTGGCCTCTGTCAACCCGGGTCGCTCTGCTCTGCTGGCTCAGAGTTTCTGACCTTTGCTGCCGTCTTCAGCTCGTTGTATCAGCTGCTCGTTGCCTCTAACCATCCCATGATTCCTAATTTAATCGCTCCAATCAATGCACTTTATCAATCCATGCTTCTGCTTGAACCTCCCTGCATGTCTGTTTCTGGACTCCCTTCATCCTCTAGAGGGCAGTGTTGAACAGTGTTTGTAGATTGTGTGTCTGCACTAAAGAGGACTGAGTGTTATTAACTCATAAAAGGTCACAAACAGAGTTTTCTCTTTTAAACAAGAAACACGTAGGTCTGTTTATTTTTATAGATGGTTTAATATTTGTCATTGTTGCTGTCAGGAACCTGTTTCTGTTGCCCCACAAGAGACTGAAGCTGCCCCTCGTCAGAGCACTGAGGGGGCTGTTACAGCCAAACAGGTGAGTCAGCATCATTTGCTCCTATTGAAATCAGTGATTTTATTCATTTTCATGCTTTGTAAGAGGAAAATGAGTCTTTTGAAACTCAACCAAAAGAGCAAAACTGATCATGAATGGATTCTGCGGAGAAGTGTTATCTGTGTGTCCAAAACCTGATGTATTTTATGGCCTAAAATAAGTAAAAACACATATTTAAGCCACAATACTGCACTTATTGTCATGAACAAACATGATAAAGTTTGTTTTTTATCCTAAAAATTCTGCACTGCTGCTGTAAAGCAAATCGTCTGACACAATTTTCAGTATTTACTCCTGTTCATTTGCTGAAAACATAAAACAGTGTCTTGCTTTTTATGATCCATTTGACTAATTTTTAAAGATTTTCTTCATCAGTTGAAAAGTGCTTTGAGCTGAGTGTCACAGACAAAATGGGAAAGTTGGATATTATGGTTTCATTTGTGGTTTTAATGCTTTTATAGGATTTATTGACAAAAACAAGAAAAAAGATACATCACAACCATTTTCTTGTACTTGATCTCAACTGTAGCTTTTGTTTTATGCTTATTTCTCACAAAACTATCGACGCTAACTTTCAACTAAATAATTTAATAAAAATGAGTAACTTTAAAACTTCTGTGAGTTTGTTTCCAACACAGTTAATTAGAAAACTTATTCACAACATAACAAAGAGCTGTTATTAACATAAAGTGATGTATTTCAGTAACAGAGTGTTTTAGTAACGGTGTGGTTCTCATTGTAACCCTGCAGACTAAATGATCTCTGTGTTTTTTAACTGACTGACCTGACTGATCTTCTAACCCTGCTCATGTTTCTTCAGGGCGTTGAAGTTCCCACTGACACCACAGAAGCAAGTTCACCAGGAGCTTTATCAAAGCCGCGGGTCACAGTCAGAACTCAGTCGCTGCCTGAGAGCATGGTAAACACAGCCTCCACCGCTAAAGGCTCCAAGCTCGACTCTGGAGCCCAGCAGAAATGTGTAGTCTCCTAGATCTCCTAGATCTCCTAGATCTCCTAGAATCTAGAATTCTATGACTAGAACTTCTCACCTCTTTTTGGATCTAAGCTTCTGAACTTCCAGCTTCTCTTAGAACAACATGCAGAAAGTCTGATGTGTTCTTTAAACAGCTTTTATCTGAGAATCCGACTCCAGGAGCTCTGAAACCATAAAAACATCCAACCTCAAGATCAAAATCAAGCTTAGAATCACGATGTTTACAGTTTCTTCTAGAAAAAACCAAAGACGTTTGCTCGAATCAAGACTAGATTTTAAAGCTCACATGAGGAATTCCTTTTTTTTCTAGTACAAACAAATGCAAAACATCTTCTAGGAATCTTAATCTCTAATCCCCGGTTCTCTAAGACAAAAGTCTTGAGCTCAGAAGTTCAAACTTCTTCTAGAACCAAACTGAAGCCCTTATTTTATTCTAGAATGTGAAAAAATGTAGCAAAAGAACCTCAAGGAATCAAAGCTTCTGCTACAACAAGACCAAGAACATCAGTTTCCTTTAAAGAAAATCCTAGATATCCCAGCTTCCTCTAGATCCAACCACAGAGAACCAATGTCATCCTTTCTTGATTCAATCTCCTTTTGTCTTCTGAGCCAAGAAAATCCTAAATTATTCAAGACCAAAGTTCTTAACCTCTTCTACATTTAGATCTAGAGCTCCATATTAATTGCAGAACCAAACTAAAACCAAACACTCTCTAGAACACCAGTTTCTTCTGGAACCTGCGTTTGATCTCCAACTTTTTATATATTTGAATCAAAGAACCTAAGTTCTCTGTAGTATCTGACCTTAAGTTTCCTCAGAACCTTTGTAGATCAAAACCTGGAACTTGCTTTTGACTTTTCCAAGAACCACTTTTCTTTAACCAAACTCAGAACTTCTTAACTTCTTCTAGAGTTAAACCTAGAGAAACTAATCTCTTTATAACCAGGTCAGGAGGATCTGAAATAGTTTATCATGTCTTCACCTCCTGGTTCTTGTAGAAACATCTCACTTTTAACCTTCAGTGCATTTACATGGCAGAGAATTTGAAAAAAAAAACTGAATGTTTTGTTTACATTAGAAGTTTAAATTCTTCATCAGTGTTTCTTTTCTGCATCACGACGAATAAAAACAGGATCGAACCGAACGCTTGAATAAAAAAAAAACAGACGTGAGCCAAAAAGAGAAACTTGTTTATCTGTTTACATGAAGGACGACTGAGTTCCTCCTCTGAGAACCTTCTACCTGCTCTGCTCGCCAACGAGCGGTCATGTGATCGGCAGGCTGACGGAGTTTTTAGCATGTGGGGTTGATGGTTTTTAACGGTCTGTACGGAGCCTTTGCATAAACCTTTCTGATGACTTAATATGTTTTTATAAAAGGCAGAAACAAAGTGTGCTAATATATTATTATATATCACATAATAATATATATATATAACATATTCTGTGAACAATGTTTTATAATGTATCATATAGAAACTGGTGATTTAAAAAATAGATTTAAGCTTCATGACTTTTTGGCTTTTTTGGGTTTTTATTTGAGCTCATTTATCAGCAAATGCAGTTTAACTGTTGAACTCTCTCCTGCTTGCTTTTATGCATCTGCTGTTTGTATTTCCATAAGCTGAACATGATCATTGATCGGTGTTGTACAGAGTTGATTGATTAGCTGAGTGATTATGACTCGGAGGGGAGAAAGATTCCTGCTTTGCTGTGAAATAGACTCACATTTACTCTCAATACAGCTTTTGTACCTCAGAAAGTTTCTTTTTTTTCTAAGTTGACTGTTGGCCATGAAAATGCACTGGTTTGAACTGATTACTGATCAATACGCTGCTGCTGCTGGCAGGTGAAAACTACGTAACTTCAGCTTTATTTTAACCCACAATCACTCATTTAATAGAGTTAAAGTCAAATAATCAAAAACTGATCCCACTCACTTATGTGCAAGTTATTTTAAAGGCTCATTCGTAATTTTAGCAATTAATCAATATCACTTAAAGAGTATTAACGACCAGGAAGCTGCTGTTTTTTGGAGATGAGGTTTCCACCTGGCTGCAGCAGAGCTGAGATGTCTTAAATCACATGGCATGTGTGCTGTACTTGTACTCTGTTCCACTTCATGTCTTTCCATTCTGTCCACGTCTCCGAACAAAAAGCACAAAAACAAATAAACCCACGTCAGTGATCCACTCCTCCGTCTCTCTGTCTCTGTGTCAGGAGCTCACGAGGGGACACAGGGGGCTTTTAATGGAGGGGGGGGGGTGATCCAGAGGGACTGAAGATATGCACAACAACACACACATACACACAGGCTGATCACAGCAATACAAAACACACAGTGAGGAAGTGGAGGACGTTACAGCAGTGAGGTGGACAGCTGTGTCTGGTCTGCAGAAACATCTCAAAGTCCTGTTTTAACAACATCTGGAGAAGAAACAGCAGCAGACAAACATGCAAACACACAGTCTGATATCAGTTTAGCAGCATCAGAACGAGCCGAGGCCTCGGAGCCTTCAGCCTCTCTGATCTGCACCTGCAGTCAGCAGCTTCATGACGACCTGCAGCCGCCCTGTTAAACAGAGAAAACACACAGAAACCACCGTCACTGTTCTGGTTCCAGCATGACACACAAAGCAAAGCGCCGTCATCGTCCTCCTAACCTTCTAACTGTGCAGCCGTGGGTGCAGAGTTCAAGTCTGGTTGCACAGAAATAACTCACTGATGGACTGAGACGAGAAACGTTCATTCACAAGATAAAAATCTGCTCATTTGTTGATTTAACATCTTAATTGCCTTTAATGCATTTTTATCACATTTTGCATTTACACGTTTATATTCACATTCAGCCAAAACTGCAGAAAACACATCATTAAAAATACTCTTCTTGAAATTAGTCATTCATGACGCAAAATTAGTAACTAATATACTATTCAGATACTCATTTTGTTTCAGTTACTTTGATCTTTTCTTCTCTGATTGAACTTTGGTCGAGACGGTTTGATTTGCTTCAGATTTGACCGGCAAAAAACGTGTCGCGTTATCTTTATTGATGTTGTTTTGCTGCTCTTTATCACAGGAGGGAGTGGCAGGATTGTTTTTGCAGCATGATTAAGTGTTTCAAAGCCACAAATTATCCAGTTAAGGACGCAATTAAAGTGTTTTAAAGGTACAAGTCCAGCAGTTTGTCTCTAAATTTTAAAACTTTCAGACAAACTTTTGTCATAAACTCTCTTAGCAAACAGGAGGCATTAAAGCTTCATGAATGGTCGAGTCAGGTGATTAATTGTGTCATTCAAAGTAGGTCTGTTGACTCTTGGTGTTCACCTCTTTCAGTCCTTCAGTAGGTTCCTGCACATTAAACACACACACACACACACACACAGAGTTCAGTCATGAAAGAAAACCTGTCATCTGATGCATGTTGAGTTTCAAGTTTCACTCTGCAAAAGAAAAACTTTTAATTCACTTCAAAAGGAGGCAGGTGGCAAAAAGTCTGAACAGGAGAATAAAAGAAAAGAGCAATAAAACCTGTAAGATGAAGCTCTGAAAGGCTGATAGAAGTTAGAAGAAGGAGGGAGTGTTTGAGTCGTGTGTTTACTGCTCACTCAGCTCCCACGGCCTCCCGTCTTGGCTCCGCCCCCCTGAAGCCTGAGGCCTCTCTTTCTTTCTTTCTTTCTTTCTTTCTCTGTCATTCTCTCTCCCTCGTCCCGTGATAAAGAGTCGCTGTCACTGGAGCTCCGCCGCCGGCTCCAGGAAGTGGTTTCTGCCACAGGTGGGTGGAGCAGACGGGGAATGAAAGAGGAGAAAGACTGAGAACGAGGGAAAGAGAAAGAGAGAGAGAGAAGGGGAGAGAGGCTGCGAGAAGTTCAAATACAGGCCAGATTATCAGAATTATCTGTTCAGGTCGATATCAGAGCTGCAACCTGCTCAGGTGGAGTGAACTTCAGCTGTCTACCTGCGACCCTGGAGCAGAGAGGCTCAGCCAGGTGTGTTGTGTTTGTGTCCCAGGCCCCGGAGGAGCCTCGGTCAGCCGGGTCGCTGCCCGGGCCCCGTGGCGGCGAGGGGGTCCTCCATGTCTGCCAGGAGAGGGTCGGCGAGCTGGAGCTGTGGCTGCAGAGAGCACAGAGGAGCCTGGTGTCCACCGGTGCATCAGCCATGCAGGACAGCGTGGAGCAGCAGCTCCTCACCTGCCAGGTAAGCTCCGCCCACGAGGGAACTCCTCAGGATTTACAGCTCCGAGGATCTGCAGCTCAAAATGAGTCAAATGAGGCTGAAAGTGAAAATTCCATGGCGACTTTTAGCTTCTGTTTTGACACAATTTTCTCTTTTTTCTCAAGTTTTTCTTGATTATTTCAACTGTGTCATTTAAAATCAGTGTGTTTTTGATGCTGTTGCTCTTTGAAGAGACTAACAACCACTTTCTGAATAATTCCAATATTTTACAACATAGAAAATAATAAAGAAACACTGGACATAATTATATGGAGTCTCAACCAGCCTGTCACATTATCAGATCTGTATTATATGAACATCCCGGCCTAAAGATCCCATGATAACAATATTATCACACATTGTCTGTTGAAATTTAAAAAATGAAGCTGTCAGTCAAATTTATCTTTTGTTTTGTCTCTTTTTAGGCAAATTAATTACATTAAAAAACTGAGTACAGAACTGTAAAAAATCATTATGACCAAGTTTCAACCAGCGTCACATCATCGTCTCCTACAATGACAAAATGTCAAACAGAGATGATTCATGAGCTGCTGCAGTATTGACACAGTATTGTCACCTGTGTGTCTTTGACAAATGATCAATATTTCTTTTCAAATATCACCGTTTTCATCAGCAGCTTTGCATCCGGACGCTTCTGTCCTCGACCGAACGCAGCAGCATCTTAAACTGTCTGTGAATAACCTGAAACAGGAAGAACCAAGAAGACAGCAGTGTCCACATACTTTTGTCCATTTTAATCTCCTGTTTCTGAAGCTGCAAACAGGAAGTGAAAAAGTGTCACAGTTCATCTCTTTAAAGGGTTAAAACACCTGAGCGAAGGTGAGCTGCTCTCTAAACTTCAGCTGAGAGTAAAGTTACAAACTCAGAGGCTGAACAAGTTTTTCAGATCAGCGCTGACGTCATCGGTCTGTTTCATGTCTGCGTTCAGGCGGCAGAGATCAGAGATAATCACAGGTGACTGGGTCATGTGACGCAGCAAACATTTCAGGTGACTTCAGGAGCAAAAAGAGCGACTCAGCTTGCTTTTTAAAACCACAGAGAAAAAAACACTTTGACCTCAGAGTTCAAACCTGTAGAGCTGCTGTGATGCCTTCAGGTACAATATGACGTCAGACACATGTGGCTCTGAACCTGCACACACACACACTCACACACACACACTGTTTGGCAGCTTCCTCCAGCAGCTGGATGTAAAACATCTGTCTGATTTCTCACTGACAGTTTGACTCTTTGTTCTCTCAATGCTGATAAAACTATAATGAACGATGAGGCCATAAACGCATCACATGTTTTATTTTGTCTGTGTGTTTCCTGATTGTTCGGTGATGTCACACCCAAAGAGTCGTTCAAACAAAAACAAACAAACAAAAAATGATACGACACTGAGTGACAGGGTTATTAAACCAGGTGTAACCAGGTGTGTTGAGCCGAATGTGAGCCGACCAATCAGAGCTCCTGTTGCTGCAACACTTTATTTTCCATGTGGTCAAACAGTCAGCAGGAAGGAATGTTGACTTGTTTGTTTCTGCAGACAACAAATGTGTTGAAACTTTACGTTTCTGTGGTTAAAGTTGCAACAAACACTTGTTAAGTGTTAAAAAACATAATTTTCTTCTGGAGAAAAAGACAGAACGACAGATTTCCTGCTTGAATCTGCATAAACTTTGATATTTTGCACTGTGACGCTTCAGTTAAACAGTGTTAAATACCAACAGGTCGTCTTTGTGTTTGCTGTCAGGAGTTTGAAGCCGTCAGCTGATGGTATTTGCATTGAAGGCTCAGTGTGGCTGCAGCGTGCAAACAACAAAAAGACGAGGACGTCAGAGAAAAACTAATCAAACCTGTTTTAATTATCAACCTATAATGAGTTTTATCAGGTCAGTTCACATGAATATAAAAACAGCTGCAAATAAAGCAGAACATTTCTCTAATAAGTTGGTTTATACATGTTTTATTTGCTTATTATGTGGATAAAATTATCTCAACCCACAAGCAGTCCCTGAGTTAATCTGGTTCCTCTGTGCTGATTGGTCCAAATTATTCTGGTTCAGCTACAAACTCACAGCTTGAAGTCTTTAAAAAATGGATTTTCAGGATCTTGTGATCTTGTGGTCCACCTGAGAGCTTCAGGCTCCAGGTGACGGTGACGGTTTGTGTTGTTGGATCCAGTTTTCGGTGTCGTAGTTTCCCGCCCTCGTCATTCTGTCCTCATTCAGAACCTCGGCAGGTTTTTATTCACCGATGCTGAGAGTGAAACTCGAGCCTCCATTAAAGTTTCAGAGGTTAAATACGTCCGAGTGTCACGCGTCTCATTTGAATGAGGCTTTGTGGGCAAACAAACAGGAGCTGACGCCTCGTTCACGACCCAGATCTGTTCTCAAACATCAGTCCCTGTGCTCCTGTGCAGGCCATGTTCCTGGAGATCGAGCAGAAGGTCGCCAGCCTGTCGGCGCTCGGCGTGGACGCAGACCAGCAGCAGGGTGAACTGGGAGCTGTGGGATCCCAGCAGGAGGAGGCCGAGCTGCTGTCCTCCAAGCTGCAGCACCTGAAGGCCAACCTGGTCTGTTTCCAGCAGCTGCTGCAGGACAAACAGGACGAGGAGAGAGGCGTCGCACTCAGGGAGACGCAGCAGCAGGTACGACAGGTGAGCAGAGACTCACAGGAAGTGAACACAAACTGTTCTACTGTCATGTTTACATTATTTTCTCTGCTTTTATTTTTAGTTTTAAGGTGTAAAACTCAGTGTTTTAAAGGCAGTTTTGTTTGAGCTGCAAACAAACTGATGAACAAGCTGCGAGGAGAAACTGAACAATTTGCACAAAACTTTCTGAGTTTGTCTTTATGTTTTATTGCTTTTTAATCCATTTATTGTGTTTTGGAGTATAAAGTTGGTATTAATTGTGTATTTTAGCATCTCGATCAGCGCTGGAGCACCTTTTAATTTTTTTCTTTTATTTATTGTCTTGTTTTATGTCGTCTGTGTTTGAAACTGTCAAGTTTACCTGCAGCTGCAATAAAGTAAAGTAACTTTCAGTGAAGTAAACAGACGTGTAAACACACAACATGAGAGGCTGTGAGTTAAAGCCATCAGCGACTCTTCTGATCTGTCTGTCTTTTACTTTGAAGGAGCCATGTCGCTGCATCCTGTTCTCACCACCATCAAAGATGATTTTTATTGGTTTAAAGAACTAAAAACAAACCAAAGTGTCATTTTTCTCCTCTAAGCAGACTGAAAATATGTGCAGCTGGATGTTTCTTCACACAGCAGTGAGGAGAAAAGACTGGACAACTTTAGCTTTAGCATATTAAAAGATGTTTTAGTGTATTTTATTTTGAAGGTGCAGTGAGATGTTTTAATGTTCAACTTTTGTCAAAATAAAAGCAGTGCTCTTGTTTTTTGAATAAATATATCTTAAAAGTGCAAAAGTTCATGTGTTAAATCAGATCAGTTCATTGGTTTTAGATGAACTTTCATCAGAAATCATCTTTCCAGCTCAAAATAAGGTCAGATTCCCATAATCCTCCTTGTTCTTCTCAGTTTCCTGTGGTTTGCGGCGTGCAGACGTGTCGGTGTTGCTGCCTGCAGAGCAGACGCAGCTCACGTTTCTCCGTCACTCCCTGATAATCATTAACACGTCTGCAAATAAAACCATCACAGGCTCCTCGTTGTTAGCTTCCTGCTCAACACGAGTGCAAGTCTGCTCGGTTTCAAACCTGCAGGTGTGAAGCAGAGCTGCTCACGAGTCACAAGTCACGAGTCTTCACCCGAAAATCACAAGTCACAAGTCCTCAAGTGTCTCAAGTGCTGAATTTTAAAAAAACTGCAGCTGCTGAAACCAAAGTTTGTCAGTTTTTTAAGGCCAAAGCTTAACAAAAGTCTGAAGTTTCTGAGGGAAACAGGTGAAGGAGATGTTTGATGTAAATAAATGAATCGTATCTTCGGGGCGTCGACGCTCAGCGAAGCTTCAAACTCCACTTTCTTCACTGATAATGAATCAGTTGATCAAAACAATGAAGCTGTTGACTGTAACTTTAATTTTAACAATGATTAACCTCTTTTTTTTTTTTTTACCTCAGAAGACAGAGACTCAGCCACAGCGCCCCCTGGCGTCTAAACTGAAGCGCAGCAGCAGCGTTCAGGAGATGTTCTCCTCCCCCAGAAACAAACTGCTCAGACAGAGCAGCCTGCAGCAGCAGAAGGTACGGAGCTCAGAAGCTTCAGAGAAGATCTGACTGATGAGGAACACTGAAGCTGAAACACTGAAGCAGAAACACTGAAGCAGAAACACTGAAGCAGAAACACACAGCGATAAAAACCAACAAGATCAGAGTTTTATTAAACAGCTGATGTCAAAAACAAACCAGGATGTTGGTTTTATTAGTTTTATTTCAAATCAAATCAAATCAAATTGTCTCAAGACTCTTTACATATAAAACAAATCAAGGCCAAACTCTAAAATTCAATTTATTAAAACCCAAAAATTGAGATCAAACTCAACACAAATCAACAGGAAAACAAACTCAGTTAAAAAATCCAACATCAGTTTCAAATTAAATCTGTTATGTTCACAAATTACACATCAGTTGTATCAGGATGCTTTTACACAAGAATGTAAAAACTGAGTGACTCTCTGAGTGCTGTGTATGTGTCTCTGTGTTTAACTTATTGTTGTTTGTTGTTTGTTTGTTGTTGTTGTTGTTGTATGTTGTTGTTTATTGTTTGTTGTTGTTGTTTGTTGCAGGAGCTGGAGCAGCAGCTGAGCGAGCAGAGGGGTCTGACTCAGGCCATCGCTCGTCAGGGCAGCAGAGCTCGACTCCACAGCCTGGATGCGGAGGACCAGCCGTCGCCATGGTAACGCAGTGCATCACCACTCACTACTGTACATTTTAATATAGATTATATATATATAATACACAATGTATGGGATTTGTATTCTGTTTAATTTTAGTCTGTCTCCTCAGTTTAGTTTAATTTTCTCTGCACAATAAGACATCAATAAGTCATTTCATGCTTTTGTTGACTCCAGTTTTTCCATTTAATTTCAAAAATTCAATAAAAATCTGCTTGAATTATGAGTATCAGTGACTTTAATACAACTGGACAGAAAAAGGCTGCAGTAAAACTTAAAAAATTCAATAAACTTAAAGTCATGAAGTCATATTTATGAATTAAAAACGGTTCAGTTTATTAACTTTCTAACTTTTCAGGTTATTTAACTTTTTTAATCAGTGCAGTTTGATCTTAGATTATTAGTTTGCAGAGAGAAACAGACAGAATCAGAGGCAAAAGAGAGGCAGAGTTAAACACAGATGGAGTGAACTGTGGTGTTTGTCTGCAGGTCACCTCCGGCTCCGGCTGATGGAGACTCTGCTCAGAAGAAGTGGGATCACCTTCACGGTCGTCTGCTGTCTTTGGAGGAGAGCTGGCTGCTTCCTGCCTCTGAGGTGAGGCCTCATCCAGAGAGCTGGAGTGCTTCTCACCACTTCTCAAACACACACACACACAAAAAGAGAGGAAAAAAAGGGGGATTGTCGTCATCCTGATTATCACCTCTGAGCAGAAAGCGTGTTGTTGTGGGAACTCCTGCAGGGCTTCATGAAAGTTACATGAGTCTCAGATTTCTCGTATTTTCTTTTCTCCTTTTTTTCCGTCTCTGTCTTCTCTCGCTGAAGGTGTCAGACTCATCTTTGAGGCGTAGTGATGGAACAGCAGGACGTATGATTGACACACAAACCGTGACGGAGCTCCAAAGCCACATCGTCCACCTGAAGGAGCTGGGACGAACGGCGGCGGAGGAGCGTCTGGATCAGGTGCGAGCTAACGGCGGCTACGAGCTGCAGTCACAGATCCGCTGATTCTCTGCATCTGTTTTACACATTTTCACCTTTAATTTACATTTATTATCACTGATGGAGAGAATTTTTTTAAAAAAAAACTCAGATTCTGATGAGAGAAAAAACTTGTGAGACCTTTTTTTTTTGTGAATCAGATGTGAAACCAAAAATTTCTTTGTTTGAAATCTGATTCAAAATGAAAGTAAAGTGTCAAATGAAACTCAGGTGGAATCCCTCAACACAGGAAACACAGTGTGACATCACACTTTACTTTACACACATCACACACATGAAAACAGAAAGGAGATGCCAGACTGATGAAGAGGTGACGCTGCTCCTCCTCCTCCTAAGTGATGTAGTTTCATGCAGAGTAACATTTGAAACATCAGCAGCAGCTTCCTGGTTTCTGCTGAACTTCCTGAACTCTCAGACTTTGCTGACAGTTTGATGTCGTCTCTGACTTCAGGCCTCGGCCGTGGACGGATCCCATCAGACGCTGGACGAGGGTTTGTTTCACGTTCTGTCCGGAGCGTCTCTGTCTCTGTCCTCCATCTGCAACCTGCTGCGCTCACCTGCAGCGGCGACGCATGAGGAGGAGACACACCTGAGGCTGCAGCAGCTGCAGGTGGGACTAAGCAACAAGAGTTCACATCCTTCACTTAAGAAATATCAATCCTGAACTGTGAAAAAAGTCTATGCTAGCATGCTAACAGGCTAAATTAGGATGATTAGCATGCTAACAGGCTAAATAAGGATGATTAGCATGCTAACAGGATAAAGTAAGATCAAAAGACTGAACACATGGAACTCCG
>JAQMCX010000015.1:634169-644656 GCA_029814765.1 Acanthurus leucopareius
AGCATGCTAACAGGCTACACTAGGATGATTAGCATGCTAACAGGCTACACTAGGATGATTAGCATGCTAACAGGCTACACTAGGATGATTAGCATGCTAACAGGCTAAATCAGGATGATTAGCATGCTAACAGGCTAAATCAGGATGATTAGCATGCTAACTGTAGCATTTAGCTGAAGCACTGTTGTTTTTGTGTTTATTCTTGTTTATAATTTCTATTTATTGACTGAAACAATAATCAATATAAACTGAAAAGTGCTTGAAAGGTGAATGAAAGTGAACATGATTAGAGTCTAAACTGAGCAACATGTTCACATTTTAGTTAAAAACTGAATCAAAGCTCACATGTGAAGGTGTGTGTGTGAAGCATCAGAACGAACTCACACACTCACACACACTTTTGTTCCTGATAATAACAGAGACTCAGTGTGAACAGGATTCCTTCTGATTCCTTTCAGAGCCTGTCCGCAGAGCTGGCTGCCCTCGGCGGCGAGCTGGCCTCTCAGGGGTCAAAGGTCAGCCGTGTCGTGGGGTCAGAGTGCGGTCAGCGGTGTGTGGATGTTGTGTGCAGAGTCGTTCCTGTGCTTCAGGCTGCAGCGAGCAGCAGAGAGAAGCAGCTCAGAAACCTGCAGGAGGAGAAATCAAAGCATCAGGTGAGACATCGACGACGACTCTTATTGATCTGAAACTGATCGACCTTCAAATACTTAAACAAGTTGATTTTAATTCAGGTTTTATTTTAACTGTTTTAGTGTTTATGATCACTGAGTCGTCTTCTGTCTTTAATCCCTGAATTGTTTTTCTACAGAAACTCACCTCTTCTACACTTTATCTAACATTTTGTGCACATTTCCTAAATGTATTTTATGGGAATTTCCTGTTTCTTCAAAATAAAAGCCCTGTTGTTTGCATGTGACGGTTCAAAGAATCAGTGTTGTTTGTTTTAACCAACAGATTCAACTAAATGAGTTGCATGCAGCCTTCACGTCTAACCAGGCAGCTTTTCACCAAACAGTTAATGAGTTCAGTGGAACATCAGGCCTTAACGAACATCTGCAGGTACTTTTTCCTCTGAGATGTTTCACTTCAACAAGCTGCTCGTGATCGCAGTGATGTGAGTGAACTGCAGCTGGTGTTTGATGGCAATTACCATCACCTGACAGGAAGTTAACCCTCAATTTTTGTGCTCAGACATGTGATTGGTCATGTTTCACACACAGTCATGAAGTTTTTATTGTCCATCATGTTCTGTGTGTTTATTTTCCAGTCTGTGGTTCAGATGCAGGAGTCTCTGCAGCAGCAGGTGAGCTTCCTGCTGGAGGAGGCCGACCAACACCATCTGCCCTCCTCTGTCATCCAGCAGGCCACACAGCTGCAGGTTTGCTAGCTGCTAAATGTCCAATCTGAGTCAGGGAATTAGAAATATTTATAATATTTGTTTAATATGTGCTTTGAGACATTTGGGAAATTAAGTAAATAGTTTTCCAGTTGAGACAAACCTGTTTAAATCTTGTTCCCTTCATGTGCAGGTTGAGCTGGACGCCACCGTCGGAGATGTTCGCTCTCACACTGACCAGGTGAAGAGCAGCTTGGAGCTGCAGCAGCAGTACGAGCGGCTGCTCTTCAGCCTGAAGGAGCTTCTCGTTCTGGGCTCTGAACGTCTCACGCAGCAGCCTGACGCGGAGCTGCACGGCAGAGCTCAGCTTCAGCAGCAGCTCAGCAGTCACACGGTCAGACAGGAAACACTGTTCAGACTGTTTACATGTCTGAAAACAAAAGTTTTAACAGTTTTAACACAACTTATCCTCTCTGTGATCAGAAGTTCTTCCGGTTCCTGAGCCATCATTACAAAATCCTGCAGTCCCTGACGCAGAGAGTCCCGGACAGCGCCCTCCAGAGGTGGGAGGGTGCAGTGATGGACCTGCAGGGCGAAGTGGCTCGACTGCAGCAGAGCGGACTGGAGAAAAGCACCAGGATGCAGGAAACATTACAGGTAGATCAGGAAATGCAGTTTATATATTTGAAGAATAAGAATGAAACAAGAAAATAAGAAATAAATACAGTCGTAAACAAGAGAGCCAACAAGTGAAGAATGTGTTTTCTAATCTACTTTTACTCGAAAGTCACCATCAAACAAGGTAGAAGAAGAGATTTTCTCACAAATACATGAATTTAACATGCAAACTTATTCATAAAGAACATTAATAAGTAACAGATAAATGAAATCAGAGCCATCAGGAATCAGATTGATCTGATTTCAGTTCCAGTAACATCTCCTCTCTCCGTCATCGTGTCTCAGATGTGGTCGCAGTGGGAGGAGGACAGCAGCTGGTCAGACTCCCTGCTGAGACGCATCGAGACTTCATTTCCCAAGATGCACGAGGGGGGGCATTCTGAGGAGCAGTTATCAGAGAAGCTCTCCGTCTACCAGGTAATTTTTATTAAGACGTGTTTTCTCTCCGACTGTCGGAGGCCGACCGGAGGACGGAGAGCGTTTTTATGTGATGTTCCATATTCTTCATTTGGAGTCCATTGGGTGTGTGTGTGTGTGTGAGTGTGTGTGTGTGTGTGTGTGTGTGTGTGGCACTCAAAACCTAATTTGCTCAATTAAATAAAAGCAAAAGGGTTGTTTTCTGTAGAGGCACATGATGTTCCTCGGCTTCTTTTGTGAATTGTTCGCCGAGCAGAGACCTTTAGCTAGAGTTCAGTTTGGTTCATGTTCCCTGGATATGAAATGTGTCTCTTATTCTTCTAAAATGGACTGTAGAGAACCAAGAACTGAGGATGGAAGATCTTACAGGAGCTATTTGAAGATTTCTGAGTCTCAGTTTTTACATCACCAGGCTCAACTGTCATGTATTATTAACTTTAAGTTGAGCTGCATTTGAGTTTAATGCTAATGTTCAGGCTAAATGCAAACATATGCTATGCTAACAGTTCCAGTGTAATGAATTTTATACTTAATATATACATATATATGTATGTACATGTACACACATGGTTAAACGGAGTGTTTGCATGCATAAGAATTAAGTATTACATCAAAAACTCAAGTGACACGTATTAAAAACAAGCTGTAAACAAGCTAACGAGTAACGTGCTAACAAGAAGTGCTGAAAAAGAAAGTGTAACTGATTGAAATCTCAAACTAAAATTCATCATTTCTTGTTTAATTCCTCTTTAATTAACACAACCACTGTTTAAATGGTTTTATTGTATTTTTTATGTTGATTTTTAATTCTAAACCCAAACATGTTCTCTTTGTGTTCTTGCTACACGTTTGTCTGCAGCTGTTGCTCGAGCAAAATAAGAATTTTCATCAGTATTCTCGATACAATTAAAACATGCAAATAGGTGCAAAAAATGCAGACATGTGAAAGTGATAAACCACAACTTTGTTGGGCTAAAACTGATAAACAAAGTCAGTCTTAACTTTGCAAAATATGTTAACTGGTAGCAGCAAGCTAGCATGAGAGCATGCTAAGGTTAGCATTAAGTTTGAGTCAGAAAAGTTATGTTTTGAGTTTGGATGTGATCAAGACTTTGGGTTGAAGTTGAAGAACATGTTTTTTATGTTTCTAACAGGAGCTGTGTGTCGCTCTGGACGGGAACAAGGCGCGGTTCAATCGGATGCTGGAGGCGGGGCTTTGGCTGCAGGAGGCGGGCTGTAGAGGAGTGGGCGTGTCCACGAGTGAGCTGGAGTTTCGATGGAGAGTCTTGAACAAGAAGGTGGAGGACAGACGAAGCGTCGCAGAGAGGAGCAGGAAGCTGACGTGCAGGTGAGAAAAGAGACAAAAGTTTCCTGCTGTGAAGTTAACAAATCAATAAATAACATTTGCTTTAAATAAAATACAGCTCAGCAGATGTTAATCAAACTTTTTTCCATCAATAAACAGGTTTCTTCGTGACTCTGCTGTACTGGCTGGATGGATGGGCGGAGCCAAAGAGATGATTGACAGATGGAGGCATTTGTCTGTCTCAGTGGAGGAGGAGGTGGATGTTGAACAGAGACGAGACGACTACGTCCGGTGTTTGGTGAGCGTTCAGTCGCTGTAAATAAGTCTGCTGAGGAAAGAAGCTGCACAAAATGTCATGAACTTAAATTTAGCCCCAAATAAAAAATGTCTCTGTTTTAATTAAAACTTACATATTGTTCAAATTAATAAAAATATTTAAGGATGTCTGTGGTTTTCACACCAGGTTACATTTATGAGAAGATAATGTTAATAAACAAACCTGATAAAACTGCATTATGATAATTAACGTGATTGTAAAGAAGATAATTTAACAAAACCATCTTGTTTTAGGCTTTAATCAAAGACTTGGAGGCCAAAAGTGAGCTGAAGGCTTCTGTGATCGGTGCTGGAGCTCAGCTGGTCCACCTGAGGGAAGCAGGTGGAGACTCTGATGGAGACAAAGAGGACGAGGAGGCTTCAGACTCAGATCTTTGCTGCATTCACTCTCAGCTCAGACAGATCGAGCTGGACTGGTCCGGTCTGCACGTCGACCTGCCTGTGGTCCAGCAGACTCTGCACAAGGTGAGAAGGTCCTTCATGTGGCTTCTATCTTCTGTGAGCTAAAACACAGAACGTTTCAGAGATGATCAAGGTTTTATTTCCAGTTTCCTGCAGGCGCCACCTGCATGTTCCCCTTTTTCATTTATTTAATGAAATATTTTAACATTTAATCACCCAGAAATTTTTCAGACGTTCACGGTTCCTTTTTATAACTTAAGTGATGCCCTGAATTTATGTCCAGTTTCATCAAAGTGTGTCTTTTTTTTAATATATCGACAACTGAGGGATAATTCTCTTAAATTTCATAAAGATATTCATGTTCTGCAGAAGATAAACTGTAAAAACTGTGATATTCTGACCTCTTGAATCATCATCAGGTCATATTTTATTTGTTAAATACTTTGATTTACAACCAAACACCTGAAAAACTAATAAACAGATGTTAGCATGCTGAGCACAGCTGTTTGTAAGTGCAGCCTCACATACTTAATGATTATTTGCTGCCTTTGAGGCTCAAAAGGTGAAGAACACAAACATAAACTGCAGTGTCCTAAAAATAAACTTGGTAAAATGTGAAAATCTGAACATGAATCCAACATTTTTCCAGCTTTCTGTTTTAAAAATCCCCCTAAAAAACAAAAGGAATGCATGTTTCGCTCGTCCGTCTGTTTCTAAATGTCAGATTTCTGGCTGATTTCTCTCCTCTGAGCTCACATGTGCAGCTCGGATCAGTTTGGTATTTCACAAACCACGACGCTGCTGCTTCTTCTTCTTCTTCTTCTCACCTATTAGTCTGAAACATCCCCACCGAGCAGCACAAAGCCACGCTGAGGACTCTTCTCGCCCTCAGTGGTGTGAAACCATTCTCCCCTCCATCCATCCGTCTGTCTTTCTGTCTGTCTGTCCGTCTGTCTGGATCTCCTCTTCTTCTTCTCCTCTGTGTTGCCTCCCTCTCTCCTCTTCTTCTCCTCCCTCTTCATCCCCTCTCATCTCTTCTTCCTGCTGTTCTTGTTATTTGTCCTCTTCTCCTCGGCTGTCAGCTTTATTTTCTCTCCACTCTTCCGACCTCTCACTCACCTCCTTCTCACGTTCCAGTTTAATTTGGAGGATTTTTTTAGATAAATGCATCTCACAGGTTTTTCACAAACGAACAAATAAGGACACGATTTAAAATAAAGACAACATAATAAATCATGTTTAAGAGAAATATTCTTAGTTTCAGTTGACATGAGATGAAACTTCTCAGCTGAATCTGAGTTCAGATGTGAACAAACTCATGAAGAAACATCTGAGATTTACTTCATTTTCAGACCAATAACATGTTTTAAAGTCAGTCATGATGCTTTCAGGCTGCTGGCAGACTTTATCAGACTGGAGATGTTCGTTCCAGCCAATCTGTTGCTTTTTTATCACCTGAAAAATCCTATTTACTCATTGAAGAGCACAAAGAGTTCTGATTTTAATTTTTTAAGTGTCGGAAGGCTGAAACGTTAAATAAAAACGACACAGAGTCGCCTGTGATGTTTGTGGAAGTAAGTTTCTGTTATTGTCTCCTCAGCGATGGATAAAGACGTTGAGCCAGCAGGGGGCGCTGCAGGAGCTGCAGGCCTGGGTGGAGGAGCATCACTGCAGGATCAACGAAACCTCAGGGACCGACACTGACCTGAGTCAGATCCTGAAGTACTGCAAGGTAGGAAAGCACAGATGTTCTGACACAGATGTTCTGACGCAGATGTTCTGACACAGATGTTCTGATGCAGATGTTCTGATGCAGATGTTCTGCTGAAACATCCGGTTCTTTATCTGCTCATCTGCACTAATCTTGTGTTTCTGTTTGACTCTCCATCCTTGACGTCTTCCTCAGGAGTGTCGGGCGGAGATGTCGGCCCGTCAGGCCACTCTGGACTTCGTGAACCAGCAGTTACTGACATGCAGTACCGAGGAGTGCCAGCAGGGGCGCTATGAAGACAACCGGTTTGCAGAGGAGCAGGGTCGTCTGAACCATCTGTGGCTCAGTCTGCAGGAAACCCTCAACTCTCAGGTCAGAAAACAAACAGGAAGCTGGAGCCGAACAAGATTAACACTCAAGTTTTTTCTGGAACTTTCAGCTGCGTCACATGATCTTCATCCGTGGACGAATCTGCTCTGTTTTCATGGAAACGGAGCTCAGAAGCTGTTATGGTTTCATCTAAAAACACATGAGTTTTTTTGTTTTGGCTTGTTAAATCTCAGAAGAATCATGTGACCTGTTGTTGATGATGTGTGTGTGTGTGTGTGTGTTCAGGTCCAGGCGGTGGAGCAGAAGCTGAGGAGCAGAGTTGAGCAGGAGGCTCGACTGCAGCAGATCAGCAGCTGGATCTCAGAGCAGAACCTCTGGATGGACTCGGCTCAGAGACCCAGCAGCCTGATGGAGCTTCAGAGGAGCATCAACACCTGCAGGGTTGGACGTCACGTCTGCTGAGAAAAGCTGCACATCCTTTTTAAAATCTACATTTTTTTGTTAAATTCTGCTACTTAATGTTGTTTTTGTCTTGTTATTTCAGGATCTTGAAGAGAAGATCAGGCAGAAGTCTGCAGCTCTTCAGCAGCTGAGAGACAAACCGGATGGTGGAGAAGAAAACATCACTCGAACAGATGAATCCATCCAGGCCTGTGCAGATCTCACACAACAGGTGAGTCACTCTGATTAAAAATGAATAAATGTTTTGGGATTTAATTTACTTTTTGATAATTTTAGTTTTATAACCTGCAGACACATCCTTTCACTGAGCGAATGAAACACAAAAAACAAGACAAACAATCAGAAATGAAGTTTGTTTGAAGATGTTTTTATGCTCCTTAATAAAACTTCTTCTCGTCTGCTCGTCCCATCAGAATGAAACGGTGAAACAGAGGCTGATTCAGGTTCAGCAGCTGTGGCTTCAAGCACAGAAGCAGCTGAACCAGATGAACCTGAAGACAATCAGAACGTCTCAGACTCTCGAACATCACAGCTGCCCTCAGATTTCCCTGCAGGCACACAGAGATCTTCACGAGAAGCTGCAGGTACGACTGGAGAAGCTCACTTTTCAGGTTCAGATCTTGTGTTCATGAAGCTCCTGTGATGATTGATGGTGTTTTTGTTGGAAGCAGCTTCTTCACGAAGAGACAGAAGCTTCAGACTCGGAGTTGGACGAACTGAGTCGAACCGTCTCCTCCCTCAGAGACGTCGTCAGTCCTGCTGCTGTCGTCCTGCTCACAGAGCAGCTGGACGGACAGAGAGACAGGTGAGACAGACAGACAGACAGCAGCTACACACACACACACAGAGCACACAGTTAATCCACCCCCCCTCCGGTCCTCCAGGTGGACCGTTGTGTCCAGAGCGGTGGACCAGCGGCTGCAGAGGAGTCGCGTCGTCCTGCAGGTTTGGGACGTTTACGACCGGCGGGCGGCGTCTTTGTCTCGGCGGCTGCAGGAGCTGCAGAGCGACGCTGAGTCGGCGCTGAGCGGAGCGCCCGCAGACGAGAACGGTGTGGAGCAGGTCGCCGCCAGGAAACAGGAAGTTCAGGTGAGGGAATGAAGAAACAGGAAGTGAAGATTCTGGAATTTAGAAACTTTGAGACTTGATGATAAACTCACAGATCCGTCCTCCTGTGTGTCTTCTGCTCCAGAGTCTGCAGGAGAAGACTGACACTCTGCAGTCCGACCTGGAGGGGGTGCTAGAGGCCTCCAAGGACTTAATTGGCCACCTGGAGCCTTCAGCTTCCGCTCTGGTCCAATCAGAGAGCCGCTTGTTGGCACGTGGAGTCCAGCAGCTCGGTGGGAGGCTGAGGGAGAAGCTGGTGGAGCTGCAGGTGAGATTTCATGAATGAATGAGTGAGTTTGAGGGAAAATGAGGCTGAATTTCAGCTTTTTGCTTCGACCTGCTGCTGTTTGTCTGAGCTGTGACTTTTTAAACCAGAACTGAAACTTTATTATTTCATCTAAAATGATTTTATTTCAGAATTTTTTTTTTATAGTTTATGAAAGTCAGAGTTTAATAAAAGCCTGATTTTATGGATTTTTTTAAGCTGCAGAACATTTTGAAGGTAAATTCTTTGAAACAGATTTTCTTCTCGTGTGTTTGTTTCCTGACCTGCGACTCTGAGTTCACTGTGAGTCACTGTCCTATAAACTAAGACGCAGATGGCCGCGTGCCATATGTCACGTTTGTGTGCGTAGGAGGAGCTCGAGCAGCTGCAGGAGTTCGTGAACGTTCTGGAGTCACTGGAGAGAAACCTGGAGGTTTGGCAGCAGCTTCTGCAGGATGAAGCTCCCACAGCAAACCAGGTGAGAGAAGAGTTTATGACCATCTGTGATGCTTCTTCTTCTGTTTTCTTACAGAGAAATTTACTCAACAAGAGACTTTACTCTCATATAAACATGTTTGTGTGAATATGTAGAAATATTTATTATGGAAAACTTAGAAATCAGCAGAAAAGCAGATAAGAGATGAAGTTTTTTCTAAATATTTTTAGTACAAACAAACTTGTTTCAGGCTTTTTCTAGAAGCAAAATGTCCTGTGTCATGTTTTATTGAATCAAGTTTTTTATTTAGTTTTAATCTGATTGTAGAAATTCACATTTTTCCAATTTTTCTGAGCATTTTTAAAGATTTTCTTGTGAATCAAAGTTGAGCTTTAAAAGATCAAAACTGACCTTTTAATCTCAAATTTCTTTGTATTTGTCACAAGTTTAAATAATCCAACTGTTATGTCACAAATATGTGTTAAATTAAGTTTTTTAATTTGCAGAATAAATTAAATTTTGATATAAGCTGAGGTTGATCTCTAAAGTTGATAATAATCTGTTTTCTTCACCTGAGCAGGTAAGTTAAAGAGCAGTGAGAGAATAAAAGAAAAGAACTGGAGCAGGTTGTGTAACTGAGGTGTGAATGAGGGCAGAGGAGCTCCGTCTCTTCGTGTGTGTGACTTGTGATGTCATGTGATCTGCCGTGTCACCATATGTTGGCAGTCTGGCCTGCTGGAGCCGAGCCGCCTGTCTGCTGACCTGGATGTTCTCAATGAGCTGAGCCGCAGTCTGACGCCGGGCGACGCTGCAGCACGCCGCCTGCAGCGCCTCAACCGCCGCTGGGCCGACGCCTGCGCCCGAGCCGAGGAGGCCTGCAGGTAACGGAGGTCGCTGCGTGAACACATGAACACATGAACGCATGAACACATGAACACATGAACACTGTAAAGTGTGTAAACGGCTGCAAGAAAGTGCTGATTTGATTTTAATTAAAGGAAACTTTGAACTTTGATTTATTTATTTTTTGTTTTCAGAATTAATTGATTTCCAGTTTAATCTACGAAATAATAACCTGATCGTTTTCTGTTGATGGACCAATAAATTAAATAACTTATCACATCCGCAGATCTCATCTAAAAATTGACCTGCAACAATTTTGACTTTTTTTTTAAGCATTTTGAGTCAATTATCAAGTTAAAATGCCAAAAACATTTTAAATCATCAGGCTTTTCAAATTAAAATGTTTTTATTTCTATTTATCATAATGTACCTTATTCTGAAATATGCCTCTCTGCATAACGAGTGCTCACACTTTTGGTGCTATAAATATATTTTATTGTTTATACTTTTGCACTTTTGTTAAAGTAAAGTAGACTTGTACTTGTCACAGAGTATTTGTACTCTGTAGTGCTGCAGTTTTTCCTGCGTCGGTGCAGTTTTCTGACGTGTCGTGTGTTTCGTGGTGCAGCGAGCTGCAGACAGAGAAGCTCCGGCTGCAGAGCTTTGAGCAGAAGTGTGAGAGCTGGATGTCCTTCCTGCAGAGGATGGAGGATGGTCTGGCCGTGGACGTGGCCGGGTCCTACGTCGGCCTCCGTCAGCAGCTCTGCACACACAAGGTAACACACACACACACACACACACACACACACATGTTCAACACACTCGACAGAAACACAACAAACACACACTGATGTAACT
>JAQMCX010000015.1:650847-660847 GCA_029814765.1 Acanthurus leucopareius
GGGGCATCATGGGGAACAGATGGTGACGGGGGGGGGGAGCTTTTGTATTGAAATGAGTCGGGGGGGTCGTAACCATCAGACTCACTTTCACTTTTGACTGTTTGTGAGTTTGTTTGTGTGTTTATGAGTGTTTTCCTGTCTGTTTGTTGTGTGTGTGTGTGTGTGTGTGTGTGTGTGTGTGTGTGTGTGTGTGTGTGTGAGTGTGTATCTCAGTTATAGTTTTCAGTGAAGCTGTTTCTTTTATTTTAAGTGAATCATGTTGATCTAAAAGCTAAAAATCCAACATAAAAACTTAAGTTTTTTAAGTTTTGTTTTAAAACTGTGACGTCTTCTTCACTTCATGTTAGTGTTCAAACAGTAGTGAGCTCACTGCTGCCCCCTGCATTCTGTCGTAATGTATCTGCCTCAGTCTCTTTTGGTTTAAACCTGAGTAAACACTATAAATTCCCTCCAGGAAAGATAAATATTATCATATTTATCTTCCTGGATTTTCTCCAGAGAGTCAAAACTTTTACGTTTGTTTCGGGAACTTTCAGGATTATTGACTGATATTTAGTTCTGGAGTTTTCTGTAACACTGATGAGATCTGCTGTTAGTTGTCTATTTTCGTTAAATTTTTTCAACTTTCCAATTAAATTCAGCAGAAATGAAACTGAAATGATGCATCATCTGTATTATTAATAACAATAAGACACAGATGAGACTGACTCTGCATCTTAGAGTCACACAGTTTGCTAAACGTCTCTGTTCTTCTCGTCTTCGTCTCAGGTTTCTCTGCGTAAACAGGAAATCGCAGATCGTCTGAACGCCTGGATCATCTTCAACGAGAAGAACAAGGAGCTGTGCGAGTGGCTGACGCAGATGGAGAACAAGGTGGCTCACAACTCGGACCTGAACATCGAGGAGATGGTGGAGAAGCTGAAGAAGGTAGCAAAGACACACAGACATGAACTGTCTGCTTTAACTTTAACACCACCAGTGAAGAACTGGACGGAAGTTTCAACTTTTAATACAAAAAGAGACAGACAGGTCGCATTTTTGGACCCATTTGTCTGAGTTTTTTGTCACCAACATGAAAACCATTATTGCAAACCATAATTTAATCAATGCTAATATGCAAATTAGTTTTTCCTATGAGATAAATAATACATTTATAAGAATGTGCAGCCAGACAGAGTTCAATTGTTGTATTTATGTCTGTCAATCATGAAAAATCTGTTCATTAATCAGCATAAAGTTCACTTTCTTCAGCTGTTTCTCAGCATTTTCAAGCATCATAGCTACACACAATCCAAAATCAGCCAAAAAAAACATTAGAAAAGTCAAGTTTCAAAGTGTAACAGGTGGTTTTTGGTGTGTTTTCGTGCGTTCTGCTGTGTCACTCGCTCGGAGTCGCTCTCTGTCGAAACGTGTCGGTCTGAGCTTTTCAAAAAGCTGTGATTCGTCCTGATTGTCAAAGAGACGACAGCTGTTTGGGCCCCGCGGGGCCACGAGGGTTTGTTTTGTGTCGAGCTCACGGCCCCTTTTCATTCGTCACGGTGTGTGTGTGTGTGTGTGTGTGTGTGTGTGTGTGAGGTGACCATGAGGGCAGTAAAGATGGTGGCTGTTAAAGAAATGTGTCTTTTATTGCCTCACAGGGGGTTTACAGCTTTAAAGTTTAGTGACTCTGAAAAAGAGCTGAGAGACTAAAGAAAAACTTTTTAAGTTAAAAAAAGTTGTGATTTTTGACCTGAACTGAAGTTAAATGAAGATATAAAAATAGTTTTAAGTTGTTTTTAGTTGAAACATGTCAGATGAACAGTTAAACATTTAGTTTGGGAAACTTTCCATGAGACAAACACTGATTTTTTTTGTGATTTTATCTTTCTGTTTGTTTGATTTGAACAGTTTTAGCCACCTCATCCCTTAATTTGACACTTCACTGAATCCTGTGGAGAAGTTATTAGATGCATTATTCACATGAACGTAGCTGTTTTAAATGTGAACCTGAAGCTGATTTTTCTGTCCACTTCCTCTGTGTTTCCTCATCAGGACTGTATGGAGGAGATCAACCTGTTCAGTGAGAATAAAACCCATCTGAAGCAGCTCGGGGAGCAACTCATCACAGCCAGCAACAAGACGAAAGAGACGGAGATCAACGACAAGCTGAAGGACGTCAACGACCGCTGGCAGCATCTGTTCGACCACATCGAGGCCAGGTGAGGAGAGGAAACATGGAGGGAAGGAAGGAAGGAGGCGGACGGTCGGTCTGTTGATCATCTCTTGGTCAAATTAGAAGTTAAATCAGGAGTTTTTAGATGCTAAAATGCTTCAACGCTTTATGATACAGCAGGATTTATTACCCTGCTAACATGCTAAACAGCACATGCACAATGTTTGCTATTTAACATGCTAACAGTAAGATTTTTGAAACACTTCATGCACATCAGCAAAGACAGAATAAACATCACTCAGACTCTTGCAGGTTCATTAGTGTTGGATGTAAAATATGATCATTAGCATGCTAACTTTACACTCTGGCTCAATGTTAAATACGACCTGCTGATCTTGAGACTGAAAATGTCCAAAAGTTGTCAACATGTTTGTGGTTTTCCAGCTGTAGCAACGTTAGCTTGCATTAGCATTTAGCATAACAACTTTGGCTTCCACCTTAAATAACAGCCGAGTCTGATGAAGATAAAAGTTGTATTTGATGACCAGAAAAACAAAGAAAGGCAAACTTCTCTCTTGGTGATTGGAGACGAGTTTTTCAGCTTGTTTGAGTTGATTTTCTCATGTTTAGAAAATCTGATTTTGCTGTAAAAATGTCCTGTGAGCTCCTGAAGTTAAACTTTATAAAGGAGCTCTGCTCAGTCTTTGTTTGTGCTCTGAAACTACCTTCATTATGTGACGATGGCGTCACCTTGTGTCTTCCCTTCTACCTGATGGTCATGTGACTCTGTTGAACAGTAACTGCTGGCTGATAAAAGCAGCTTTGGACTTTGTACCTTTAAACTGTTTCTGTTTCTTGAATAAGACTCAGATGTTCTTATTCAGCGCCGCTTCAACAGTGAAACTTCTTGATTAAATTCAGGCTGCAGACGCTGCAGTTTGACAGGTGAGATGAGAATCAGATGCTTTTTATTTACTCGTCCGACCGGCTGAAATGCAGGTTTGCTGTTGTTTAAAGGCTCTTCTGAGTGTTTGTTTTAGCTTTGCAAACAGAAGACTTCATTTCCCATAACACCTGTAGATTCTTCCTCCTGTTGTGAAGCCTCATCGGTTGTTGTTGTTGTTGTTGTTGTTGTTTACCTCAGTTCAACTCGTGCAGCCTCATCACAGCGGTGAACAGCAGCGTTGGCAGCCCAGCTGTCGTTCCGCTGTGGCTGCAGATTAAAGTATTAAACTCTGTGAGCTGACAGAGGATCCACTCATATTGTTATTAATCCATGAACGCAGATCTCATTGCAGCACTCGGGGGAGTCGAGTGTTTGTGCTCGCTGGGAAGCTGCTGAAACGTTCATGCATCCGCTTAGTGCCTCTTTACTGCTGAGCCAAACGAAGCGGCATTATGCAGAGAGACTGAGAGGTACGAGGTGAACCTGCCGGCCAATCAGCCGCTTTCATGTTTATGATGCTCTCATTTGATTGGTTAGGGTCAGAGAGAAAGTTATATTTGAATGTGTCCTTCATCTTTGGCTGGTTTTATACTCAATTCCAATTTGTTTCCTATATATTCTATTTTTTTTTTGGACTGTTTGCTCACATCTACATTTAAAAAGTGATCCATGTTTGATATCTGCATTTACACCACCTTAAACTTTGCTTACACTCGAAACAACCTGCATGCGTAGAAACAACTTAGCTAAGCAATTTTAATTTTTAAGCAATTGAAGTAAACAAGATGGATGAGATCGACAGAATTCTTTAACTCTTCTTTTGCATTCTGAAGCTTTTTTAGAGAAGTGAGGAATATTGTCCAAATTGTGAGGTGAAGGAGAAAAAAGGGAGGCCTCAATAAAGTCTGGGCATTACGTCATCACAATGTGTCATCATCGCATTTTTAATTTCATGCAATTCACAGATCTGAGTACAAACACACTCAGATCTGAGTACAAACACACTGGAAAACATCCGATTTGTATCTCATTTATTTCCACATCTGAAGGGATGATCCGAATATTCACCTTTTTCCTGCTTTTTATCTTCATGTTTCAGATCAAATCTGCACCACTTTGCAGGAAAAAATTTCATTTGTGTCACTTGAACCATGTGGTGTAAATCTGGCCAATGAGGCTTCAGGTTTTCTGACCTCGTCTGAAAGCAGAAGTGTTGAAACTCTCACAGGTGGAAGTTTTGTCACAGCTCCTCTTTAACCTTTAAGGTCACAACACGAATCTGAGAGGTCAAAGCTCGAGAGGTGATGAATGGAGGTTTCTGCAAACTTGTAATCTTCTTAATTTGAGATGCAGGAATGAATAAATTGCATGAAATTCTCTCTTCATTTGGTGGAATGTGGTGTTTTATTACTTATTGGTTCCTTGATACCAACGTCACAAAGTTCTGAAGTAATAAGAATTTACTTTTCTGTTTGTTCTCATTCAGCCTCAGTGACAGAAATGTAAAATGAATGAATGAAGTGTTTAAGTGTGCAAACTGCTGGGTTTTATTGTGTGAAGAGCAGAAACGTTGACATTTGCAAACAAACACAGTCAGCCCATAAAACTTAACATGACCCTCTGCCTTCTGTTTACACCTGCATGCACATTCTCAGGTTACCTGTGTGGTCATGCAGGGTGTGTTTCCAGGTGTGTGAGTCTGTGTGAAGATCATTCCTGAAACGGTGCATCAAACACTTATGTAGACAAAGATTCTCGGAGTTTTAAACAGTGTTATGAGATGAAAACAGAGTGAATTTCGCCTCAGATTTGACCTCCATATCGGTGACAGTTTGGCTTCTGTCTGCCGGTTCATCGATGCTGTAACATGGATCTTCTGCCTCCAACCTGCTGCAGTTTAAACGTCCTGATTTTGTGGATAATTATGTGTTTTCAGCTCTAACAAGGTTGATCTCAGAAGCAAGTTTCATGCATTAGCAGGAGGGTTTTTAGTTCTGTCGACTTGGTTTTCCCATCATCCAACAGGGCAGTAATTATCAGTGTCGGTGTCGTGGCGGTGTGGCGGCAGAATGGACTGAAGGTGGTGGAGTGCACCGTGATTACCGCTGCGTCTCTGACAAACAACAGGACAGCGAGTTTGAAGTGATGACTGCGTTCTGCTCCTGATAATCACCCGTTTCATGACCTCTGAAGGACTCTGTGTTTATGTTGAAACTGAGCTGAACTGAGCTGAACTGAGCTGAACTGAGCCGAGCAGCAGCGGCGGCATGTTCTCTCAAAGCCAGATGGGTTAAAGCGGAGCGGGTGGAGGGGGTGGAGGTGACTTAGAGCTGCCATATGGTGGCTGTTTAGTGGCTCCTCCGTCTCTCCTCAGCCTCTGTTTCTACTCTACGTTTTATTTCAAAGCAGGAATTTTAGCATCAGATCCATCTAACTAAAGTTTGTTTTAGACTCTGTGATCAGTAGAAATCATGATGAAGCTGCAGGTTCAGTTGTTTTAGTTCACACATGAAGTTTGCACCTTTAATAAGCAGGTGGTTTACACACTGAGCTCTGATTGGACAGTTCATTGTCAGTGTTGCTGTTGTAGCAGAGCACAACGAAGGCGCTTCCTCTCACAAGCAATCATGCACTGTTGTTCATCATTTGCAGCTTTTAGTTTGAAATGCTTTTAGTTAAGAAGAGTAACAAAACACACTGTTATGCCTGTGAGGTTTTAGCAGCAGTAGCAGCTCCAGCATGTTTTAATTCATAATAAATGATCCCGTCTGTCATGTTTTTACTGTTTATCTGTGTGAAAAATCCCACTAAAGTTCAGAATAAATATTAGAAAACTGTGATAAAAGTAGCTTTTGACATTTTTAATAACATTATTCTACATGACTGCATGTGAAGTCGGAGTTTCACCCAGAAATGAATGAATACTGGACTGTTTTCACTTCATGTTTGTGACCGTTTACCATCGATGCAGCCTGAGAGGAAGCGTGAACTCGCCCCCACATCATGTTGGACGAGGGGGAGGGTCTCCATCATAACTGACAGGTTGTTAGCACAGAGTCGTGTTCTCTTGTGTTTATCAATAGAAAAAGGGGGGACCGGAGAGGAGACGGAGCGTGACACACAATGGTGGATTTGCCCTCCTCCCCTCAGCTGCCGCCCCCCCCGCCCCGCCCCCCCTGTGGGACTGACCAGCATAACGAGGCTAAGCCCGTTAATGAGCTGCTTGTGAGGCACGAGCCTCGTGTCTGTTGAGGAATGTGCAGTTGTCACTCTGTTGATTCAGATTTTATTCCACCTCGTCCAGAGAGAGTTCGCCTCTGATACACAGAGATCTGTTTGTGCTGGAAAACAGATGAAAGTTTGTGCACTGTGTTGCACATTTATAACATATTAGCACTTTAAGTTTTTCATTTTTTTGTACTCTAGTGATCATCTCAGAGGCCAAAATCTGTCGTTTGATTTCAGGCGTCGGTTGTATTGTTACATGGAATAACAAGAGGACAAAACCCACAGAGCAGATAAATGGGAGGAGTCTGTGTGTGAATGTGTGTGTGGTGTGTAAAAAGAAGACATGGAGCTAAAAGTAGCTTTGTAGATCAGTGGACTCCTGCTTCTACTTAACCCCCACGGTGGCCTAATCCACCCGGGCTCAGCATGGCGAGAGGACACACCCCCGACGAAACCAGCAGGAAGCTGATTACGATCAGAGTGATTACACCTGAACTTTATTTTCCAGGTCACATTCATTGTAAATATTAAACCTTTGTTCCACCAAACCGCTGTTATCAGCTGAGAGGTGAACTTTAAAGGGAAAATGCCAAAGAATGCAGTTCCACTCACGGCCACTAGATGCATTATGAAGTTAATTCATGAAGTCCAAAAGTATTAGCTTCCAAAACTAGTTTTTTTCCCTTGGTTTGTGTTTCTCAGATAATCCAGGCTCAGAAATTAAAGGTCATTTAGACAAAAATTGCATGAAAACCGAATTTTTTAAAAATAATAAATCCACAGATTTTTGAGAAAGATGCAGAATCAAAGTCTATATTTCTCAAGAAAAAGTTGAGGTGAAATAATTACTCAAGAAATTTGTTGGATCCAAAATGATCATAACATTTCAATTTACTTATAAAAAGTTATTATTGATATTTACAGTTTACTGACAAGATCTGATGGCCGAAAGATGTCTGTCATTGACCTCTGAGGCTGAGGAGTTAGCAATAGCGTTAGCGTGTATGTTTCTTAGCTAAAATGTCTCATCATAAAGTATAAAAGTATGATTCAGCAAATCTCGACAAACTAAAGAACCAGTAAGAGCAGTCAAAGTCCTGACAGTATGTTGTTGTTACTGGTTAGATTGTCAAAATTAGAGAAATATCAGGGTCAATCCCTGAATAGCTATGTTAGCATTAGCGATGATATGCTAGGAATAAAAGTTGTCCATATCACCTTTGAAAGCAGAATATGCAGCATTTCCCGGTCAGAGTTCGTAAACACACCATCCATTCAAATTTGGCCCCTCCTCCTCGGCCCAATGACATCTACGGCATCTACGGAACCTACGGATGAACTACAGAGGAGTGTAAATTTAGTCTCAGACAACTTTCAGTGTAGCTTGTGTTAACAAAAAGTGTCAGTCAGAAAATGATTCAAAGCTGATCAGCACTACAGATTTTCAGGGTTATTGAAATGTAAAATTATTACCATTATTTCAAAGTAAGTTTCAAAGTAACCACCCAACCAAACAACGTTTCCGAACATTTCACTACGTAAAGTCAGCATAACTCTGCACATGAAGAGAGCTCGCTCACTTCACAGACATGAAGTGAGTCATTGTTGTCATGGCCGGAATCCTGCAGCACTGTGTCACATGTTTGTAGAAGCGCCGGTGGAGTTCGAGAGGAGCTGATCCAGAGTCAGCGATGACGCCGCCGTCCCTCAGCCTTTGTCTGCGTCTCGCCTCACTAAGTTGCGGCAGATGACTGCTGAGGTTTGACTTGCCGGGGGATTAGATGCGTTGACACTGGCCTGCTGCTCGCCTTTGTCCCCCAAAACAAACCGGGTGCTCCGTCACCCGGCGCAGCAGCTGCCGTCTGCTGACACGAGCCTTTGTGCCGACGGGCCCGCGGCCTCGGGGGCCTCCGGGGGCCACGGTCCTCCCGCCTCATTGTCTGAATAAGATGCACGTGAGGCAGATGTTTGTCTTTAAAAGCATCGTCTCCTCACACCTGGTTCAGCAAATTAACTCATTTTATCGTCCCGCTGTGTGTTTTTTGTTTTCAAACTGCAGTTTGTCGAGTCTTTTGGGGTTTTTTTTGCGTTTTCTCGAGTGTTTTGTTGTTTGGCGGTTTGATGCTGACACGAAAACAACACGGACTCACTCACGACCACTCGGCTCTCTTTTCAAGTTGTTGTTGTTGTTGATCTGGTCGTCATGGTGATGATGGCGCACTTCTCGTTTCTTGTTTCCACAGCGATTCGTTTCGCCTGAACGAGGGATCGTGAGACAGAGATGGAGTTTATGTTTCTGTTGTTTGGTATTGAATTTGAATAGAAAAGGTGTGTGTTTATGGTGAAAACAAACATTCAGCCTCAATCTGTGCTGCGACTGAAGGAGTGTGTGTGTGAATTAGACTTTTTCCTTTATATAAAACCATAAATCCTCTTTATAACTCCTTTAAGTTAAAAAGAATGACTTTAAACTGCTTTATTATAAAGATATTCATGGTTTCATAACTGTAGCTGATTATGATAATAAAATATACCGATTCTTGAATGATTAAAAACAATTTTTTTTGCATTTTATTATAGTTTCAAGAAAAATTGTCTTTTTTTTACTTACAATAAAACAGTAATGTTCAGTGCTTAGCATGCATCACGGAAACAGTCACTTTTCATATCACAGAACAACATTAAACTAGTTTACAGCTCACAGAAATCTTCCACTTTTTGCTTTAAAGTCAAATATTTATCGTCTGCCATTTTCATCCGAGAGTCCAAATCAGTCAGTGGCGCCTTTATAAGTTTCTTCTGTTTAATTAAAATAATTAACATCGGTGTTTCGAGTTGCAGACGCTCCCCGTCTTTCTCTTAAATCAGGTGCCAGATGTCATGTGATCGTTGCGTCTGAATGAAACCGTCACGGATCTTTTCTGGTCGTTCAAGTCTCACTGATAAACAGCCGTTACTGTACTGAGCTGTTTTCTGTTTCAGGTCTGAAAAGGTTGTTAAATTTACTTTTCTCTTTCCTTTCTTTGAACCTTTTTGTCTGTTTTTTAGTGTATTTGTGTCGTTTGCTCTTCTTCTCCTCCACCTGCTGCAGCTTTAAACCTCCATCAGTCTCTCCTGTAAAACATTTCTGAATCCCAGACGGGTTTACGGCGGCAGATGGAGGTTTTCCAGACGGGGGTTTCCTGCTGGGTTCGTCTGTGTTGACGGCTTTGGATCCGTCTGCGTGTTTGTCCGAGTTTGTCTCCAGAAACAGTTACAGGAGCCGACAGCTGCACCTGAAATCAGCTCGAGACCTGGAAAAACTTAAATGAGCTCGTGGTGCTTTGTTCCTGTTTGCAGGACGAAGCTGGTCACATAGTGATACAACAGTTTTACAAATAATCAAGTTTATTTCCAGCTGAAAATGAACTTCTCTAGTTTATATGTTCACCGTAATTTTCGGACTACTGAGCACACCTGAGTATAAGCTACACCCACTAAATTTAAAAAGAAAACAGATTTTGTACATATATAGGCCGCACTTGTCAGTAAGCCGCAGATGTTCACGTTGTAACATGAGATATTTACACAGAAAAATACAATACAGAAAGATTTTTCTAACTTTTAATTAAATAAATGTATTTTTCCGAACAGTGCCTGTAACACGGCTGGTTAAAAAAATAAAAAATACAGTA
>JAQMCX010000015.1:665679-687284 GCA_029814765.1 Acanthurus leucopareius
AGTCTTAAATACCACATGATGGCCAAGGAATTATTATTGTCCTCTCCAATTTTTCCTAGAGTATAAGAAACACAATACATATCTTGTTAAGTTACATATAGAGCAGGGTTAAAAATTTGCTATTAATTTAGATTAATCACGCGCTAACTCAGAACACTAATGCGATTAATTGAGATTAAAAATTTTAATGGACTGACAGCCCTACATTACAGGAGAATCCAGTGTTTTTCTACGGAGGAATAATGAGATTTATCAGCAAGAAAAACCTTCAAATGGCCTTTTTTAGTGGTAAAAAAACACTGAACCAGCAGCTCCTCAAATCCTCGTGTAACTACAGAACTCAGACATTTTCCAGGTAAAGAAAAGACCTAAAAAGCTGCTTTGCGACGGCCGGATGAAGAATCCACTCCGAGCTTTGACACCACGGGGCACTTTGAGTTTTGTTTTTTTTAGAGCAGGAAGTGCCGTACTCACTCTCCGGTGACACACGGCTGCTTTTAAAGCCTTTATGTTGCGGCCACCCTGTCCAGAATAATAACTGCAGAGTGGAGTAAAAAAACCCCAGAGAGCCGCAGGAAGACGAGTGTTTGTGAAGGAAGGAAGCCGCCACGCTGAGCTGAGAGCCGAACGCAGCCGGTGGCCCCGAGAAAGGAAAATGGGTTTTTTATTCTGTTCGTCCATTTGGCGTCGGCGGCTCGGCTGCTTCACTAAAAGGAGAAAAGTGTGTTTTAAAGGAGGAAGTGGACGGATGGAGGCGTTTGAGATTTGATCCTTCAGTAGAAATAACAGCTGCAGACTGAAGTGGAAAAGGTTGAATTTGCAAGTTAACATACGAACAAATATTAGCCTTCGAGTTCTGATGGAAGCTTTTAATGCTTTTTTAACAATTTCAGCAAAACTTGTTGCATTAAAAGTATTTTATTGACAAATTTGACGTTTTATTGGTCAGAAAGTGAGGAGGGAAGTCGCGAATAAACGTAACGTGAATCGAACCTCGTCTGCGAACGTTTCGGTCTGAGTCGATCACGCTGATTCACATCTGCAACGGAGGCTGTAATAAACAAATCCCATGATCCCACGCTGCATCGTGACATCATCAGTCTACATTTCGCATCATCAGGCTTCACTCACTGATGCTGGAGGTGGTGCAACATCACTGAGGCTTCCTGAACGTCATCAGGCGTCTGATCAAAGTTGTTTACCGGCTCCAGTTTGGTGAACGATGTAATAGATTACATCAGAAACGGAGGATGTAACTATTCAAACACTGGACGTTTTTTTGTGTCATTCAGCTCCTCCACTTGTTTTTTTTTTTTTTAATGTGAGGAGAAACAAAAAAAGGTGTAGTTCACCTTGTTCCCATGACAACAACCCATCTCACCTGTTGCTTTTTGTCAGAGCTGATCTCGTCTCTCAGGTCGAGGTGGATCTTTCAGGAAACGCTTCGCTCGGAGCATCAGAGTGAGCGTGAACGCGGCGTCGCAGAGTTTAAAGAGTTCTGCTCTGAAAATAACAAGAAAAGCTTCTGACAGACATTAAAGAACTTTTAAAAAGCACCAAAAAATGTTTTTAAAGACAGTTTTGAGTTCTTTTTTTGGTGTTATGATGGATTTCATCGTCATGGTGCAGATTCATCTCAGAAAAATGATAAAAGTTGAGCTGCTTTCTTCTGATGAGACGATGATAATCTGCTAACATCTCATCTAAAAAATACTTAAAAATATTTGAAATAACTCAGTTTTTTCCATTATGTTTTGTAAAATACTCTGCAAATATAAAATTCATTAGATTTTTGAATAATAATTGCAAAAAAAAGTTTTTTATTCTGAGAAAATAAATCTTCTAAATCTTTTATTTTTTTGTATTTCTTTCTTTTTGTTTTCTTTCAAAATAAAACTCTACAACAGAACAGGTGATTAAACCTTAAGTAAGTTACATTAATTGTAAATTAACAATTATCTCATTTGATGAAAGTGACAGAAGTGAATCTGAGAGACTCGTAGACTCGAGTCGCCTCTGTGAGAAAAGTGTTTGATGGTTTCCTGAAAGAGGAAATGACAGAAAACACGAGCGAGTGAAGAAAAGTGAGGAAGGAGGAGAGAAAGGCTGCGTCTCCTTCCATTAATCGGCTGAAACAAAGTGACTCCTGTGGCCGTGGCAACCGCGAGAGTGCATTAACTTTAACAAAAATAAGGAGCTGACAGGAAGCGGAGCGTCGAGCTTCACACACCAGGAGACCTTCTGGACGACTGAGGAACCCACGAGACGAAGAAAACTGTTTGATCGGATCAAATGTGGAGGATTTTGTTCAAAAAAACTGCGTCCAGATTCGACTCTGATGCTCTGATGATTTGCTCACAACAAACCTGCACACTTTAGAGTTTGTACAGACAGGAAGTGACATCATCAGTGGATCATCAGAGGCCAAACTTACACTTCAGAGTGTTTTTGTCAATTAAACTCCATAAAACCATCATTCAGCTTTTAATCAGAGGAAGTTTGACATGAAAATAAGTTTTTTTCCTGCTTTAACTCGACTCTTTATGCTTCTTATCTGCGTGAATCACATTTATGTTCAAATCCAGCAGCTTTTGTTGTTATTTCTCTGCTGATCTGACACAAATATGCATCTAAATAACATTCAAAGTCTGAAGTTTTGTTGATTAAACATGAAACTCTGTGAGCTTTAATCTTCATTGAAGCATATTGTTGCATTGTGGGTAAAAACTTCCCCGTTTAGCTCGCAGACATGTGATCAGTTCTGCTCTGTCCGACCTGCAGGACCTGCAGCGGGACATCGAGCAGCACACGGAGAGCGTGGCGTCCGTGCTCACGCTCTGCGACGTCCTGCTGCATGACGCCGACGCCTGCGGCAGCGACTCAGAGAACGACTCGATCCAGCAGACGACCCGAAGCCTGGACCGACGCTGGAGGAACATCTGCGCCATGTCCATGGAGAGGAGGATGAGGTGAGAGGAACCAGAGTCACTGAGTGCCGATCAATCAGAAATAAACCAAAAAATCTTCCAATAACACCTTCAGATGTCAGACGAGGTCGTTACAGCAGAAGAAGACAATAAAAATATTAAGATTAGAGATTTTTATGATTAATTTATTTGAATAAATTGCTTCCTGTGTCCAAGATTTTCAGGTTTCATCTGTTGACTTTCTTCTTCATCACAAAAACCTCGTGTTGTTTTCAGGATCGAGGAGACGTGGCGTCTCTGGTGCAAGTTCCTGGACGATTATTCTCGTTTCGAAGACTGGCTGAAGACGGCTGAGCTCACGGCGGCGAACCCGGACTCCTCCAACGTCCTCTACACCTGCGCCAAAGAGGAGCTCAAGAAGTTTGAGGTCAGCAAACGGATCTTTGTCTCTGCTTTCATTTACAGAAACCTTTCACTTTTGCATCTTACAAGAACAGGAGGACACGTTTTATCTTCTCAGGCTCTGCTCAGGTTGTCTGAAGTGTCTTCAGACTAAGTGATCTGATGTTTTGATGTTTGTCTTTATGGTGCTCAGTGTTCTTCAGTCCATGTTTGATCTGATCAGTAGAAGAAGTCAGTGTGATGAGAAACCGGCTGGTAGCTTCAGATTTTCATTGAGAACATGATGATGTTTTGACCAGATGTTGGCGCTGTGGGAAAAGTTCAGGAAACAGCAGAAAACCTAAGGATTCATCTCTTCTGCACGAAGAATCATCACTGTAAATTCATGGAAATCTGATCAGTGGTTGTTGTAATAATTATTGATAAGTTATCGGAGGGGAAGTTGAGTTCAGCAGCAGCAGATGTTTGTTCTTCGATGGCGGTTTCGAGCCGATCATCTGGTCTCGTTTCGCTCTGAGGTCGGTTTCAGGCTCAGGTGTCCTGCTGCGTCGGACGCAGAGGTGACCTTTGATGTGTCCGTCTGGATTAGAAACACAGATTAAGTGTCTGGTAATCTGGACTCTGCCCAAGTGGGCTCATCTCCACGGCAACAGAGACCCAGTGTAGATGTTGTTGCTAACTGGAGTCGCTTCATCCCCGTTGAAGACCGGTGACCTATTTTCTGCCCGTCGGTGGCGTGTGATGGAAGCTGTGGTCACGACCAGCTGAGAGATGAAGGTTCAGATCCACAAACCGACTGGAAAGGTTGTTAATCCTGGTGAGCAGCTGGCGGCAGAGGCCTGGTGAGCGTCAGGCCGACCGTGTGTGAGCTTTGCTTTGGTTTCATCCGTCCGTCCATCTTCATGCAGTTCAGAGCTGCAGGCTGATGAAAAAGCTCTCAGAGCCTCTTTTTAAATTTCAGAACATTGTTGAACTTCCAGCACTGAAGATGCTCCAGAGCAGAGCAGATGCAAACAAGAGAACCAATCAAAAAGCAGCTCTCATAATGTTAAAGCCTGATGTCAAACACTGATTAACTATACTGAGTCTCACTGCAGTGATTCATGTGCACAATGTGAGACACTTTTCTGTCCTGACACCCAAAACAAGAGCACTTATTCTCATATTTCATGTTGACCTTTCAGGCGTTTCAGCGGCAGGTTCACGAGCGTCTGACTCAGCTGGAGCTCGTCAACAAACAGTACCGCCGTCTGGCCCGAGAGCACCGAACCGACGCCGCCAGCAAGCTCAAAGTCATGGTCCACGAGGGGAACCAGAGGTGGGACGGCCTGCAGAGGAGGGTGGCCGCCGTCCTCCGCAGACTGAAGGTGAGACATGAGAGCTGCTCAGAGGTTAAACAACACAGAGAAGAAGGTCATGAAGGACGTTTAGAGCTTCGTCCTCGTTAAAGATGAGGAAGGTAACAATCGGAGAGCAGATATCAGCATGAAGCAGCTGATCTGTGGACAGTCTCCTGCACTAAGCTGTCAGGATTGAGGTCACCTCTCAGACGGTGACGAGGCCTCCTGGTGGCAGGAGGCTGCGTTCATCTTCATACGTGGCTCTGAGCAGATGGAGGACTTTTATGTTGCTTTGTGAAGATTTCATGTGATCAAAAATCTCAACTGATTGATTATTTGGTCACTGAAAGTAACAGCAACAATAAACAACGACAGAAGTTTATTCTGAAGTTGCAGAAGAAGAAGAAAAGCACTCACGGCTCGTATTTAATGATGCTGATAGATTTATTTAACATGTTGATTCTCACACTTTTCTTATTTAATATATGAAGGAAACAGTTCAGCTCAGCACTCAGATTCAAGATTTATTCATAGAGAAATAATCTTTATTTTTATTGGATGTTAAACATCAAAGTTTGAAGACTGAAGTTTTAAAGAGTCGGGTTTTAAACACTGAATCCAGTCAAATTATTGACAGAAATGTTGTAACATCTTACATTTTAGAGATGTTATCAAAAGGTTTTAAGTTAAACATAAAGTGTAAATGATGTGAACGTTGTTAAACAGCACTGAAGTCATGTTTTCTGCTCCGTGCCGCTGCAGCACTTCACCTCTCAGAGAGAAGACTTCGAAGGAACCCGTGAAGGAATCCTGGTGTGGCTGACAGAAATGGACCTGCAGCTCACCAACGTGGAACATTTCTCCGAGAGCGACATCGAGGACAAGATGAGGCAGCTGAACGTGAGACTCTGCTTCTGATGAACATTCACATCTTCATGTTTAACCTTCTTTCATGCATCATGACCAGGTTTCTTTTTTTTCTAACGTCGCCCCCTGCAGGGCTTCCAGCAGGAAATCATGCTGAACACCAACAAGATCGACGCTCTGATCGTGTTCGGGGAGAACCTGATCCAGAAGAGCGCTCCGCTGGACGCCGTGCTGATCGAGGACGAGCTGGAGGAGCTGCACTCCTACTGCCAGGAGGTGTTCGGCAGGGTGGCTCGCTTCCACCACCGCCTGGTCAACAGACGGCCGGTCAGTTCTGAGCTTTTCGATCTTCATCACACTCATGAGATGAGATACTGGAGGACACACTCGTTTCTAATGTAAACATCTGAGTTCTTTGTGTTTGATTTTTCTTCTTGAACATTTTTGAAGGTCCTGGAGGAGGAGAGGGACGTCTCACCTGATCTGACTAATGGCACTTCCTGGAAGGAGGCGAGAAGGAAGGATGAGGATGAGGAGGAGGAAGAGGAGGAGATTCCAGCAGCAGGTGGAGTCTCGGCTGTACGACAGGCTGTGTGTCACCTCCTCGCGCCTCCTCTGGAGCGATCGGGGAGAGAAACCCCCGTCAGCGTGGACTCCATCCCTCTGGAGTGGGACCACACGGTGGACGTGGGAGGATCGTCGTCACACGAGGAAGACGACGACGCCACCTTCTTCAGCGCTCTGTCAGGTAACAACAGCTCAGAGGTTTCTCAGACGATTCGAAGTGCTGATTGTGTTGATCAATGCAGTTTATCAAAAGAGAGCAAGGATGCTCTTAAAGTCAAAATTGATCCTAAAAGTTTAAAAAATAGTAAAGAATAAAAGCTGATGTTACATCTTTTTGTAATTAATGAGATAAAACGTGTAAAAACTCAATAAATCATGTGAGAGAAACAAACCAACACTGATTGTATCTATTAAAACGTTTGTGTTTTTCACTTTAAACATAAAGGAGTCATTCTAACAAACAAAAACATTCATTTTTAAAAGTAATTATACAATAATAAAAAAATATAAATCTAATTCAGTTTCTACTTACTTTACCAATAGATTGCTCTTAATCCGACACACTGGACCTTTTAATTTCTGCTCATTTAAATAAGAAAATTTGGCATCAGATCATCCTCCATCTTGGCGTCCGCTCTGTTCTGTTAACTTTCACTCTTCATGACTTAAGCTCCGCCCCTCGCGGAGCAGCAGCTCCACCCCGCTGACCTTCGCTCTCCCTTACAGATGTGAAGGTCACGCAGAGTTCAGAGTCGTTCGTTAGATCCACTGTCAGAGCAGTGAAGGCGGCCTCTGGTAGGCGCTCTGCCTCCTGCATGTGACTGCATCACTGTGTGCTTGTGGACCAGCATCCCGTTTCCTAGCAACCCCAAACCCATCCATCTGCACCCCCTCACCCCCCCTCCATCCCTCACATGATGCACAGACAGCTTGTCTTGCACGCTGAGTGACAGATGTGGCCGTGAATCACTGCAACTTCTCTTCACTTCACAAAGTTACAACAGAAAACATGAGATTTGCATGAAGTTGCATCTGATTTTATGGACTTTTTAAATCCATTTGTGCTCTCTGAGGTTGATTTTGCACATTTCTGACGGATTTTTTAGCTCTTTGCATGCCGTTTTCCTAAAATCACTCTGCCTCTGTTTGTCTCTGCGGTTTGATTTTTTTAATTTAACTCTTCTTCTATCAAATCTTTTCCTCAGTGAAGTCAGTGACCGACCCGCCCAGCTGGCACCAACCGGGCTCCCCGGAGAGGAAGCGAGTTTCCCGAGAAGTCACCACCAGCACCCCCTTCCACCAGCAGGGCTACGTAAGAACACACACACACACACACACACCAGCAGCTCTGATGTCTTTTCATGTCCAAACTAATTGAAATTCATCCTTATTCTGCCTGACGGATCCAGACTTGTTTCAAGTTTACGTTGTGTGTGTTCAGGTTAAGCTCATGTCCGAGTGCAGCAGCAGCATCGACAGCGTGAAGAGGGTCAAGCTGATCCTGAACGACGAAGAGGAGGTGGAGGAACCTGGTCTGACCAGCAGCACCGCCGACAAGCAGACCAGCACAGGTACACAGAGACCAACAGGCAGACTTCCTGTAATGAACCAACAGTCCAAAATCCAAATATACTTAAATTTAATTAACAAAAGACGAAGAAACTCATCAAATATTCATATTTAAGAAGCTGGCAGCGAGAAAAAGGTGACATGTTTGCTTTATAATTGACTTTAAATCAGCTGTCAGGTTTGTATTTTTTTATTTTCTGCTCTCACACAGGTGTAAAAACATGCAGAGAGGTGTCAGGTAGATAATTTCCTCTGTGAGCGCCTCGTCAGTCACAGTTTTCATACAAATAACTCACAAATTATTTGTTAAGACTTAATTGGATGTGAACCTGCTGCACCTTTGAAAACCCACTCATTTGTGAAAAACACTTGGAAACATTTTTTGATGCTCAAAACAGCCGTCAAATCCAGAGTTCAGACAAAAACAGGAAACAAATTATCTAAAGGAGTCATCTCGCTGAAAGCTGTTCAGACTTTCATCCGTCCGTCTCGTTTCTCTGCAGGTGTGATCGAGCGCTGGGAGCTGCTGCAGGTGCAGAAGTTCAGCGGCGACGCAGACGTCAAGCAGGACCTGGAGCAGTGGCAGAAGCTGAACTCTGACCTCTGTGATGTCACTTCCTGGTTGGGCAGGGTGCCTCCAGAGCTGGAGAGGCTGCAGAGGATCGCGCCGGCCACCAGCATGCAAGACATCGAAGTCAACATCAGGAAAATGAAGGTAAAACAGGCAGCATCTTTGCTCTCTGTCTGTCTTTTAAGAGGCAGCTGAAGGTCTGAAGAAGCTGGTTTCCACTCGAGGTTTCTGCCTGTTAAAGGGACAGTTCACCTAAATTCAAAAACACATTTCTTCTGTTACTTGAAGTGCTTTTTATCCATCTTCATAGTTGTGGTATCAGTTGCAGAGAGCTGGAACTTGTAGGAACATCTCTAAAGTTGTAAAGATGATGATGACAGATTGTAACGTAAAGATGTTTTCACGAGCATGAACCTTGAATTTGATTTCCAAAAGCTGACAAGTTACTGGAGGAAATAAACTGTTAACCTCACTTCACTGTAACAAAGGGCAGAAATGCAGGATTAGAGTTTGTAGATTCAGAAACAGAATAAATTTGTTTGGCAGTGAAAATGTTAGAAAGTGAAGAAAAAAACTCTTCATCACATCCACACTGACGTTCATCTCTCCTCTGTTTCCAGGAGATGCAGAAGACCTTCAACAGCTACAAGTGTCTGATGATCTCCGTCAACCTGAGCAGTCGTCACTTCCTGCCAGGCGACAGCCCCGAGCTGAGGGAGCTGCAGGAAGCCGTCAGCTCGGCCAATCACAGCTGGACGCAGGCGTGCGGCGGCCTGGAGAGCTGGGAGCGGCGGCTGCACGCGGCGCTGATGCAGTGTCAGGTCAGACACATGAACACATGAACATCAGAGGTCAGAGAAAAGAGACGAGCGATCAAAAAGATGTGATACTAAAGCACCTGTGACCTTTGACCTCTCTGTTCTTCAGGAGTTTCACGAGATGCTGCACTCGCTGTTGTTATGGCTCGCTCAGGCCGAGAGCAGACTTGGTGCCGTGAACGTCAGCGACCCGTCGGCGTCACGCTCCGTCCTGCTGGAGCATCGAGTCGCACTGACGGTGAGCAGATCACCAATCGATTCACCGTCAATAAACTTTAATACTTTAGTTTCCAACGTCTGGTGATGGGGTTTATGGGTAATGTAGTGTTAATTCAGGCATTTAAAGTAATGACATCTTTATTTAAACCTTGAAAATCGACTATTTGTGTCAGTAAATGTAGAAATTGTTAGAAAACATTTGATAAGTATCATTTTATGGAATGAGTGAGAAAAACACTGTTGGGATTTTTCATTTTATTGTGCCTTTTTTTTATTGATCTTGAGGACAAACACTCATCCAACACGTCAGTGCTGATTTCACCAAGACTTTGTCATTATTACAAACAGAAAACTGTTTTAGTTCAGTGTTGTGACGACCCTCCGAGCCACCAGGTGTCTGCTTGCTTGCTGTCCTCTTCTCTTTCTTCAGGCGCCGGTCGAGGAAGGCGGGGTTGTTGTTTGGGTGATCAGCTACACCTGAACCCGTGTGGTTATAAACCCTCTCCTTCCTCTCTGTTGTCCCTCACTGCATCTGTAACAAACGGGGGCTCGTCAGGATTCATTTCCTGCACGAGCCCCGTTTGTTACAGTCTGGCTCTTAGACTACAACAAGGGATGGGAGGTCGAGTGCAAATAACATAATTTTGTTTTAGAAGTAAAAATAGATGCACGTCAGGGTCAGAAATCAGTGGTGTGGGTCTCATGTGTAGCCTGGACAAGCAGATGCAGTGAGGGACAACCGAGAGGAAGGAGGGGGTTCATAACCACACGGGTTCAGGTGAAGCTGATCACCCTGACGATGACCCCGCCTCCCTCGACCGCAGCCTGAAAAAAAGAGAAGAAGACAGCAAGCAAGCACTCACCTAGTGGCATGAAGGAGTCATCACAGTATTTAAGTATTCCACTAAATTAAAGGAAGACATCAGAAAGTATCTTCTTACATCTTTATTTTAACCAAAACTAATCCTAAATTGCACAGCTGTGAAGTTGCATCAGTGGTTCACACATTTAACTCTTCACTTTGAGCTTAAACAAAGAACAAATATAAAAGTGCCCATGCAAACTTTGTTTAAAGGATAAATGCACATTATATCACCATCTGTTCCTGTGTACTGACTCCTGTGCTCTCTGTCGCCCCCTGCTGCAGACTCTGCAGGAGGAGCTGCGTGGCCATCAGCGGCAGGTCTCCTCACTGCAGGAGATCTCCTCTCAGCTCCTCCTGGAGGCCACGGGAGAAGACAGCGTGGAGGCGAAGGAGAAGGTCCACGTCATCTGCAACAAACTGAGTCTGCTGCTGCGACAGACGGCCGCCGACCTGCAGGCGCTGCAGGAGAGACTGGTACGTCCGTTTTATTCAGGTCACACAGAAGAAAAACTCTGCTGTGAAACCGTTTTTATACAAGTGATGAGTGAAAACAATCTGTAATCTGAACCAAAGGATAAACTACAGCTGATCTTTTTTAATATCAGTGCCAATATGATAGTAGAGTTTTGGCAAAGTTTCCTATTTTGAACCTCTTGATTTTGCTTTTTTAACTTCTCAAATGCATCAGTTTTTCCTGCTAAAGCAGAGCTGTGACATAAAAAACAGCAGCAAATAAACAAAGATTTAATCTCTCATTTTGCATTTGTGCACAAAACTGAAAATACGAAAATCTCCTCCTGACTTGCTGCTTTTAAACGTAACCATGAGCTTTTTAAAGGAGCGATTTCTAAGTAATTCCTTGATAATTTCCAAGAAGACGGTTGAAAACATGAGACATTGCTTCTAACATCAAATTGACCTTCTCTTGTGCTTCATATGAGCTTTTTTTTTTAAGCAACTTTCTATTTTTCCAAGAAATTTCTTCGAAATTATTAGGAAATCATTTGAAAATGCAGAAATGAAGCATTAACAAGACGTTTAAGGTTTGCAGAGCAGTGGAGCAGAAATCATTGATAATCGTTGCTAAATCCAGTTTTATCTGAACAAATGTGAAGTAAATCCAGACTTCCAGCTCCTCAGTTTCAGGTGCTTGTTGCCTCAGATGCAGTTCAAAGTTAAACAACCTGCATCAGTTAAGATGCTAAATTGACACTAGTTTATCAGTCGGTTTTATCTGATGGTCTGTTTTTCTGTCTGTGTTTCAGGAAAGCTGCTCGTCCGGCTCTGAGATGGACTCCATCGGTCTGGGAGCGCTGAGCTCTGCTCCGCCGCTGCACAAGGTACACCTGAGAATTTACCTCTGAGGGGGAGAAAGGATTCAGATTGTTGTTTTTAAACTAAAAGTAATATTTTTCTCTAAAGATATTTAATAAAAAGACCACACGCCTGCTTGAAAACATTAAATATCATGAGTTACAGCATTTAAATGTCCTCTGTAACTGATAACAGATAAATCAAAAAGAAAAAAGGTTGAGTCTCAACTTTTAAAATAACTATAAATATTTTGTTCTGAAATGTGGCAAATAGAAATGGAAACACAAGAAAAGAAAAGTACAATCAGTAAGAAATAATTAAGTATATTTACCCACTACAGTGGTATTTGTTGGATTTAGACTGTCATCTGTGCAAATGTTAGGTTTTATTAAGTGTGACAGAAATATACTGCAGAGGGTTAAAAACAGAGTGAGGGGTCTCTGGTTTTCTTTAATTAATGAACTAAAAAACACTGAGCGACCTGCAACAAATCAGCTGAAATATTCCAACGTTAAAAACTTTACAAAGTCTCTTAAATTACGTTAACATGCTTATAATTAGCATAATTAGCTTGTTACTTTGGCAGGATGCTAACATCAAGTTGTCATGTTATTTGTTCTTATATTAGCTTTACATTCAAAGTAAAAAGTGAATTAAAAATGTTTTAAAATGTTTATAGAGTTTATGTAGAAACCGCTGAGTCACCTGTCGGGACACGAGTTGTTTACACCTGTGACTTGTTTGTTTGTTCAGGAGGAAGCGGCTCTGCAGACGACTGCGGCGACCAGAAGGTAAAACTTTTACAAGCTTAATTACTTTGTTTATCACCTGATGTTTCAGTCCAAACGCTTCAGGGTTCAGTTCACCAAAACATCAACATTCAAACATTCACACATTCTCTCGTGTACATGTGATGCTTTCTTTGAGTTTCCTGCCAACTCAGTAAAGCAGAATCTGTTTGTGTCGCTTCCAAAACTCAAACTCTGATTACATTTAACAGTTTGTCGTTAACAGTCCAGTTTCTTCAGACCTCACAGTTAGTTTTTATTCTTTGGTGTCAACAGCAGTTTTAGTGAACGCGGATCATTAGTTCCTGTTTGAGGATTATTTTGAGTAATGAAACACTTTTTGTGCAAAAAAAAAAAGCTGCAAATAATTGTTGATTCAATTTTTAACAAATGCAGGTTAGAAAGGAGTTTTTTTTGGTGATTTTTGTGAACTGACCCACTTCAAACACTTCACCTTCATCATCATCTTCACAGCTCAAAGTCCAGTTTCCAGCCTTTTTTTTAAGCTTTCATCTTTAATCAGCAGGACTGAAGATGAAGCAGAAGGTCCCAAAAATAAAGGCTGTAATCTGGACTTTGATTTAAAGTTTTCTCTTCTTGCAGAGTCACAAACAAACTTTTCATCCCATCAACATAAACGTGTAACATGTGTCTCACCTCGCAGGGAGCGGCGGGACTCCTCCCCACACCGGCCTCTCTTCTACCGGGTCCTGCGGGCCGCCTTCCCCCTCCACCTGCTCTTCTTCGTGCTGCTGGTTCTGGCCTGCCTGGTGCCGCTGTCCGAGGAGGACTACAGCTGCACGCTGTCCAACAACTTCGCCCGCTCCTTCTACCCGATGCTGCGTTACACCAACGGCCCGCCGCCCACATGAGCGCCGCCGAGACGCCCAGCGGCGACAGACTGACACACATGAGGCTGACGGCGTGATGGGCGTCTCTTCACTGCAGAAGAAGCTCCGCCCTTCACGTCTGAAAGCCTCAGTTTGTTTTTTTCAACTAAACTTTATTGATGTATTTAAAGTTGTATTTGTTTGTGGAGCTCTGCATTTTAAAAGAGAAGCCATATCACCGGTTTGTTTTAAAGTTTTGTCATTTTTTATATGTAGATTCGCCATCGAACGTCCCTGACAAACTTCTTCAACATACAACAAAAAAAAAAAAAGGTCTCAAAGGATTTATTTTAATATCTACAGTATATTTTCATTTTTTGTACTTTCACTACACGGGATCTGATCTGAAGAAAAAAAGGACCGTTATTACCAAAGCATGCTGAAGTCGATGCGTTCAGTAGCCATTTTCTACCACTGCAGCTATTTTTACAGTTTTTAATAGAAGGCAGCCACTTGTTGATAGCACATTTTGTACAGAAATAAAGAGGCAAAGTGTTTTGTTTTTGCTGTTTTAGACGTATTTAAGATAAAAATCTGTATAATATGACTTTTTAAAAACGATGGCAGTGACTCATCTGCAGACATGCCTTTCTGTAGCCAACAGCACCACCATGATATTTACCTGATATTGTACTTTTAATAATGTTATTGATTTTGTAAACAGACTGAAATATGTAAATTATTTGGCACTAAAACCTTTCAAAAGTTATTTAAAATGGAAAATACTTTAACATTACATATTTGTGGCTCTCAGAGTCAAACTGGCTTGTCAGGCTGAATTACGGCACTCCTTTATTTAAAGCAGATTTAATGAAATTATTGATATTGTTCAATGATGATGTAAAACTCTGTCGCCTAAAAGTTTTGTAAAAAGGCTCAGACCCTCACATTAAAGCTGCAGTGTGCAATTCTTGACCACTAGGGGGCAGAGTCTGAACTGAAGAATCATCTCTGATAGTCGCTAATTAAGTGCTTTTAGCAAACATGGTAGCATAAAAACTGCCTGATTACACATCAGACAGAGCAACACAGTCAAAACTACTGAGGTTCTGGTTCTACTGGTTCTACTGGTTCTTTAATCAGTTGTTCCATTACCGTTAACTAGCTTTGTTTATCTGCTGTTTTACGCTGGACAGGAGGCTAAAAGTTCTGTGCAGCTACAGAGTCTGGATTTGATTTTCAGTGCTCTTTTTTTAAACATCTGACTGATGCAATAACATAAATATTGCTAAATAAAGTTTTTTAAAATAAAGCAAAAAGTAGCTCTTGCAGAAAACACACATCACACTGACATCCAGCTGTTTTACTCACCGAACTCTGTCCCAGTCGGCCTCACGTGGTCGAACCCCTGCAGGCATCAAGCAGGTTAATACAAAGACTGATTTTTAAAAAAACGCAGCTTGATGTTCAGACTGTGATGTAGATGTGAAACTTACCTGATTGCTGCTTTAAAGTCCTCTTCAGTCGTGCAGATGAGGGCCTGGCATGAAAATCAAACAAGCCAGACTCGGAGCAGAACATGAATGTAAAGTGGTCCTTTGGGCGTTGAATGTAACTGTGTACATGCACAATCAAAGATCATTAAATGTACGTAATTTACCTTATTGTTCCTAAATGTTACGAGTGTTTCGACTTGATTTGAATCTCAGTGTTTGATACCATTTTGTAAATAATGTCGACCTCAGACTCAGACGGCCAGCAGAACAGAAAAAAACAAACAAACAAAGTGTGTAAAGTTTTATTTTGTGAATTCTTATTTATGGGATGTATAGATTGTCATTTCTGAGTGACAATAAACCGTGTTTGCCATGACTACGACTGAATGTTTTGCTTTGTGACGGGTTTTAGAGAGAAGAAACCCTGGCTAAGAGCTGACAGCTTCAACAGGCAAAAACTCCACAACAAGATCCCAGATTTGAATGTGTGTGTGTGTGTGTGTGTGTGTTGTGCACAAACCAAGAGAAACACGTTCAGCATCAGGTGATGATGAATGTGTGTGTGCATGCATGTACAAGCCACAGACCTCAGGACAGAAAGGATAGTGAACATGTAGGATAATCCGGCACTAAGGCTGAATTTACACTGGCAGAAATGTGGCACGACTCACGATTGTACGTCCAAAAATGACTTAAATGATGCGTTCAGAGCAGTTTGAGCATCAACTGTTTCAGTTTGTTTGGCCTGAGCAAAACGGAGCAATTTGAACTTGGAAAGAAACAAAAAAACTGAGTGTTCTCTTGTGAAAGAACGTGTGATTAATGGGAACATAATCAGAAACACCTCAGCAAACATGCCATAAACACGAGGCTTCGAACGTGTGAAAGGACGAGCGAGGACGAAGAGCCAACAGCTCCTCATGACTTTCAAACCAAGAAAACAAAGTGAATTCTGGACTAAAGTTCATATTCAGCTTTTCCTGTATGTTTTCTGTTTGAGAAAGTGGAGAAATTATGGTTCTAACATGTTTTAATAAGGTTAACAAGCCTTTTTAGTAAACAAACTGATCCTGAACCTAATATAGAAAACACTACATTTTTTTCTGTAGGTTAAGGTTCCTTTTTAATGTGAACATAATTACTTTGAATTAAATATTTCTTCTAGATTAAATAATCTGTAATGTGCAGGACCTGCAGCCTGGTGCTCAAACAGTAAGGTATTTATTTATTTATGGTTAAATAAAAACCTGCTGGTGTTCGGCTTGTTTAAATTAGCCACAAAGACGCTGTTGTTAATAACATCTAATCATTCTACCATCTAAATTTACATGTTACAGCCTTAATACAAGTTACTCAGCAGACTGAGTGTAGTTTAAAAAAATAATGTTCAAATAAAAAGATTCAATATTTGCTGAGATCATCAAATGCGATGTTTACTTAATTGATCTGGTCTTTTTTAAATGTTTGCTGTCTTTGCAGCAAAACAAACTTTAAATAAAGTTCATATTTAGTGTAAACGAGGCAGGTTAGCTTGTTTAGCAAAACACTGATGTTAGCATCAACATGCTTTAGCAGAACAACATTTAGCATGTTAGCTTCACTTTTGAAGCTATTTTTTTACATGAAAACTGAAACTAACTTTTCAGAGCTCAGGCACTTTGTTCTGAAGCTACACTGTTATTTACTTTGCTGTCTGAGTTAAATTTGTCTTGATCTTTTCAGTTTTGCTGGTGCAGACTGTTAGCAAAGAACACATCTGTGCCACATGTCACATCGTGTAAATCCAGCCTCAGTTTAACAACATGAACAGAGAGAAAAGCTTCTGTTAACAGTCGTCTTGTTTAAAGGCCACAAACTGCTGCTTCTCGACTCCACTGACACGAGTAGTTTGTACAAAGAAGGCAGAGAAAATCCTGCATGAACAGACACTGAATAAAACACCAAAGTACAGAGAAGAAGTGAAGGAGAAAAACACCACAGTGTGATTTGAAAAACAAAAAAAAAATGCCCCTTTTTGTTTAAGCTGTATGACTCCGAATGCTTCTGGAAATGTGTTGAGAACATGCACCTTCCTGTGAGTCACTGCAGATGAACTGTAGATTGTTCTGGATGTTACAACCAACGTGAAAAAAGAGATACAAATACTGTACATCAAAAAAAAAATCCAAAAAAAGAGCTCAAACCGACCGGCAGAGGTTTCAGCTGGTGTTCCCGTGGACACCGGCTGTAGTGCACATTCAGAGGAAATATTTACGCACACAAAATATACATTCGATCAGGAACATTTCTGTCAAAGACTCAAAACATCTCGACGAGAGAAAAACTTTACCTCACAACAGCACTTTGTTTTGTTTTTTTTGTCTTCCTTTTTTTTTTGTTTCCCTTTTTTTTTCAATCTTTGGGATTGGGGGGTGGGTTAGATGGAAAAGCCATTAAGGATCCGACTCAGTTCGTCCCTTACAGTCCTGTCATGGAGGCAGTTTCCATGACAACCCGCTCAGGGGTGATGTAGTCCGTCGGCTCCACTGATGGACCTGCACCTCCTGCTTCCAGTGACCACTGCTCCGGGTGGATGCAGCTGGAGACAAAGAGGACGCAGTTACTAACAGAGGTGAAGGAGGATATTTACTCGAGTAATTTCTCAAAGAAAAAGAGTATTTCTACTTTTTCTCCAACAAATTTTAAATTTTGTTCCATATTTTTTATTCGCTTTTCCTTCCAATCCTGAGTTTTATTTTTCTCTTTTTCTTGGTTCATGTTTTCCTCTTTTCTCTGATCTCTCCATCATTCCATCTTCTTCCTTTAACCTTTATTTCTCTTCCCTTCATCCTTTCTTTCCTTGCCTTCTAACATCTCCCCTTATTTCTTTTCACACTACTTTTTCTTTCATTTTTAATTTCTGTACTTCTCTCCCTCCTACCAACCTTTTTCTTTTCACCTTTGTTTCTTTTTTCCTTTTACTTCCTTCATTTCCACTCGTTTCTTTCCTTCATTGCTTACTCTTTTTCTTCCTTTACTCGACTTTCATTCCCTTTCTCCTGCCTTGCAACTTCAGTCTGTCTCCTCTTTACTTCTCTTTCCTTCCTGCTTTTTTCCTTCCTTTTTTTCAGCTGACCTGAAAGCATGAAAACACCTGAAACTTTTAATATTTTTTCTCACACAAACAAAACCAAACTCCCTTCTTTGAATACTTTCATGAAAGAAAGTTAAACACATTTAAAGTTTCTCTTAAAAAAAAATCTCTTAATGAACTAAAGGATATTCTTCCTCCTCTGTAACTTACTCATTTCCGTCCCCCAATAAACTCTGGAATGGCGGTGAGGCCTGGAGGGGCAGAGCCTCCAGGTGTCTGTCCAGGATGGGGGCCTCGGCCGACCCGGCGTGGTCGGCTCTGTACTGGTCTGAGCCCGGCTGCTGGTGCGAAGGAGGCTGGGGGTACTGGTGCTGGTCGGGGAAAATGTCGGAGGTCGGAGAGGACGACGGTTGGCTGCTGCTGCTGGACATGTTGGCGTCCAACATCTCCAGGAGGAGGTCGTACACCAACACCACGTTCTTCCTCTTCATGGTGGACAGATGGTCCATGCCTTTGTTACTGCAGAGAGGAGGAGGAGGAGGAGGAGGAGGAGGAGGAACCACGAGTCACAGGTTTTAATTAAGTCTCACATCATGACATGAGCTGATGTTGCTGTTTTGGTATCATGAGGAAGATGTAGAGATGTTAGCAAACAGGTCAGATTAGGTTTTATAAGCTGATTTTCTCTGTAACCTCAAGACGCATCATAACTGATTAGCAAATGATGATATCACAAACGTCGCCACTGATGATTTATAAGACTTACGAGCTCACTGCACCATTAATAGGCGTTTATGTACAGTTTCTGTATGTAATAGTAATAATTATGTATGTTTATAAATAGGATTCATGTTTTTAAACTTTTTGCACACTCTCTTGTCTTTTTTGACTAAATTCAAGAGGTTAGGTGGCGTAAAAATGTAGGATTAAATTTCTTTTCTTGTCTGCTTCCCAATTTTAAAACATGAATGTCTAAAAAAAGAAAGATGTCAATGATAGTTCCTTTGAAAGCCATTAAAAATCTTTCAAGATCCATCGTTCTACAACTGCAGAATCATGTGCTAAACGTAACTTCTGTATGTGTTCATCTATATACGAAGCACACATACTAATATTTATAAGAGTCTTCAGTTAAAAGAAAAAGACAAAGTTGTCTTCTGGTTAAGTTTCTCGTGTCTGGTCATCTCTTGCCGTACCTGACGTGGCGGATGTGTGAAAGCAGCATGGTGAGGTGTGCGAGGCGGAGCGTCTGCTGCTGGTGCGTCAGCCCCAGTTTGGAAATGGCCCAGACCAGAGCGTCAATGACGGAGTCCAGCAGGCGCAGCAGCTTGTTCCTGCTCTCCAGCTCCTCTGATGTCTGAGGGGAGCTCGTGCACAGATCTGCAACGATTTAACAAGCAGACAAATAATCTGCATTAGCTTATTGGTCCAACAACAGTTTCAGCAGCACCAAAGGACCAATCAATGAGCTCAATAACACCTCCAAGTTAGTCTGACCCTCCTTTGATAAGACTGACCTGGACGACTGAGACTCCTCGAAACAACCTGAATCAGGTTTCACTACAAACGATTTTCATTTCCTTTAAACCTTTTAAATGTTAAAGCTGAGTTTCTCCTTTTGAAATGTCACCACTGCTGGTGAACATCTGGCTCGACGAAGAACCAAAGTAACATGATCTATGTTCCAGATGTGGCCGTACGGATTCATTCACAATTCATCTGTTAAAATCCATAAATCCCAGCATTCCTCTCTGCTCCCTTTAACTCTCCAACCTCCATTTTCCTTCTTTCACAACTTGTTCCTTTTTTTGCAGAAGAGTCAACAGAGAGAACAGAGTCTGGCAGAGGACCCTGAGTGTGTGTGTGTGTGTGTGTGTGTGTGTGTGTGTGTGTGTGTGTGTGTGTGTGTGTGTGTGTGTGTGTGTGTGTGTGTTCAGGAGGCACTTAGTGAAACTCAGCGAGGTCGATCACCTCCATGAAACCTGTACAGTGGCTGCTGGTGGGGCTGTGTGAGGGGTGGGGGGTGGGGGGCGGGGGGGAGAGGACACTGTGACCGCCGGTAACACACGAAAGATTAAAAAACAAAAGTCGCTCCGTAATAAAGTCCATCCTCGCAGGTCATTTCGTCCAGAATCTTCTTCAAACAAGATGAAAGTTCTGCCGGTCCTGCTTTTGGTGGGAGGATTCGAGGGAGGGACACGTAATGAAATCACATCCGAAAGGTCCGTGTAGTGTGACCCTGGAGTACGATACTTTTAAAAGGTTGCCAGAAGTGTTGTAAAACGGCTTTTACTGTCACGTTCCGCATGCACGACTTCAATAAACCTCAAGTTAATGTAACACTAGAAAACTTGAGAGCAAACAGTTCAGATTTCTGCTTCGGCTGCAAACTCTCTGAAGCAATAGTTTATATAGTTCAATTATGATGCTGATCTGTGTGAAAATTAACACTGATGGATGTTCTTGCTGCTTTATTTTAAATACTTAAATCATGGAAGTATTAAGGTTTTATATCGATGTATCAGTTCTGTGTTCATTTGAATTAAACAAGCTGCTGTGATGCCACCTAAAGGAAAAATGCAGTTTCTGCATGACTGCTTTAAGGTGACATGTGCTGCTTTCATTTAAATTCAGCTTAATTTAAAACATGAAATTATTTTCCTTTTATTTTGTGCAAAGGTTCAGATCTGGTTCCCATTTGGAAAAATACTTGGATTCATTTTGCTTTAATGCTTAAAAATCTCTGAATCAATGATGTCACTTTGTTCTTTTTTAAAATCAATACAAAAAAAACAAATTTAGTGAACATTTAACGAACGCTTATCAATGTAAGGGGAGCATTACTTCAACAGTCACTTTTTTAAGCTGTAAAATTGAAGAAGTTCTTTAGCAGCAGAACCTCAGTCCTGATGTTCATGATCATCAGGCAGCTTTTTTGCTTTGCTCAGATTTGTTTGACCAAGCGGGTCAGATATGGCTCAGGTGTCATTGACCTACTTACTGTCCAGATTACAGTTTCAGTTACCACAACAGACACTTATCTAGGTTATGTAAGATCAGGGTTGGATTTCCTGCTCGATGCAAACTAACTCGTCCGTCTCAGAGGGAACGAAGCGAAGGCTGCGGTTTGTCTGCTTCGGTTAAACTCACTGGAGTTGAGGAGGATCATGGCCTTCAGACAGACGTACTCCTCCCTCTGAAGCTTCAGCTCCCGAAACCTAGAGGTGGCGGCCAGCAGCATGTCGAAGATCTCCATGATGCCCTCGACACACTGTCCCTCCTCCCTGCAGAGACAAGAGGGAGAAAAGAGGCTGAAACAGTCAGAAGATAAGGAAAGAAGATAATCAGAAAGAGAGAACACAAAAACAGAAGGAGGAGAGGAATGAAGAGGCAACAAGAGAAAAATGCATGGACAAAAAACAGAGAACAAGAGGAGAAAAAAGCAGGAAAATAGGTACAGAAAGAAAAAACATTATGAAAAAGAAAGAATAAGTGCTTCTGCTTGTGACTCATGATGCTCCAGAAAGAAAAAGAAAAGATAAATGGAAGAAAGATAGAAGAGGAAACAGAATGAAGACAAACAGAAGGAAGAAAAAGGGAGAAACAACAGAAAAGATATGTAATGATTAACAGACAGAAAAAGCAACAGTGTAACAGAGGAAGAATAAAGCAATAAGAGCGATAAGAAAAGACAGCAAATAAAAACAGAGGAGAGTGAAGTCAGCGCAGATGGAGGAAAAACAGAATTTAATCAGACTATCCTCCAAAGACGGGATGTATCTCTGCTGGTTTAAAGAACTGAAAACATTCCAACGGAAAACTTCTAATTTTCATTTTCATCACTTCCTCTTTGTTACTCGTATAGCGTCCCAAAGTGGCAATTGTATAAAACACTGGACAAACCCTCCGTGACGTCACCCATTGGTTTCTGCCGGAGCAAAAGTGAAGCCTCAGAAATC
>JAQMCX010000015.1:691435-729604 GCA_029814765.1 Acanthurus leucopareius
ACAGTGTGGGAGATTATACTGTAACCACCATCAGTGCTGTTGCAAACATGGCAGCCGTACACGAGACCCACGTTCAGAGAGAAGTTCACCTTTGTTCACTGTTTCTGAAAATCAAGTAGCATAAAAATTCAAATAGAGGCTTCAGCCTTTATTTAGCCTGACTGAAGAGAGAAGCAGGAGTATTATTATTATTAGAGACAGAACCTTTTTATTTAAAACAGCAATGTTTTACAATAGTGGTGGATCAAGAATTTAGGGGCTTTTTTAATAAAATGATGCTAAAATACTCAACTTGAGGTCCTTCACAGATTATTTCGTCTCACAATCTGACAACCTGCAACCCATTTAATTAGCAGATCAATGCTGTTGCTGGTCAAGGTAATTAAACTTAATGAACTGATAAATAATTGTTCCCAGTTTCATCCCCTGATCATCATCAATAAGATAAATATGAATGATATTATGATAAAAAATTCTTATAAAAATAAATATAATTAATGCAAGAAAATTTTAAAACAAGAGTTTGCTGATGTTTTAATGCTAACCTTTATTTTATAAAAACTCAATGTGAGCCATGTTTATCGGTTGTCTCAACAGTCATTGTTAATGGTCTGTAAAAATTGTGAGTTGGGGTCATGAACGTGACAGGCGATAATTGAAAAAGTTTAAAAAACCAGTGCAGTATGCAGGCGTCTGAAAAAAGACTGCAGAACTGCCCTCTTGAATGCTCCTGTGGTAAATAAATACAGTAAGTGCCCTCCACGGTGGCTCCAAGGGTAAGAAAACATAAGAGCCCTCCGAGGTGCACGTCCAGAAAACATGATGATTAACACGCTAAAAGATAAGACCTCTGCATCTTTAAACGGTGATGTAGTTCAAACTTCCCAGTGAATTTATACTTTTAGGTCCCATAATAAAACAATTCTAATCTTAAACAGAGTTTGGAACAATTTAACAATAAATGTATCACAGCTTTGTGCATGCTCATGCCACGCCGCCTGCAGCTGGTGCCCTCTTTAATGTTTTCTCTCCTGTACTTCAGACAGTCTGAGTTCAACACTGACTTCATGCTCACTGAAGATGAATAATGTTTTTTCTTCTAATCAGGGCTGCATGGTTCTAACTGGGCACTGAACCGGTGCTGACAGAAGGTACAAAGTTTGCCAAACCTGCTCACCTGTTGAGTCTGAAGTCTGGAGAGAAGATGAGTTTTCCGGGATGATCCACAGACCTCCACATCAGGCCCAACATCAGGATCTCCAGCCAGCAGCACTTCAGCAGGTGGATCTGGTCTGCTAGGTTGAGTTCTACGAAGCCTGAGGACACACACATAGTCAAAGGTTGACTTAACAAGCACATTTGGTTCAACTGTTTGACTCTTTACGTAGAAAGTTTGATGGTGGAATCCAGATTTGAACCATCTGCTGAAAGAGCTCTGTGTTTTCAAACCTCTTTTTCTTTTTGTCTACCTGTGTCTGAAGCCAGAGACGTTTGGAAGATACAGATTCACTGAAAACGCTTTCCATCTCACAAAAAGCTTCACTACAAACAGACAAACCTGCTTTCATTCTGTCTGATCGAAAGTGGTTCAGCTACACAGGTGAAGCTAATGAGTCACATGACACATTCAGGTAACAAATGTCACACTCGACCTTCCTCCTTTTGAAGAAATGCATTAAAAGAAACTATCAGCAATTTAAACTTTGTGATCTCTGATGTGTTTGCAAAACTCTTGTTACAGTGTTACAGTGAAAAAAATTGTAATTTTAGCGGCAGATTTCAGATAAACAGAGAATCAACTTTAAAAACAGAAACTTCTTAATGTGAAAAAACACGACTGCAGAAACAAACTTTACAAAAAAATGACGTCACTGAAGAACTGTGTATTTTTCCCATCCCAATCTCGCTCACCTTCTGCACCTTCTTAGGTCTTTTATAAAGCAGACAATGCAAACTCATTTTTACTCCTGTCAGAGTAGAAGAGAAAAAAAAAGGAGGGGAAATGGTCTTTAAAAAATCTGGGAAAAATGGTCCTTATTCAGAAAACTGGGAGTCTTTGTGATCCCTTCACATTAACACCTTTCCTGGGGAGTTACCTGCTGAGCTGAACACTGGCTGAGAGGAGGAGGAGGAGGAGAAGGAGAGAAGAGGGAAGGGAAGAAATGGAGGAGGAGCAAGACGAGTAAAAAGAATCAAGAAAGTGGGAAAAAAGAAACCAGGTCAAGTATTCGGAGGAGAAAAAAGTTAATTAATTGCAGCCTGTAAATCTGGAAATAAAAGGTTAATAATTGTATAATCAAAGTCTATCCGAGCAGACATCATCCAGGTCGTTTGTGTGTTTGACCATCAAAGACATCTCATACAGAACTGACACAAACACGAGGCGGAAGATGTGTTTATTGTGGAATCAGGTTGTTTTGACCTTATTTACCTTTAGTCTGTTTTTTTGGTTTAAACAAGTCTGACTTCCACACTGTTAACGGTGTCAAACTGCTTCCACTGACCTAGAATCAGTGAACACATGGCTCCTGTGTTTACCCTGACCTCATCCTTGAAATGGTTCCCTTATCCATCGCCTTTTACAGAGAACACGGAATTCGCCCTGTTTCATGTTTTCCCATGTTTCTGCTGCACAGTGGTTTGAGACAAAGAAGTCACACGTGTTTTAATAATTAAAAAATATTAAATTTACATTGAAAATTTAAGGAAAACTCAGTTCAAGTTTAAGTATTTGAATCACTGTTATGTTTTAGCTTATGTCATATATTGTTTTAAATGCATTTCATTGAGAAATGTCACAATGAAAAACTAAAAAAAAGTTTTTTTCAGGTCAATAAATAAAATGAATTAAAACAATTTATATACACCCAGATTTACTTAAAAAACAAAAACAAAAACAAACAAACGAAACACATCAACAGGACCTCAAGTTGAAACACACATGACATCATCAGTGCAAAATGGCAGCAGGAGTATCAGGATGTTTGTGCTTTCTTTTTGCAGTGTTTAAGGAAATGAAGCTGGTTTGTTCAGCACTGGACACTTGAACTGATCATGTATATTGAATAATAGAAGTGCTCTGTTTCAAGTTTGGGTCTGATGGTTTGATCTTACCAGGGATCTTTTTAGCCCAGCTGATCATGAGGACTAGTTCCTTGTCTGCCAGGTTGGTGAGGGACATCATCATGCTGGCCTCGGTGAAGGGCTTCTTCAGGTCCTCCATGAGGTAGATCTCCGGAGGCTCCGCCTCAATGATGCGTGAGATGAACTCCTCTGGGCTCATGTTCGAGTGGTGTGCGTGGTTCACCTGAGGGAGGGTGGTGAGAGGAGCCTCCAGGTGAATATGCCGCTGAGAACCCAGCCCCAGACGGACTAGTCCTCTGCCTGTGGGCTGGAGTCCACCTCGGCGGTGTCGGGCTCCTCGATTGCCACAGCGTTCACGCCTTACACCTGCAGAATGAGCTGAATGTAAGATAAAGTTTTACTGGACCCTCTTCCATCCCCCTGCAGCTCTTCCAGCTATCTACTTTATCATCTGACAGTGAATGCAGCAGATTATTTGAGCAGCTTTGTTGTTTACTGGGCAGTTCTGTGTTGAAATCTGTTTTTAATGGTTTGACTCCGAACTATTAAAGGAATATTCTGACATGTGGAAAATACACTTTTTCACTTTCTTGCCAAGAGATAATTCAGAAGATTGACACCTCATGTTCAGTTTTACTACTTTAGAGGATGATGGGCAGCTAGCTGAGCTTAGCATGAAGAAAGGAAGCAATGGGAAACAGCTAGCAAACGAGACTTAACGTGAATTAGCTTTAGACTTGACAGTAAGGTGGATTTTGTTCCCTTTTGACTAAAAAGAACAATAAACCTGCTTAACTTGAAGCAAGAAAGAGAACCAACATTTCTGTAACAATTCTGAGACAGAGGCTGATTTTTAATGTGCTCTCCCTCGAGAAATAATACCTGAAATTTATAATATGAAGTCTTAGAAGAAGATAAAAGTGCATGTCTGCGGTAAAACTTCTTGAAAAGTATTACACACATTGGTATTTATGTGATTGTGATCCTGTGTGTTTTCAAAAGTCTCAAAGTTCATCTGCCATAATGAGCTCACAGGTAACACTCTTTACCTTTTCTCTCTCAGTGCTTGAACTTTTGTGCTGCTGTAAGATGACAAATCGTCAAGGACCCCAATTATTATGAAAGGTGAGCACCTACCACACTTCATCATGCCAACTTCGTAGCATTTTCGCAAGCGGCAGGCCTGACAGCTTTTACGTCGGTTCTTGTCGATGGTGCATTGATTTGTTGCGGGGCAGATGTAGTCATTGTGTCCTGAAAAAAAACACAAAATAAAGACATGCTGCAGAATTCTGTCAGTGGCTGAGCAGAGGGAACAAAGAGTGAGTAAACACGGACAAAAAGGCAGAGTCGATACCTTGGATACTCCTCTTGAAAAAAGCCTTGCAGCCCTCGCAGGACCACACGCCGTAGTGGTACCCCGAGGCGTAGTCGTGACACACGGCGCAGAAGTGCATGTCGGCTTTCCCTGCAGAGGAACACAAGGAGGAGTTCACGCCTTCCACTCCTTCCTCTGATCTCTTCCCCAGCGGCTTGTTACAGCCGATGATGGAGCTGCAGGAAGAAACACCGACTCTGTGAAAGAGGGACAACTTGACATCTGGAATTTTAGCCTGCCATTCACCTGTCATTAGTCTTCCAACAGGTACTCTTTTGCTGAAAATGTCTCCATAATCGCATTTCAGTCAACTACGGAAATGTATCAGGGAAAGTTCAAAGTATTCATCATTGAAACATAATGGGTGTATAAATTTGCAGCATCAATAACCAGAGCTATTAGGACCATCGACTGGGAGCAAAGACGATGACTACAGAGAAAGAGATAAATGCTAAATCAACTGATGTGATATGAGCAAATTCCTCGACCAGAATCTGTGTAAAAGTGAGCTGGTTAATGAAACTTTGAGCACAAACAGCAGATAATCTATTCAACAACACATTGGGTTCACATGGCCTCTCAGCTCCAATGATTTCCCTGAATTCTGTCTGCAAGCTTCCCTGTTATCCAATGATCCTAGCCAAAATTTTTTTACCCATTTAACTCTGTTGTGATTGCTGTTTATGCTGGTTTGCACACCTCAATGCCACCAGTGTCAACAGCCTGTTGACAGCCTGAGCACAAACAGCATCGATTGGCTGCCATTAACAGGGCTGTAAGCCTGTAAATGTATCTGCGTTATCTTTCCTTATTTAGATAAAGTAAATTGTTTTCCAAATTTGGATTTCTGCCATGCACTAACACTGTCTTTAATTCGACCATGCGCCACAATATCACATATATATCAATTCTGCCCGTATACAGCACAAAAAGTACTTATGGATTAATAATAAGCCAAAAAACTTATGTCAACATTAATCCTCAGAACACTCCTCATTTTAAATTGTGTTTTTCCAAGGAATTATTTCTTTTAACTTTTACATGAACAGAAACAAAAACATAACATTAACACGCATCAAAAAAATCATTTTTTTATCAATAAAAACTTCTTATGTATTTGTAATGAATCACTTTAAAATAAAGCACAGGATAACAGTTTAAATTTTACTCTAACCTTGGCCTGCATTTCAAAAGTCTACACACTAAAGCACTGCCTATCTTTTCTTCTTTTTAAGTTTTATAACAGCATCACATGGCACCACCTGTTAACCAGAAAAAGAACTAGCTTAACTAGCTACCTAAAGGTGTTTTCAGTAGACTTTGATGCCACTGTTGGGCGTGGTTAGAGATATCATAGATTTTTTGACTAGATTAGCTTTTCTTCTGCTCTTGTAGTAGACTGCATGTCCTATGAAATTCTTGCAAAGAACCAATCACAGTCCAAAAGCACACAACAGCACAAATAACGATGCTCTGAAGTTCTCCAACGCATATATGAAGCAACATTTCTTTTTTTGCAATACATGCTTTATAAAGAATTGAATATGTGCCAATCAGGTTTGTTTTTAAATAGATCTCTAGAAGCTGATAGTATCTCCATCCATGAGTCAGTGTCAGTAAGCTTACCTACTGACGTTGATGCTGTGGGCTTTGGACTCCAGCCACGGAGTGTGTGGGCCGGGTTCGTTGTAGACGAGAGGCTGAGGGCAGTGCAGAGTCAATGAGGGCATGGTGGGGTGGCTGTGTGAGGGCCAGAAGGTTGATGGGCTGAGGGAGGGGCACAGAGATGATGGGCTGTCAGTGATGGGCGGCTTGGCGTAACTCAGCACAGACGGGCTATAAAAGGTCAGGGGTCCGTGTCCGTGGTTGTACTCATGGCTAGTGTCTGTGTATGGAGAGGGGATGCAGACGGTGTGGCTGTCCATGCCCACAGGAGGGCTGTACGTGGTGGGCAGGAGTCCCGGGGAGCTCGGCCTCTCAGAGGCTTTGCTGGAGTCCACCTCCTGGAGCTGAAGCAGCGGTAACGGCTGAGTGTCCAGCCCAGGGGAGGAGGCCATGTCAGGGGGAATCTACCGCTTATGTTGACCGTGTTGATGGATATGAAGCTGCAGCTCTGTCCTCTATTGCATTTTTTAGCGTAGACAGGTCCTGTTGCAGAAGGGGAGAGACACTGTGTTACAGTCAAACCCTGAAATCCAAATAAAATAAATAAGAGTACATTCACCAGGATCTACATTAAGACCTGGTTAAATTAGGTTAGAAAAAGTCCAATACAAAGCAGATCCCACATGTTAAAGTATATCTTCAGTGAAACTGCCATGAACTCCATAGAACAAACATGCTTCCAAGAATAATAATTTTAGGTTGAACTCAGTCCAAAACCCGCATTTATCAGTAAATACCTGCAAAACTGATGGCATTCCCATCAGTCTCAGCTGTACTTTTTGTTTTGAGCTAACTGGCAAATGTTGGCATGCTTACACACCAAACTAAGATGGTGGACTTGGTAAACATACCTGTTGACACATTAGCATATTAGCAAAGTGTGCCTGCTAGCATGATGATATTAGCATGATATTAGCTGCCAACTCTGGAGCTTTGAGAAAAACTCTCTCCACATGTGTTCTTTTTTGTTAATTATTAGGACTCAGATCAGATTTGCTGGGAGTTAACAGGGATCGTCCGACTGACAGGGGCGTTGCTAAAGTTCAAGGACATTCAAGAATCCACATCAAAACACAAGATCATGGGATGATATCTTCTCTGGGTGACTCACAGTCAGAGAGGGCAAAGTGAGATCCTCCTGCTGAAGATGTAGACAAGATCTGAGAAAAAAGAGCTTGGAGAAACACCTTTATAGACCTTTATAGACCTTTTCCCACACAAGAACTATTCCAGGAACATTTCTGGGAACTCAGAAACTTCAGCTGAGTTCAAACGGGAGAACTTAGGGGCTAAGTTTAATTCCTTGAAGGTTCTCTGCAGCATTACATAAGGAAATGATTTTAGACTTAAACTAAAATTACTAGTTTCTTGGGTATTTGACAGTTTTTTTTAAATATTGCCTTAATCACACTCAAACCTCAAGGAACCCTCTGAAAGTAAACACCAGGAAGCTAAGGAGTAAGTGCCCCCTAGTGGCAGAGTAAACGATAAACATTACCTAATAGATGTCATAAGAATGACGTATTTGGTGGGTCAACCTAGAGAATAGCGTCAGTTTAATGTCACCACCACTGAGCTTCCTGATCATTGTTCTACACACATGATTTAAATGGATGAGTCAACAAGTTGGAAAGTTAGAAAAGTTTATATGAGCTTTAATATAAACACAACATGACTGTCAAATCTGGACTAGAAATAAATTAGTTACCGTGTTCATGATGAAGTTTAATGTCCCCATCAACCTCTGTGGTCTCATTTAGCCACTTATAGTAGATTTTTTATGACACATCAAAGCTTAAAAAATCATGATTAGGGTATTTTTATGGCATATTTTATGTTGCAGAGCAAAACAATGAAGTCCTAGCTTATGTTAACCACAGACCTGATTTCAGGCCCACAACCTAAAACTCCATAAAACCGCAGACTTCAAGTCAAGCAAATGGAAAGTATAGCAATTCTTATCCATTTCTGGATTTAGGTCTAAGTCCTGCAGAAATCTACACATCTTCACACATCGTGTCAGATTTTTACCTTCTAACTCTTAACAGCAATGACTGAATAAACTTAGTATAACTTACAATCCAATAACTCTTCAGTCCTCCAATAATCCACATAAAAAACTATGTCAGGCCACCATGAGAGAAGCAAACCTGGTGGTCCTGAGGGGTTAAAATCAGTTAACATTTATATAAGTCACATCGACGAGACACTGGACTCCATCTGTCTGTTTCATTTTTTCAGCTTAACTAACTTTTACAGTCTGGACTTGCATTAAAAGATGTCTGAATGAACACAAAAGATTGTCCTGTTAAACAGTGCTGTGGCTTAAAAACAGGGCTGATAAACAATGAAATATATCATCTTCATACCACAATCATGCCAGAATAGTTTGTGTCTGCTCACACTATCTGCTGTTTCACTTGTTCTGACTGGCTGTGTATAATGCTGCCGGTTCAATCTACTGATATGTTCAATAAAACTATCATTGTGTCCATGAAAACTGAACAGTAAGATCTAAACAGCAGATCAAGGTTTGCAAAACAAGTAACTACACAGCAGATGGGAGGATACCTTTATACAGACTGGCTGTTTGTCAGGAAATTAAGCTGTTATAGAGAATAAACACAAGATGCACAATAATAGAAATAACTACATTAAAACTAATTGCCTGCTTTCGGGCTGACATTTCATGCCTGACTACTCCTCAGACTTGCCAGAATTAAACTCTCACAGCTCAGATTTATTCAATTCATTTGAGTCTGAGATTAATCGTTTTGGAAAAAAAAAGCCTGAGGTTAAATATTTTGCCAAAAATGAGCTAAAATGACCACAAAACTGCACAAGAATCAAAAGACATGGAAAAGACTAAAAGGTCCACTTACTTCTTCAGGCTGTGTGGCTCAAAAGTTTGGCTTTTACCAAGTGACTGTGCAAAAAGCTGTTTTGTCAGAACGTCTGTGCTGAAGTTTGAGCTTTGGACAGTGTGGTGTTCATGGCAGCCTTCCATGGTAAACCACCAGACAGGCAACAAAGGGTCAAAGGACACTGTCTTAATGCAGCTCTTATTTTAATGATTCATTCACATGCTAACACTCATCTGGTTTTTAAATGAACAGGCCTTCAAGGCTGCAGCTTTCTCACTTTTTTTCTTTTCTAACAAACAAAAATAAAGTTTTGCAAATTCCTCCAGTCTTATAAGATAAATTCAAACACGTAACAACAGTCTAAAGTTTATACATTTGAAAATAAATTGAAAATCACCTTTAAAAAAAACAACTGGAGGGAAATATTTCATTTGTGTTGTTTGTTAGCCTGTTAGCTTGTAACTCGCTGTGGCTAACGTGGAGTTAGCAGTCGTGCTAATGCAAACTCTCACTCTCAATGCAGACCTGTCAACTAAGACTTCATATTTCTGTGCCTGCTGGTGGTTTTTATATTAGTGATGAACCAAATCTAGATTGTCAGGGGTTACATTTGAATTTATAATTTAGAAAACGGCACAAACATCGCCCCCTATAGTAGAGAATTGTAAAAACACCTCTCTAGATTGTATTCAGGGAACATAAATACATTTTTAAGTGGAGGGGACCTATATTTGTGAAATTCATTCACCATAAAGCATATGAGCAGAATAATTAAAGGTAAATGTATATTTTCAGTCTAGTCTGGATTTCACAATAGACCTGAATAGCAAACAGACAATACAATTTACAATATGAATCATTATATTAATAGAGATATTTTCAGTACTGATAACTAGGTGTTTTTCCCTATGGATTTGTTTCTTCACTCTTGATTTGAGGATAAATTATAAATCCCATTGTTCTTCTTTGACCTTTAACAATACTGCCTCATTAAAATAAAGTTTGAGCTCTTGTTCCCTCTTATTAGCCAGAATGAATGCCAGTATCTTAAGTCTTTGCAAACCACAGATATGTTGAATTTGAATGTTTTATCTTATCATTACAGTATTTTTGCAATATGAATCAAACTGACATTGTTCAGATTAAATAAAACGTTGTATAAGCTGAGTCTGTTGTAAGGACAAAGAGGGGATGGTGGCAGCGTGATGGTAAATCGAGACGGTTGCTAGGCAGATCTCGACACTGCTGTTTGCTTCCTTCTTTCTCAACAGAAAAAAACATGCACATCACAGCATCTTCCAGCTGTTTTTGTAGAGACAAAACTGGATATATTGAGCCAAAAACATGATTTTCTTCCTTCTTTAGCCAAGTGCTTCATATGCCCAAACCTAACCAGACCTCCATCAAAGCAATATAAAACTGCAGCATAGTTGTAAGAACAAAATTTTGGCCTTATACGTATCTTTGGCATGCAGAAATGTACACTATCAACATTTATCCAAGAGCCTGGCTTGATGATGTTTCTTAAGCCTCATGGGGTTTTTTTTTGGTTCTTCATTTTGCCACTCTTATCTGTTCAATGTCAGTAACGTCCGAGTTCATTAACAACTCCATTTCCACTTAAAGTGTCACTGAGGAACCCAACAACATGCTCACTAACTGTGAAGTGTCCTTTTTTTAGAGTTGATACAAAAAAAGACATTAACCAGGTTACTCAGAATCTCTTTATCATACAAATACTGCAAAAACTGAAGTGAAGCTTCAGATTTCTTGGAAGAACTCAGTAGCCAAGCAGCAACACAAAACTTTCTCTTACCCAGTCTAATGCAGTCTACATACTTTTCTGGAATAAACAGCTGAATAAAAGTTGTAATAAAATAGGCAAATCTTTCATGTTTTCAGAAACAACGTGGTTGAAAATACAGAGGGAGGCCAGATTATAAAAAAATGACCTAGAAAGTAATATCACCTACATTTCATCTCAAAATATAAACAACAGTATTTATATATTTTCTGGGTTTTTTTCTTTGACAAAGACTGCTGCTTGTGCTCTTTTTCTAAATTTTCTAACATTTTCTGACACAATACTCAAGAAAAGTTACGAAGGGATTAACCGAGAATGAAATAACTGTTTGTGCAGACACAAGGCTTTAACCCTTCAGCCCTCCTGATTGCTCACATATGATAAAATATAAAAAAATCTTTAAGCTTTTGCACAAGTTTAAATTGATCTGGACAAGAAGTTAGAACGTTAAATGTAAAGGATGGATGTTATTCAGTTATTAGCAAGCAGAGTTTTACAGGCGTTTCAACATCTAGTCCAAACATGTTGTGGTGAACTGGCACTCCATTGTGATTTATGAATAAACACAGATAAAGAAAAACCTGGAACACCCTGCAGAGTCCAGCTAAAGAGAGAGAAAGTCCATCTAAGACCTTGTTCCCGATGAAAAATGTGGTTTTTATCTAATAATAATAGATTCTCACTGTTGAAACTCTGTTGCTGACCACAAATGTGGCTCAGATCTGCCACCTCTGGATGATGGAAGAAAAGGTCAGTGTGAGTCTGTCTTCACCGACACAAAAATATTTGTTGTAGCTGCACTATAAAAAAATATCAGTTTTAATACATCCATCTGTGAAAAGTTCCAGAGGGCACGTGTTACTGTTAGACTTTAACAAAACATGTGTCAGCAACATGAAACATCATGAGTAAGTTGCATGAAACACGAGACCAACATGAATGAAAATATGGTTTGCGAGCTAGTTTATCAAAAAAAATTGTTTATTTCTGTTGTATAAAGGAGCGTGGAGCCCCCTCCCCTCAGAACAAGGCTCCCAGCCAGCAGCACATACCGAAACACAAAGACCCCCAGCAAAACCATTAGCCAATCTCTATTCCTCCATTCTCTCGGCCTCACAAAGCCAACAAGGAGCTGCTGGGGGAAAGGAGCTGTGGTGAATTGAAGAGGTGGACAGATTACATGGGAGCAGGAGGAGCTGGACGGAGTTGCTTTTGGCTCACAGAGGAGCCGAACAGCGAGAGGCTTCAGCAGGAGCGACAGGCTGATTACAACGTCAGGATGTGGAGTCATTTTCCCTGTCAATGCTGCTGCTCTGTCAGTCTGCCACACAGGTTCGCCCCATCTACTGTAGTACTGTACTCACATCCCCCCTCAGTCCTTTCAGCTTCTTTTGAGGCTTTTATTGTCTCACTTTTCTTCCAACTATGTCGTAAAATATCAGAATAAATTAAAAATGTTACACTAAGTTTTGCACATGATTTCATAAAGGATACTTAACTAATTTCTAATAAATGAGTTGATGCAAAGATGAAGAACAATTAGTATAATCAGTTCCAGCCTTAAAATGTTGGAAAATTTTGTAAAGCATGATGATAAACTCAACATATTTGAGCTTTTGAAAAATTAGATAAGCAATCAATATCTGTTATATTAAAACCTGGGATTTTGTGACTAGAATTTTTCACATTTATGACATTTTTAAAACATTTTATTTAAAATATCAAGAAAATAATCTGCAGATTATTCAATAATGTAAAAATCTTTGATGATGTTCAGATAAAAAAAAACAAAGTTCCTCATGTTTGTCTGCTATTGCCTTTCAGAACAACGGAGTGCATTTTTGTTTCTATTCATTGACAACAAAAAGAAATGTGTGTTATAAAATCTTGTTTTGTCCATTTACAGGCACAAAAGGTTATATTCAGAGACAAAGATAGAGACGACTAATTGTTTCCTCTGGAGGTTTCATACAAACATGGCAAACATGGCTTTATTTTTGTTAAATATCTCCTCAGTGAGCAACAAGTGCATCCTTTAAGGTTCAGAAAACAAACTGAATGCCCTTCCTGCCACAAAAGTTTGCAAAACATCAAAACACAAGGTTATACAAGCAAAACTCTTGGAATGGTCCTTTAAGATCGTGGCAGCATCAGTTCATCCAATCAAGTTCACTTTGACCAACACAGGTTTATGTACAACCTTTGACTCAGTTCAGATATTTTCTATAAAGCATGAAGAGGTTCTCACCACATCAGATTTCTTCTAAAAGGTCTAAAACCTTTTTAGAGGCTAAACTGGGAAAGAACAAGTGTTGTGCACGACTCAGACCAGCAGCATGATAACACTTGGCTGTAACATGCACTAGCTAAAACTCTTAAAATGTGCTGATTAGCTGATGATCAAGAACAGTTGAGCCAACAAGACACATTTTAACAAGCTCTCAGACACTTAAGCAAGTCAGACATTTACTCTCAACTCTTGTTCCATCACTCTCTTTTTCTCTGCTTAGCTTCCTTAGCCAACATCCTGGTGCCCTTTCAGCCCAGCTCCACGTCAGCATTATACTACTGCTCCTCTTCAGGCCTCAACATGAAAATCTCCTCCTAACAGTGGTCCAAAGCTCCTGTGACAGCAGCATAACCACAAACACTCCCTGTTGCTCCAAGCAGTCAGCTAGCCACACAAATAACAGCGCTAACTAACAGCGACAGTAGCATCAGTCACGGTTTACTTACAAAAACTCACTAAATCACAGAGAGTTGAGGCAGAGCAACCAGGAAACATCAGAAACGTGCAATCAAATTTTTTTAAAGCTGCTTTTTAAAGTTGATTTATCTTATGATGTTGCTCGAGGGGCCCTATGAGCCCAGGCATCGACCCACAATCCTTTACCCTGATACAACAGCACACAGTCACTCCACCACAGCTGAGGCAGCACACCCTCCTCTCACTGCTGCCTGACCTGCATGAAAACACCCAACAAAGGTGACCGCAAGTGAGGAAACACACGTGCAGCACTGCTTCTCAGCTCCCTACGCCCATGTTTTAGTTACACTCTGTACTTGGGTATCTCGGGTGATGGACGACCTGTGGATTGCGTGGGGGAGCAATCAGGAATGGCTGAGCATCGTGACCTTGGCGAGTTTTTGGCGCCGGACGGTGGAATGCTTTTCTACGTGGGCAAACCCCTAGAGAGCTGAATGGGATGTGCCGAAAGTCTGACTTTTTATTTCTGGTAACGACAGGACTTCCCTGCATCCTCTCCTCCCCTCCACACATATAAACACACACACACAGTGTTTCACTCCCACACAGCTGAGTTATTCATGAGTGGAAAAGGAATCTGGTATTTACAGTGAGAGTCAGATTATTATTACACCATGAGCAGACTCAAGGCTGGAGAGGAGGCTGACAGGCACACATCCTCACCGGTTTCCACTCTGAAGTATGCACAACGGGAGCAGATAGGGACGGTTTGTTGATGAGATAAAATAATCGCCAGCAGGGTCAAAAGATTAGAGCGTACACCAAAACGTTCATCATACAAACACTACAGTTATATTGTTATAAACTGCAAACGGCATCTGAAATGAAATCGCCTGCAAGACGTTTATGAAAAATAAGATAACTGTCACTTTTAGAGTTTTCTGACACTTTGCATGAATCTGACGGGAATATGAACTGTTTTTTTGTGAGGAAATCTGAACCTGCAGATCTAACTGGATTAATTTAAGGTTCATGTCTCATGTCAGGTCTTTTTCATGTCTTTGATTCATATCAGCTGCATATAAAGATGATTTAGTGCAAATACTGGCTGTGCTGTGTCTAAGCAAGAGCACTGAAATCCTGGATGAAGCCATCATCTTTATTAAGGCTCCAACTTGTGACCTTTAACTGCAAAACAGAGATCAGATAAGACCGAAAGAAGAGGTTTTCTGCAGTTATTCATTCAAGAAAATTATTCGACTGCAAAACTCAGTCTAGTTTTTTAAATTTGTGTCCATATGATCTCTTTTTTTGGGGTTTCCAGCATTTTATATGCATTTTCAACCATTCACAATTAAAATACCAACAAAAAATACTATTTGTAGAGTACAGATCATGAAATTGGCACAAAATATCAGCATCAGCTCATCCTGACGGATCGTCCTGATATTTCTGTTCCACACTGTCACTGGGCGTCTCTGAAAAATGGGAACATTAACTGAAATGTTAACATATTTTTTGTTGGTGGACAGCCGTTGGTGTCTGGACTTCACTTTCAGGATCAAAGATCTCGACTTTTCTTCTCTGAGACTCTGAAGAAAATGCTGCCAAACAAAGGAAGGAGGGGCAACCTGTCTGTTCATATCTGAAGTCTCCATTGTCTCCAGACAAACTCTGACTTTATGACCCAAAATTTTCTGCCAATTTTACCCTAATTTCAATTCTTTCCTCTTTATTTTAGTGCATTAATGCAAAATTTTATAGATTCTGTCTTTAAGGGCAACACAGAACAGAAATGTTCAGAAAATTGAAATGTTAAAACCTGCTGAGAATGACTGAAATTTCCAGAACAGCTACTAAATGGACTGTACACTGACACTTTTATATCACTTATTATTACAGGTATTACTAGTATATATTTATATAAGTACTACCATAATTACTAGTGCAGGTGTTTTCATCTTCTGTGGTTTCTCTGAAGACAGTTATTGTGATTTTTAATAGAAAAAGACTGAAAACAAACAGCAATATTGTTATGATTTAAATTTTATCCTGGCTACACTAAATTTAACTCCGAAATATTCACATAACTTTCGCAGTTAAACAAAAAAGTTTATTTTACGACTTCGTTTTAATTCCTAAGGGTTGGTTTGAGTTAATATAATTACGCACCTTCACTGCATTTTAAAACAGCATAACTTCCTATATAGGTTACGTTGGTTTACACACACGACCTTTATCCCATTTAACAGTAAATCGTTTGATTATCGATCCGACAGCTGATTAAAATCGATCACCACACGCACTCTTGAAGCCAGAAAACACCGCGTAAAGTTTCCTGCCCGCTGCACCAGCTGACTCCGATCAGAGCTGCACCTGTCAGACCGGACACGACGGGTCACTTCCACCCCGAAATGCACCGAAGCCAAACTCTGTCTCCGCTTGTCTTGATGGAAAAGTTAGGAGTGAAGACATATTGTCTCATGTCACAGACCTGTCACTCGGCTGACGCGCTGACCGGAGGAAAACACCAGCTGCTGCCTGTGGAGTTTGGTCGCCTTTTCTGCGCCTCCGTTGCCGCCGCCGCTGCAACAAACAAACGCATAAGTGAAACTACAAGCGCACATCACATGTACCCGGCACGTTATTCCTCCAAGAACGTCTTCATTCCCGGCGTGTCATTAATTTCATTGCCCCTCATCCCCTCTCCAGTCTTCAAAGTGCAGGTTTAAGGTTTGACCGATTTGGAGACGTCACTGGCCACGCCCCCATGGAGAGCTGCCCGACGGCGCTGCGCGCAGAGGGAGGAGGGCCCGAAACTTCACTGAAATATGCTGACAAAACCCCAACAATGAAATACTGTCCATTCTCTTCATGAGGTATAATGATGATAAGAAAATACAACTTCTTGTAGTGATGAAAGTCCAGATTTTACCTTCTTCTACCTCTGATTTCCCTGCATCCCTCATCTGCTCACAGTTAATGATTAAACTGGATGGAAAACAATAAAAGCTAAAAGGAGGCCAGCAGAGTTCTCCAAGTACAATCTGTATCCAGCAGGATATTTTATCTTCTTATAAAACTGCAGTAAATCTAAAACAAAGAGACACGAGCCAAGCTGACATGAAAGAGGAATAAAAATCTGCGCATTTATCCTCTTGCTGCATTTTTTCTTTTGACTGTGATTCATTTTAGCGACCTTTTCTGCTCTGAAGCTGCAGTTTGGAGAAACTTCTGAGTCACTGGAGTAAATTTAGATGAAGTACAATCACGGCGAGCAGTCACTGATGTTACGGTAAAGACAATAAAACATGAATCTTCCCTGGATTCACAGATGTTTTCCAGCTGTAGCTTCTTTAAAATTGCTTTAAAAATGCTGAATTTGGAGTTGGACCCCATGTTTCACTCACCCTTTGTGTACTAAGCGTGAATCTAACAGTTTTATTTCGTAAAAAGCTACATGTATGCATAAAAAAAGCCTTAAAAATAGATTAGGTCACTGAAGGTCAATAAAATGAATCATCAGGTGGAGGTCAGAGTCAGGAGTCAGTCAGAGTTTATACTTAAAAAACAGACTGAAGCTTAAGAAATGCTGTTTTAGTGAGAAATAATGAATGAGGGGAATCATTTAGACATTTTTATACAAAACATTAGCTAAAAATAATTTACCTGACAACATGCCAAGGTAGTTGGTTAACACCAGCACACAGAACAACTGGTTCTAAACTCTGCACATTGAATTTCAAAATATCACAAACCACAAAACTGTGACTGTCTCATTACTTTCCTTCAATTAGTTTGCTAAAAAAGTTGTAATTTTTTTCTCTGCCCAAGTTTAAATCTCTGCACACTTTCATTCAAATACTGATCTAATTCAACCATTAGGATCAGTGTTCTTACATTATATTTGATTGTTATCTCATTAAAATCTGATGCTGCATTCAACAGATTCTAGAAAAAGTTTTTTAGAGTCAAACTTTAATGCATTTTGCAGTTGTTCTCCTTTTTTTTACCTTAAATGTACTGAGGAACTTCTCTTGAGAATTAAACACAATGCAGTTAATGCAGTATGAACGCTCTGCCCCTCAGGTTTGAGTTGGAGTTGATCTCTGTGATCTTTCTCCTTCTCATACCTTTATTTACCTTTATTTTAATGTTAATGCCAATCAAGTGCTTGATTTGTTCAATTAGCCAATCAGAAGCAACATACTTATTACACTAAACAATAATTTAAAGCTCCTAGATGGCCCTTTTAATTTGATTTGTATCTTTGATTTATATTTCTAAAGTCCACTCAGGTTGCCTATATGTTCATCCAGCTTTATTTCAGCCGTCTTCTTCAGTGACCTTTTATCCACGCTCAGATTTCTGAGACTTTTGTGTCTCATTCTCTCCATAATCTACATGCAGCTGATGTGATCAGCAGGTTCGGGGTTGTACAGTCGCATATTTTACAGCTGAAATGAGATCATTTATTCGAGGGGAATTGCAGAGTTTGTTTGACATGTTTAAACAGTTTCTGGGGCCGGTGGACAGGGCGCTTTTAAAGTCAGAAAGTCACACAGATTTGAGCTTTTCACTGAAAATCTTCCATCAACGCTGCTCAGTCACAATATGATGGAGGTGAAGATGTTTTTTTAACTGTTGATCCTACACTTACCTCCTAATTTTCAAGTGTAAAGCCAAGATATAAAACAAGTTCATGCACATAATAATGTTAAGTTAGTAGAATTTTAATATAAAAAATAAGCTATTAGCAGCTGTAGCTATAAATAACTTGTTTATATACTCAGCTATTCAAATTAAAAAATATCTTCTTCTAGGAAAAACGGACTGAGTCAGGAAAAAAGGGATCTAATTGAAATACACACAACCAGAAATCTTGCAGCTGCTTGAACTGTGTTTTAATACTTTGAACAAAAAACCACGATAGAGAGATAAAGCAGAGGAAACAGCTGGAGCAGAGAGCAGCAAAATGGGAACAAATGAAGCTCTGATAGGATCAGCTTTGTTTTCTCCCCTCTGTATGTTTGCTTCAGATGACTCACTCATTCATTTTTTTTAGTCCTTTAGAAATACAGAAAACATGTTCTCATTCATGGATTCTCTCTCTACCTACTTCAATTATCTTCTGATAATTCTTTCAGCCATGTTAGCCGCTGACACACACGGCAGCATGATGTTATGATACGAGGCAGCGCCAGTGGGCTATTTCCTGTCCAAAAAATCCTGAGTGAAGGGAGGAACTGTGTGTTCCCTCTTGTGTCCTCTCTTCTGCTTTAGCCTTTGCTCCAGTAGCACAGAGACCAGCATGAAAGAAAAAGATAAATGTGCCCTCCCCCTCACACTGGGAAGTGTGCGCGTGTGTGTGCATGTGTGTGTGAGTGTGTGTGAAAGGGCTGTGGATTTCAGTGTGTTTGAGCGAGGGCGTCACGTGGTCAGACAGGGTATCTTTACTGAAGCGAAGTCGCTCTAAATTTTCTCGAACCCAAATTCTTTGCAAACCCAGGATGATTCATCCTTTGCCCATTTTTGTGTCCATTCACATCTGAATTAGTTTCATTGGCCCTTCGTGCTTCGCTGCTCTGGCAGTAATGACAGACGGGGAGTGGGGGCTGGATTCCCAGCGCTTTCATCCGCTCGCTGCCTATTACTTCAGTAATAGAGTGAATATTCAGCTGCGTGTCCTCCAAGGTTAAGCACAGGTTAAGTCAGGACTCAGGAGGAGACCAATAGATCATTAGCATCAGCACAGATCCATCCTCCGACGGAGATGACCTGAGCAGAGCGCCGGTATCAAAGAAACCAAACGGTGAAGGAGGAACTTCTGCTGAAGTCAGACTTGTAAATCTCTCCTGGATTCTAATTAAAGTCTTTATTGGAGATTTATTTAGAAGGAAAGAAGAGATAATGCTTATTTTTAAATTCGAATCAAAGGGGAGTTGAAGTAGTATTTCATTACCTGGAATTTATTAATTTATTTAAGAGCAACTCAAACGTTTTGGCAGCGCTGAAAGCTGCCCTAACAAGACATCTCAGTTTCTGAGTCAAATTTTTTATTTATACAGCCTGAAATCACAAATCAGAATTTGTCTCCTCAGGTTTTTAAAGGCTGTACAGTTTACAGTGGAAAAAGATAATGTTTCAGCTTGAAATATTTGATGTTCTCTGCATAAAAATGTCCCAGTAGTTGCTAAAATTACTCTGTGGAAACTGACCTCCTCAGTGTGGTCTCAGACACTAATCAACTGCTTGCTCATCTCACCGCTGCGTCACCCCACCATCATCCCATCCAACATCCTGATCGGAAAAGTCAGTTTATAAACCGTATTATATTAATCTAACCTATGTTACTTGAATATAGTCACTGAACAATGATATGTTACATTTGAAAAGGTACAAATTTAGTAATTTCTTAGGTTTTGTGGTGACTGGACTGAAATGAATGCAGCTTTGAAACTTTTTCATACATCGTGGGTCATCGTCACATAAAATATAGAGCTTTGCATCAAAAAAAGCTAAAAAAACAGGCAAACACATTAGTTTCAGCTCACGAGATCACCTACGAAAACTAAAACAAAGCCCACTAGTTCAGGTTGCATTTACAGTTAAACAAAAGAAAACAAAAGAGGGATTACAGTCTTCAGTTCCTTAAACATGTTATAGCTGTTTCTCTGTGATTCTCCAGTTATCATACATGAAAAAAATCTGTTGTTCCAAATCATTGATCACTCACAAGAACAGTAAAGAGACTCTGTAAAACAATCACCAGTAACATCACCTCCTTCCCTCACAACTGTTTCCTAACAAAGCGTCTTTGAGCTTTTGCCGGCTTTTCATTTTGATTTGGATGCTCAGAGCAGAGGAGTGTGGGAGTGAGGAGGAGGAGGAGCGGCAGGAGAGGTTACCTTGAACTCTTATACCCTCAGTCCCGTGAAAATCCTTCCCTTGTCTGGGAAATTTAGGGCCTTTTCTAAATTCTCTGGCAGGACACAGGATGCTTTCGGTCCTTGACCACAAGACACAAAACCTCTGACGGCAGCTTTTCATGAGAAACTCCCTTTTCAACCAGGATATGGGCTCCACAACAGAAATGATATTTTTAATTATAGGAAGTTAACTAAGGCTCTATTTCAAGAATAAAAGGTATAATAAGACATAATCTCTACTGATATAACAGTCTTTGAAACCATTTTAAGAAATGTAAGTGTTTTAGGTCAAGCTAGCAGTTTCCTCATGGTCTCAGTCTTTATGCTAAGCTAGGCTAATACTAATGAATCCACAACAAAATGAGGCAGAAGCAACCAAATCTCCATGAATAAATGTCACAGGAAGTTTCTGCAAAGCACAGATATGCTGAAACTTTACATTTCTGTTGTTAAGGTCTGGTTAGGTTTGGGAACAAAAACCAGTTGGTTAGTTAAAGGTGATGATGATGTTTTGGATGAACATACCTGGTTTTGTCGCTAGAATCATGTCAGGAAGTTCTCCAACTGGCTCTTCACCACCATGCTCTCCGACCTCCTGGTGAAAAAAACACATCACATTGTTGGAATTGTGAAAATCTGAAATGCTACATGTACGAATTTGATGTGTCTGTGTTTTTTTAATAACATAAACTGGAGATATTTTCTTTTTTTTTTTAAATTTCTCCGTTTAACTAAATCAAATATTATTCTAAACTTCACAGAAAAAGTTTTTTCTTGACACATTTTGTAAAATAAAGTCATGACATATTAAAGTAACTTCTGGGCAACTGAGATGTGCAGATTTCTCAGTTCAGCTCTGACTTACTGTACTTACTGTATCTGAGCTGGAACACTTTCTCTGAACACATGACAGTTTCTGTTTGCCCGCATTTAGTTTTACCTCCAAAATAAGGGCTTCAGATCTTATGATTAAACTGAGGGCTTGTTTACAACCTGAATCACTGCCATGACTTTGTTCCTGAATTAAACCCCTTCGCTTACAACTTTACACATTAACGTTGCTGACTCAGATTCCAGCTGTGCTGCTGAGTAAAATGATGCCCTGACTGATGGCCTGAAAGATGACCAAACCACAAAACTACGCTTATAAAACGGCAAAATATCCACTATAGAGTGAGCCTACAAGCTCAAAGAAGACAGAATAAAAGAATTATGTGGCTCATGTTTGCAGCAAACAGTGCTTCACACACACAAACACACACTTTCATCCAAACACACAAACAGACCAAGAGACCAATGGAAACTGGTTGATCCAGTCTACCCTCTATTTATGTTGTTTACTAGTGTATTATCTGCCTGTTGCTATGGGATTTTTAGCACTAGCCCCTCATTCACCCACACTGGTTAAACACACACACACAAACACACACACAGCATGAACAAGGGAACACAAATAAGGAGAAAGATATGGCAGCTTTACACTCACAGGCCTGCATCTCACAACACCTTGTGTGTGTGTGTCTATGCATGCTTGCATGTGTGTATTTGGTTGTGTGTGTGTGTTGGTGAATGAATTGATGATCGTGTTGGCTGACAGAATGTGGAAAGTAAAGAATCAGTTCTTAATCTGTTTTTAATTGGTCATCTTGGTGCACTTTCGGTGGCGATGTCTTTATTGAGCAGAGTTTCTTTCAGGCAGTTTGTTCCTGATGTGAAAACTTTATGAGCAGGATTTAAATAGTTGCTTTGCAGTGAACAGACCCAGTGGAAGTCACAAGTGTCTTTCTGTCTTTCATAGATACATACATTTGAATAAAAAAACCCTTCTGTTTGCAGGTTTATCTATTTTAAATCTGCTGTATTTGAGGGAGAAACTGGTGGCTTTGCTCTGTCCAGAGGAAACACTAGTTTACACATTTTATATCACTTATTAAACCTCCACAAATACAAAAACAGTCCAAAACTGCATGTGTTATGAGCCAGACCTTTACTTGGCTGATGAGAAACAGAAGTTGAGGGAAAATGACGTCCCATTCACACAGAACAGAGCAAATACTCTGCTTTAAAATGTGCCTGTTTAAAGGATCATTACTGCACTGCAACCAAACTGAAAACTCACTGTTAAATTCAAACTGCATTTACAGACTTTTCTTAATTGTTGTTGCTAACAAGTAAAACTGGTGCCTTTCCAGACATCGGAAAGCAACATTTGCATTTATTTAAAGTCATGTTCCATGAAGATGTGTCACCTAATAAAAGTCTCAGTATTGAAACATGAGTTTATCATGTTTTATTTAGAGGCTCTATCAGACAGAAAGAGGAGAAACAGAATGGCTCTCACTGAAGAAAGTCTTAATTCAAACTTTTAAACATTGTGAGCACACGTTCTCTGCAACATGCTCATCAACCAGAAGCTCCTAGAGTTTGTTGCAAGTGACACGTTGACTTTGCAGGATTTCTAGTCTGTTCATCTGTACGGAGGCCTTGAGTCCTTATTTATGGTCGACTGTTCTCAGCATTCGAGAACACTGAGTAACACATAAAAAGTAGCTGAAGGTTCAAGTATATTAAATATTATCATGCAGACCTTGGGTGGGCTTTCAAGTTAGCTGATAAAAGGTTTCATATCTCAACGACATTGAATTAAATATGACAGAGCAAAACTATGAAGAAATGAAGGAGCTCCAGATGTTTGAAATGAAGACCTGGATCCTGTTTTCATGAGGAGAAACTGAGGCATTTTATTTAATATATTTGTTTCTTCAAAGATTTTTTTTTTTGGTCTTGTTTTTGTTTTTTTCACAAATCTTTTCAAAGGCAGCCAGTTGCCACAATTATTATGGTGTCTGTCACCAAAGATATGTTGAAACTTAAAGTTTCTGTGGTTCAGGCCACAGATAGAGATGGTTACGGTCACTTCATAAGAGCCAAAAAACAACAACAAAAGAGACACATAAATTACCTTGAGTAATTTATAAGCTTGTGTAAAAAGGAAGGAGGAAGGAAGGAAGGAAGGAGGAGGGAAGGAGGCTGTGCCCCTAAAAACCCTCACCTTAAAGGAAGTAAACCATAAGTTTCACTGGTGCAATGAAAGTCTGTTACTGCAGATGAATGAGCATTTCAGAATCAGAGACTTTATTTGTTCGCAACCACTTTCTCACTAATAGGTGCATTAATATTAGCACTAACACTAAAAGAGCTTCAAAATATCAATTGTGGAATATTGTGGCCTTGTGAGAATTAAATGTTTAGGCCCATTTGTTTTAATGTAACACGACATAATTATCAATATCACCATAACAACTGTTATTTAATCATCCGCAGTCAACACTACAAACAAGACAATCTCCCTCCTCCCTACACCCTGCCATAACTGTTTTTTATACCCTGCTCTGAGCTGTAGGATATTATACCACCACACAGTCACCACACAACTGGAAATTAACATAGTTTTAACAAGTGGTGAAATCATGTCTTTGTTTTCAGTTAATTCTTTAAAGTTACACCCTTCCTCTCGCTCCATCTTACTAAACTTCAAGGTATGTGCCTTCAAAGTTCCCTTTTAAAACCATTCCTGAATTAAGAATCAAACGTGATTTTATCTTCCGATGGTAAAACTTCCTATATTTACAGTGATCTACAGTAATGGAGTCACAAAACTTTGGAGGTTTTCAGAACAGCTTATCTGCTTCATCTCTGCAGATAAACTCAGCCAGCCATTTAGTCTCATTAATTCTGGGACTGATACAGTAAACACGGTTTTATTACAGCACAGAGCTGTAACCGAAGAGGTATGTTTGCTCACTTTTAATAAACGCTCCCCTAAAATCCTGTGGGCTTTATAGGAGAAACAGGGAGAGGTGACAGTTGAATACTCATGCAAGCAAATGAGACGTCGTCTTCGAGGAGATCTAATACTCTTCATTTGATTGTGGCTTTAGTGGTGAACGTACTGTCAAAAAGGTAGAGTTTCCTTTTCTTTTAATCTATCACCCTTTTTATTAGACATGTCTTTTTTTCTCTTTCTTATTCCTCCCCAAATAACTGTCTTCAATCTGAACTGATAGACACTCTGGTGCACCGAGCAGGCTTCTCCTTGCTTCACAAAAGCAATGACACTATTCAGCTCTGACCTTTTTTCTCTGTTGGCACTGCACTATCTCTGACAATGGAACAGGAGGGGGTTAATAAAAGTTTGGAAGTAGGAAAAGTATATTCGGAAAGGTTCGAACTCCTCTTTTTCACTCGCTATCTTTTTCGCAAGCTTCATTGTTCTCACGTTGCACAAAGAAGCTTTTCAGTGTCCAGATGTGATGGAAATTGAAATCTAGAATAAAATCAGGGAATAGTGAGCAACACAAAGACGGAGGCCTTTCAATCAGGGACAAGTCCCAGTCACGATATCTGCTTTGGACCTAAATGAGGCAACACCCAGCATGGTGATCTACAGGTTGCTTGTTTCACATTTGGCTGACATGTGAAAAGTATAGACATCAACATCATGTATAATAAAAATTCCAAATCTGTGCGTACGCTCCTGGTGCCAACACATTTTCACTCAGCTTTTTTATGAATGCCTGCTGAATTCACCAGATAAATAACAGCTTTGCTTGTTTGTATTTTTCTACTAAAAAAGGATGAAATGAATACATAAAAGGTGTTGCTCAAAGTAATATTCCCACAGAAAATTATTGACTCTGCATTTCCTCCAAGCCCTACAGATCATCTAATTCTATTTTAAGTCATTGTTTTGGTTTTATGCCCCACAAAAATTAGGCAAATAAGCAACACACAGCTAACACATTGACTGTCACAACTTATATCAACAATATGTAAAATTTCCACAAGAAAATACCTCACAACAACTAATCCTTGTTATATATCATGTTACATAGTGCACTTAAATTATCCTAAATGTTCAATGTTTAAACATAGAGAAATCTGTCATTTTTTTAAAGATGTTGGTGCATTTCAATCATTACTTTGTCTGTACATTTCTGTCTGAATCAGTCACAGAGATTTACATCTGCAATGGAGGCTGTTTAACAAGGAAAGAAACAAATACCATGATAAAACTTAATTTCCTCAGTACATTATCAAACTACATCTTTTATTGTCGATAGAGAGACTTCTAGGGGCATAAATTACTTATTTATTGGTAAGTTTGTTGCACTTGTGAAAAATCTGTGTGACTTTCATGTTGGTTTTTTTTTACTCTCTCCATTTATAATTGGCAAGTTAAACACCATCTGTTTTTCACTTCCTTAAAAGATGTTTTAGAGTAAAGACTTGGTTTTGGGGATGTCAGACTAGAACTAATGTGTGCTTTGTGTTGACAATGTGTGTGCGTGTGTGTGTCTCTTTACCAGCATTGACACCACACAGAAAAGGTGATAATCAGACTGAAGCTCATCCTTCTCGTCACTCTGGAATCCCTGCTTGGCTGGAGTTTGGTGGGTAAGAAAGGTGGATGTGAGGAGGCTTAATGACGCCATCTGCTGAAGAGGAACAAAACTTAATTTTTACTCACTTTCATTCTTAAATTTGTCTTCTTCTTACCCAACCTCTGTTTGTTTACCTCTGTAACCATTTAAAAAAACATCCTCAATATGAACAGAGCGAGAATCTAAATGAATGTTTAGATCAGTGAAGTGGTTGCACACATAAAAGAAGTTTGACTTTGGCTTTAGGTTTTGTTCAGTGTTACACAAAGGTGACAAAAGGAGAAACAAGCAGCAAAAACATTAACAAGGACAAAAAAGCTAAAAAGTGTGTTAAATTAAGATTGTATAAAGAAAAATGAACCATTATAACATATAAATAAGTGAAAAAATAGGTGAAAGTACATACACAAACTAACAACATACATGTGTATGTAGATAATAAAATATACAATACTGCAAAAGACATATTAATGCTATAATAGATTACTTTGCATCCCAGAAGTGATCATTTACACTGTTATATGTACAGATGCCATTTGAATAGTGGTAATTTTTAGAGCACAATTCATATGGTGGGACACAATACAGACTTTAAAACCCAACTAAAAAGAGCAGGATAATAGAGACAAATCTATGCAGAAATAACGTGAGAAAAACACTTTAAAAAGTAAGAAAATTAAGAGAGAAGTTAAATGATTTAAAAGGAATAATAACACTTGGCGTTAACTATTTACAGATGAGGGCCAACGGCTTCTGTGACGTTACTATGGCAACCGCAACAGGTGACTAATGTTAACTCCCAAGCTAGCAAATTGTCACCTAGCTCCCCTTCCTATTCCTGTTCAGTTAGTTATTAATGTCCTCGACTTCTCTAGATATATTTAATACAACGTCCTATCTGGAAAGATGTATGTGTGATTAACTCACCAGTTTAGCTGAGTCACTGTTTTTATTCCTCATAAGCAGCTGTCTCGGCCGAGTTAGCTGTTAGCTTTTAGCTGTTAGCTTCCCTCCGGAGCCGCAGTCTCTGTCCGGTTTGTTGTTATTGTTCAGTTGGAAAAGGTGAATATTTACGGTTTATATTGATTGGATGAAACTAAACTCTGTTCTTCAGTCTCTCTTTTTCTTTTGTCTACAAAAGTGTCTTGCATTGTGTCTTCCCGCGCTTTAAACTTAAACTCGGAAGGCCTTCTTCGTTCCTTTTAACCGCTGCGTTAATTTAGATACACGGTGCAACAGCGCCCCCTGTGTACTGTTGGTAGGACCCCGTTTCCCAGTTTATAATACCCATTTCCACAAAAGACACTTGTCACAAAAGTTCCAAAACCACTCATAATTTGATCTTTTAGCTCATAAATCTCTAAAATTCTTCTAAGCTCAATCATTATGTTTTGTTATATAAATATGAAATTAATTAAACTTAACACCGCCCTCTTTTCAGTATGAAAACAAGACCAGAACACTGAGCAATACTTCAGTCTAAATATTTCAGGATATTATACAACCTTTGAATGCATTTTTTTTTATTTTACTTAGTAGTTTTAACATTGAGATATAAGTCTTTCATCTTAAATGTAAAACTTCCATAAAAATTCATAAAACCTCTGTGCTCCTGCAGCAACCAGTCTGTCTGCAGGAGAAGTTCAGGTGTTTTGTGTCATAAGAAAAGCTGCTAAAAAATGACGATTTGCACAATTTCTTTTTAAGACTCATTCAAACTTTCTCCATTTATTTTTTTCCTTTTCGTCCATGACAAAGTTGTAAAAAAAAAGAGTGTCCCATTTTAAGCGACAGCCACACTTGAAAAATGATTGATTGCATTGAATTGAAACAAATTGTGGTAAATGAGGAAGGATGGAGGGTGAGTTAACTCAACGCCTGACATAATGATAACATCTCTGGATTGAATCCTTTGTTTTTCAGAGACAGTAAATGATGACCATAATATAGTCTAAATTTTTTCCTCTCTAAAATGACATAAAGCATTTTTGTAACATTATTCCTGAGTTTCTTGGGGTAAGAAAAAACATGATCACGAAGGCTTACACATATCTGCAGCATCCTCTCTAAAGCTCATTCACTCCTCTTTCCCTTCGCTCTCAGAGGGTGCAGAGGACTGGATGTACCCAGCAGCTACAAAAACAGGCTGCTTTCTAGGAATTTACTCTTTGTGCTTCCCAGAATCTCTCTGGAGCATCACTGGCTTCCATAAACATTCACCTGGCTGATCCAAGCTGCTTTCCTCTGAAATATTTACATACACAGGTAGGTAGCTACTGACAAACAGACGGCCTGTAATGGAAACCCTCAGCTCTACACCAATCTATAGTATTAAAAAGCTTAAAAACGACATGATTTTATATTTAATATTGTCAAAAAAAACATAAAAAACAAGTACAAGCACTGTTAGTGTATAAAAGCCATATATATCTCCTCTCTCTGCACTTTTGAGCTTCATGTTAATCAAAAAGCTATTAAATGCACATTATTGAGCCACACTTGTGCTGGCTGACATGTTCCTTTATTACGACAAACACACACTCAAACAGAAGAGTAACATTAACACAGAAGTCAAGAGAGAGAGAGAAAGTACATTATGATTTGTAATATATGAGTAAATAGAAATTATAATAATATTGACAGTCATACAAGTTTCGTTAATAATAATAATAATAAACCACAGTTGCAGTGAGCATCAGTCAGGATCGACAGTCAGCAGTACAGCCGGGATCCCCGATCCAGGACGACCTCGATCGAAAGAATGGAACGGGACGGGTTAGTACCAAGTCAAGTCAAAATTTATTTCTGCAGCACATGTAAAAACAACTTCAGTTCACCAAAATGCTGTAAAAGCCATTTAAATATGAATATAATCAACAATCAAAACTTTATCAAACTGACTCTTAAATGTGGAGATGGTGTCTCCGCCTCCTGGAATAAACCTGGAAGATGGATCCACCAGAGAGGAGCTTGATAGCAGAAGGATCCAGCTTCCATTCCACTTTTTGGAGACTTTAGGAATCACATATAAGTCTGAATCCTCAGACCTCAGTGTTCTGCTGCAAAAGCCTCCTAAGATATGATGGTGCCTCTCCATTAAGCACTTTGTAGGTGAGAGATTTTTAGTCCAGTTTAGGTTTTTACAGGTAGTTTAAGGAGAGAGGTGATAGATTTTATCAGTAGTAATTGTGATTTTATCATTAAATTAGCTCAGAAAGTCATTTTTACAGAGATAAAGCGGGTTCAGCAGAGCTGTGACTGGAGCTGTGATGCAGCTGATCCAGTTTGTGCTCAGCAGATGTTCCTCATTTGGCCGAACCACAGCAAACAAACCAAACCCACCAAAAAACTCAACTTCTCTCAGCTGCTGCTTTTAATTATTGTAATCAAACCAAACAGAAATATCACTTTCATTTGAACTTTGGCGTCTCTTTTTATAACCTTTTTTTTTTTAATAATGTTGCAAGTGAATTAAAACTTTATTTAAGCTGCCAGATTTTCGGGAGGAAAAACTCATTAAACTTTCATCAAGCTCCTGTTTCCATAACAACACGTTCTTGCCCTTAAATCATAAATATAGAATGAGTGTGTGTGTGTTTAGTTAACGTGTGTGTGTGTGTCCGTCTATCTGATTTACACGTGCAGTCGTGTGTGTGTGATGCAGCAAAGCTTGAAACTAAAGAGATATTTTATTAATGTAACAGTGATATTATTATTATTATCATACAGTACATCACTCGGTCTGTTTCCTGTGATGAGTCATGCAGTGACTCAGCAGTTTGTTATGTCTGATTGGTTTGAAGAGGAGCATCAGGTGGATGGAAGCAAACGCTGATGGATTTCAAACTGATGGAGACCAATGAGACGCAGCCAGAGATGCTGAGCAGGACATGGGACCTGATCTGAGACTCAATCTGGCATTTAATTCAAATAAAAAAACCAAAAATAGACCCACAGAATTCAAACCTGCTGCCACTTTGAAAGGGTTCATGGAAAAAACAGAAGACATCAACTCAGTTTGAGTTAGTAAAGGTGATTCAGAGCTGCACAGCTGGAGAGTTGTTTTAGAAAGATTAAAAAAGTGGTTGAAACTGACGCAGCAGAGGACAAAAACTTTGATTTGAAGTTCTTATAATTATTTAAGCTGTTTTTATATGCTGCTTTTTGTTTGAAAAAACAAAAAGGCAAAACACGTCTGATGTCAGAAGTATAAAAGCTCAGCAGGAACATCGAAAGAAGCTTCTGCTGAGGTGCGATGTACCTACCAGAAGACAACACTAGAGTGCAGTGTTTCCTCACATATATATTGTCTGTGCTCTTTAACAGAGAGGCTCAGAAGCATTTTATGAGACATCTGAACACCTTCAGGTTTCTCTGTGGATGAGAAACCACAAACACAGACTTCAACCTGCTGATGATGTTTCTGTCAACAGTCTCTGATCTGAAGAAGCATCAGCTGGTGTGATCCCTGCATCAGTGTGCTTCACACAAAGTGCTCGAATTGGTGATGATTCTCGTGTGTTTTAATAAGATGTGTGTTTGTGGTCTGACATGTACTGCTGCTTTTAAGATCATGATTCCTCTGCAAAAAATCCTGATGCTGTTAATAAGAAGGGAAAGTGAATTACTAACCTGTTTTGTGCACTTTGTTATGGAAAAGTAGAAGAATCAACTGGGTTTAGAAGGGAAGTGATGGTTCTGTTTCATTCTGCATGAACTGCTGCACTCATTTACAGTCCAGCATCCAAAAATCATCCAGAATCACAGATTTCTGTTCATGTTTTTTGAAGCTCAAGAAGCACATGTTGGAGGCCACGTCCATGAGGATCTGCAAGACGTCTGTTTGGAAAAACTAGATGCAATTCAAAAGCATCTGAGTTCATTCGTTTTGTGGGACGGGGACTTTGAGTAGTGTCCCAGAAAGCTTCACAGTGCTGATGTGACCTAAACCTGATCAAACCTGGCAAATCAGATGCTGGAAAAGTCAAGCAACAAGTCATTTAGTGGGTTTTCTGAAGCACAGAGCAGGTTCAGACAGTGACGGACACAATCTGAAGCTGCTTTGCTTTTTTCTGCTGCTGTGATTCGGAGAAAAGCAGATCTGCTTCCTTTCACTGAAAACCTCAATCAGCAGACAGCTGTGCACCTCTGCAGCTCCGCTCGCTGCAGCTGTTAGCAAACAACACATGGACAAACCGCTGGACTCTTTTAATGAAACTGTGAGCAACAGATGAAGCAACACTTTGGCTCAGAACAGCAGGACTTCACGGCTCCGCGAGGAATTTCACCACAGATCACAACGCCACACTGAGCGTTTGCTACAGAGCATCAGGGGAACTGTTGTGTGTGTGCAACACGCTGACACATTCACACTTTCACAACGCTGTTTATGTCTGACATCATGCTGTCCGTCACGCCACAGCTGGAGCCTCTTCCTCCTCCTCCTCCTCCTCATCCTTTCTTACCTCTTTACTCTAAAACACTCCAATGTGTTCTGCATAAAAAGCTGAGGTCTCGAATTTACTGCAAACTCACTCCAATAACTCCTTTCACTGACAGATTACTGAGTAATTTCTATTTATTTTTCAAAACTGAAAACACGGGGATCAACTGGTTTATTTATTCTGATTATTTAGACTGAAATCAGTTTTTTTTAAATTCTTCACACGAAAAAACATATTTTAAAGAAAACCATTTTTTAAATAATTCATCAGTCTTATTAAACGCTTATTCTGTTTCTAGCTTTTAAAGTCTGACGTGTGTTTCTGTTTTCACTCTGCAGATTTATGAAGTTACCTAACATTCATTACAACCAGACCTCAGTGAAAATACGCTGCAGCAATCAGTGTCACCTTGCAGCAGGAAGAACAACTTTTGGATGTTTTAAAACATAAAAACCAGATCTGATCTGCGACTCCTCGGTACATTTAGTTTGGAACGGTGAAAAACATCAGGCCGTCATGAGTTATTATAAAGCAAAAGGGACTGTTTGTTTTTACAATCTCGAAATGATGAAATCAAAACTGCTTTTTAGGGAATAAAACTGCTTTTAGTTTCTAATTTTAGGTTAATGGACTCAGCAGATATTTCAGAATAGAACATAAGAGGAGGAAAGAGGAAAAAAAAAATAAAGCAAACAGAGTTGATTATGTGGAGAAGTGACACTCGCTCTCCGTCCAAACCAGTAATGTGCAGCCAGCTGAGAGCTCCATTAGGCTAATTGCCTTTGCAACTGGGAGGTAGTGGCACTCAAACCCACACCGAAGCACCAGATCCTGGACCGGCTCCCTCACCGGCGTTATAAGTGGCCCACGTCGACATTTCAGCCTCTCAAATCCAATAAGTGGCCCCCCCTCCTCGGTCGAAAAAAAAAAACCTGCTAATTGCACGGCTCATTGTGGCGGTGGGCACGCTCGCATTGTTTTCACATTTCCATGTTTTGTTGCCATGGCAGAGGCGGCATGGAAACGGGGGGGTTAGGCCCGCGCCCATATATCTCCAATAGGAGCTTTGGCACCAGCCGGGCTGAAATGTTACCACACTTCTTATTCTTATTGCCGCCGCCCCCCCCCCTCCATCCCTCCCTACTCTCCTTTCAACCACTTCAATTACACAGAGGGACGTGCATGTGACAGTGGTAGGATTACACAACGGGGGGTTGGGTGGGGGCGGCAGGAGAGGTCAGGGGGTGTCCAAATGCAGCCAAAGGCAGGAAAAACACATTCCCTCCCTCCCTCTCTGCTATGTTATTTGTTGGTGTCACGGTTGCTCTTCCAAATGCTTCCATGCGGCCATAATGACATGCTGCAGAAGTGCCATGCTGCATGCCAGTGTACACTACACAACAGACCCGAATAGAACAGAAACACACACGCCCGCTGCGTTTTCGCCGTCACAGTCAAAGCTGCTTGGAAAACAGCTGGACGGTCAGGAAGTTAGGAAACTCTGCATGATGAAACCTTCTGCCAGTATAAATGGCTGCAAAAACACACCCATTCAAGTGACCCAGTAAAAGTTAACGACACCGACTGCTGCTGCGAAGAAGATTTACGCTAAAACGCACGCTGATCTTTAAATAAAAACTGTTTCACTTGCAGTTCCTGGTAAACTTTGACTGTTCACACATGCAGATGCATTCAGGAACTCTTCTGTCATGCATCTTTTCACAAATGCAACAGCAGGTCTGGAGGAGATGGAGCACAGGAGAGTCCAGCAGACGGCTGAAATGCAACACTTGTGAACGCAAACTGTCGTAAAACTCAACAGAAGAAGAAGATGGCGTGCAAAGCTGGATGAACCCAGCAGAAGACGTTTCTTATAGTTCTCGGAAACATGGTGGACGGAAGAGTTTTTGTTCATTGTTCTTGTTAAATGTGTTTAATCGTAAAAAGTTTCCAACTACAAGAGAGACAAGTAATGTTTGAACACTTGAGTCTGTTTCTGACCCGATTTCTGAGCCGCATGATTTATTTTAGAGTTGGGCCAAGTTTCATCTCACAAGTAAACCTCAAGCGGGAGTTGTTGTTGTTAAGACAAAAGGCTGCTGTGAACTGTGCATCATCTTTGGCTTGACCTTTCTGTGTGTGATAACAGCTGTCCTCATCACCTACCTGCTCACTAACATGCTGAAGCTGCACTAAAAGTTCAATAAAGTTATTGTTCAGTAGCGCTCCTTATCAATGTATATTATGCAATGTCCTGTACTGATATTTTTTAAATTTTGGGGTAAAATAAATCTGTGAATTGGAATTAAAAGCAAGTCCAAAGTCTGAATCCCAAATTCCAAGAATGCAGTCTGGTTATGTACTAATGACAAAGAATAAATCCCAAATTCTAAGAATACAACCTAATTGCTTGGCATGTAAATTGTTTTCTTTAAGGCTCATTGCAAATTAGTTATATTTTACACTTTCTTTAATTTCCAAGAATGCAATATGCAGATGACCATTGATGGTTTATTACAGTAATTTGTGCTAGCGGCACCCACACACACTCACACATCCACACAGACATACACAACTGATTACTGGATTACTGACCCTGACGTGCATTTATCTTTAAATTTTAATTCTATAATAAAATATGGTTTTTAGCACTCGAAAATCTCACGGTTTCATCTCACAAGTGAAGTATAATTCCTGGCTCACACTACAGGATTTTAAAAATCTTATAAGATTCTGAAATCGGATCGTATCACACACATAAGGAGAATCTTCACAGATTATCTTCTCTTAAATCTTAAACACGCACACACTACAAGATTTCATCAAGATTATCTGACCAGATTATCATCCTACATCATCTCACAAGGAAGCAAATGTAAACAAAAGCACAAAAAATGGAGACTAGCGCCGTTTTTTACTCTGTTTTTTACGTTTTTTTACTCCAACTTCTGTATTTCTCAGAGCGGTTGTGATAATCCTTGCAGGATACGTTGTGCAGACCTTCATGGTTTTGCCACAGGTCGACAAGAATGTCCTCCATCTTTGCTGTCCAGCACACCTGAACACCCTGCTCCTTCGTGGTCGCCATTTTCATCTCCAATAACTTCCGATGATAATTTCCAGTCCCTCGTAGGCGGCTCTCTCTGATTGGCTGTTGTCATCCTCAGCGAAAATGAGTGGCATAATCATCCCGATAAAAATCAAACATGTTTGAAAATTATTGGGGCGCCTCCAATTGTCCGGAGGGCCGAATCGGAGTAAAATCAGCCCGAGAGTCCCGTAGTGTGAGCCAGGCTTAAGTGTACAACTCTTTATTTTTTTACGATATTTCAATACAAACAAGTTCTAATTCTCTTCAGAGCACAATTAAGTCGCATTTTTCTAAAACACACCCAAACCAGAAAGCATAGTTGTTATGTTATGTTTGTATTTCAGTTTTCCTGCAGGATTTTTCTCCTTTTCATGTGCTTCCTTTGCTTCCTCTTCATCTCTCCTTAATCTATACTGTCCATTTTTATCTCGACTTCACTTCGACTTTTATGTGCATGTGACCATTTGCCAAAACACTAAAATTCGCCATTTTTATTTGGCATTTTTTAAATCTTTCATCATGCTTCAGGCCAATCAGCTGTGGAGTCATCAGTAGGTCGACTTGTGCTCCAGTTTGGGTCAACCACATCCCTCCTGATCTTGATCATTAACTTTTACTCGATTAAATCCACCCAAACTTTAACCTCAGAGGTGGAGACTCACAAACATTCATACGAGATGTTTTCGTAACTGCCTGAGTCATTTTGAAGACGACGTCTGAGGAACAATTTGAAGGTTAGAAGGAAACTGTTTGTGTTTGGTGGACGTAGACTTCAGCAGGGTGGGAGAGCTCAGCCGAGATTTGAGCTGATCTTTTTATTTCATGATCGTAAGATAAATCAAACTTCAGTGAAACTGACAGCAGAACGCCACAAACAGATACTTTCTCACTGATCTGTTGAGGAGAAGAAGTTCTGTTCTTCATCACAGCCGAATTAAACAGACTAAGTTGCAGGAAAAAACTGTTATTCCAGATAAAATACTGTTTTCACTGCCTGGAGACCACATATCCTCTTCAAATTTAATGCCACAGTGAAAATGAGGGCTGCAGTTGCAGTTTGCCTCCACCGTTCACCACAATCTCCTAAATCACGCCGGGGGGAGGAGTGCGAGATGGGTTGTGGGTAAGTCAGCATGTTTGTTTTACAGTGATTAGCCTATTATGCGGTCCGGTGCTGCCAAGCCCCGCTGAGCGCCGCTCGCATGCCTCTGTGACCCGGCTGAGCTGGAGAGGCCGAGCCGCAGGCGTCGCCATGGTGGCAGCACCGTGCCGCCACCGAATGACAGTCAGCTGGGCGTGGCCCCGCCTCTGGATGTCATGGAGAGAGAGCCGATGGCGTCCAGAGAGGTCTACGAGTTCAGGAGGTCACAGCAGGTCAAAGAGCCCATGTTAGTGTGTGTGTGTGTGTGTGTGTGTGTGAGTGTGTGTGTGTGTGTGTGTGTGTGTGTGTGTGCACAAAAATAAAAGCATCTCAAACTGTTTTTCTCTGAAGCCGAAAGAGAAGCAGTTGTTTATAGGCATCAATGTCATCTTTTCTAATCTGTGGTCATTTTAGCTTCACTGACTAATGGAAACAGAGAAAGAGGAGTGTGTGTGTGTGTGTGTGTGTGTGTGTGTGTGTGTGTGTATGTGTGGATCCATAAAATTGTGAAAGAGAAAAAGCTGCATGAGGCTGTCAGTCGGATTTGGCTCGTGGATTTCCTTAAAAAACAAACTCACGCTCTGACAGCACTCGGCTTTAACTGGAAGCAAAGAGACGACAGAAGTTTTGACACGAGACAAATGAAAACAGAAGAGCAGCAATTTAAAACCAGCAAAGTCCGGAAGAGTCTCGAGTTTTCTACGAAGACACTTTTCTTATTTAGAGATAACAAAATGCAGCAAAAAAACTGGTTTTATCTTTTTATCTTTTTTTAAAGGTATTTGTTTAAATTTCAGGGCTGATCTTAGGGTGCTTTCACACCTGCCTCAATTTGATCCGGACTTTCGGACTTTCGGACTTTTCAGTTTGATCCGAACTAAAATTGTAGGTGTCCTGCGGTCCAAACAAACCAACTTTGATCCGACCAAAAGAGGTGGTTTCAGTCCGGATCAAACTAAACCTGGTTCAGTTCGTGTCCAGTGTGAAAGCAAAAGGTTCAGACCTTTAGACCTTCGTACTAAAGACAGGAATTTACAGCAGGATACCCGGAAAACGGAGAACCAACGTAACAAACCGATCAATGTAAAGTATAGAGACACGGAACCTACGTACTTAACAATGATATGACGCAGGCTTATTATGTAAAGTCCGTTAGTCCGTTTGCATAATTGCAGTGTGAAACAAAAAACAACCGGACCAAATATGTACAATGTGACAAAAACACGAACCTTCGTACGGACTTTCAGGTGTGAAGGCGCCTTAAAAACAGCTGCTAACAAAACCATGAGATCCATTAAGTAGTTGATCCTGAGTTTTTGATCACATGATGTTTTGACCCTTTGAACACACCGATCATGAAACATAAGCAGACAGTTTCTGGATGTTTTTGAGCTTAAAGCATCAGTAAAACCATTACTTATTCTGCCATCTCACTGAACGTTTACAAGGAAATCCAGAGACTTTTACTGTAACTAAACGGTTTGACTCATGGCAGAAAAATGAGTGTTTTCTTTTGAGAAACACTGCGTGTGTTGGTACATGCACGACTTTTAAAAACCTCCATTGTCTTTGACTTTTAAAAGCATCTCTCTCTCTTTCTTTAACAGCAGCGAAGCCACAAAGCTGCCAAAGCAGTGAAAACCGAGTGATGCAGGAGGAGTCTGATTAACACCAAAGTCAATAAAAAAAAATGCCCAACAATTGAGTTTTATTAGCGTAACTGTAGTGATGGATGGGAAAAGCAGATCTGACAGGGCTGGTGCCGCGGCGAGGACCCGAATGTCTCCACGTCGTCCTGGGTTTCGTCTCTTGCGTGTCGTCCTTGTCTGACTCTCTCCGACCGACTACATCATGTCTTGGCAGGAAGATGAAAAGACCCACAAAAAGGGAAATAACTGCATCAGAAAAAACTGAAACGACTGCTTTCGATTAATAAACGGGGCTGGAATGAGCGTCGGCTCTTGGATGTGGTTGAGTTATTTGTGAAAAGGCTTTTAAAAAGGCAGTTTAAGGCCGTAAAAACGGAGTGTTGTGGAGTGTGTGGCGCACTGCGTTTCAAACACACTCGGTCACCCCGAGTGACACCCGTCTGGTGTCGATATCAAAGCAGAGAAGTTTATCAGTTTTTGCTTTGCAGAGTCACAAAAAGAGAGAAAAAACAGATGAAAGCTCGATTTAAAAAGAGAAGGAGGTTTAAAAATGTGCAAATTTAATCGTTTTCTTTCTTCAACATGAAAACTGCTTGTGAAATCTTTCTGAACAAGTTCTTTAGAAAACTGGAAACCTTCACTGATTGTGTTAATTATCTGTAATGAGCAGGGATCGGCAACCTTAGACACTCAAAGAGCCATTTGGACCCGTTTTCCACAGAAAAGAAAACACAAAAACACAAACCCTTTTGACATCTAAACTGAAGATAACACTGCATATGTCTTTCTTTCTTTTTTTTTAAACTTAATTCCATGTATAAAAAAACAATAGTGTTTTGCATTCATGAAATCAATTAACTGGTACAGAAAAAAAAAATTTTTTTTCTGCACACAACAAAAACATTTTGAACATTTTGGAGTCCGGAGGTTAATCTCACTTTATCTTTTGGATTTTTTGGGACTAAAACG
>JAQMCX010000015.1:764915-780555 GCA_029814765.1 Acanthurus leucopareius
ACACACACACTCACACAGACACACACACTCTCACATACTCACACACACACACTCACACACTCTCACACACTCACACACTCTCACACACTCTCACACACTCACACACACACACACACACACACACACACACACACACACACACACTTGGGTTTTTCCAAGCTGAGCTACTGTTTAACAATCTGAATGACATAAGAACAACTTCTACACTAATGCTTTTGCTTGCACGCACACACACACACATACACAGTGACACACACACACATACACAGTGACACACACACACACACACACACACACACAGTGACACACACACACACACACACACAGACATGCAGCGTGCACAAACATGTCAGACTCAGAGTTGCTGTAACACACTGCACATATGGCTAACAGAGCATGCAGGCAATCTGACATGATGTCTCACACACTCCCTCTCTCTCTCTCACACACACACACACACACACATGCACACACACTTCCCCCCTGCTCCTGCTCTCCATCTTTACCAGATTTAAGACCGACAGATTTCAAACAAATGATTCACTAAGTGGTTTTCAAACACGACACTTAGCAAATCTGCAGAAACTGAGAGCTGATGATTAGCGACCAAACCGCCGGGAAAAGCAGCGCTCTCCGCTTCAGGTCGGAGGGGAAGGACTCGTTCATTATCTGGGCCAAACCAGGGAGAACGTGTGAGAACAGGAGCGATGGAGATCGAAGGCAGAACGAAGGCCTGTAAAGTTTATCTGACTGAAGTTTATCTGCAGGAAATAAATCCTCCTTCTTTTCCTTCTTCTGCTCAGAACTGAAGACAAGGAGACGGAAACGCTGGCATCTATTCGACAGCAAAAACACTACTTAGGGAAAACTACTTTGTTAATTATTGACAATTAAACAGAAAGAGGGCGCTGTTTTCTGAAGAATCAATCTGCCACTGACAGTTTTTATCGAAGCTGATGATTAAATCAGTTGTCTTGATCTCATTATCTTCTTTTCTTACCAAAATCGTGGAGTGAAAAATGATGAGGGTTTCCTGGGAAGTTGTTTGTATTTTTGAAAAACGCTGTCGCTGAGACCGCAGGCATGAGACGACGGCTGCCATCCGTCTCAGCCGCGCTTTCATTTGTTTACGGTAAACACACCGAGATGAAACAATGAATTTGATTTACTGACAGCTCCAAGTCTGCACATCTTTGTCTGCTCAGCGTGGAATTCAGTTTTCCTTTTAAGCCGAAGTGGAACATCTGCTGATAGAAAGAGAAAGAGAGAGAAGAGAGGACGTTCTTTCTATTTATATTCAAAGCTAAGCTAAGCATCTTTTCACTTAAATTTAGCTGTTAGAGCTTAAAAACATAATGCTATGAACCGCAAAGACACTCTGAAGGTCAAAACATGTGTCTTGTGCCTTGTAACGAACTCTGACAGTCTGATATGAAAAAGCAGGGAACCACAAACTGTTCAAACCAGCTCAGCATGTGATCTCCTTCTGTAACTGTGTCACAGTGATTTGTGCACTGTTTGCTCACTGCCATGATGAATTTAGAGCCATTTAAGTGAGAGAAAGAAGGCAGATCCGGTATTTATTACCTGTGGTTCCTCCAGGTGTCCATCCATTTCTGAATGATGGAAACATCTGTGTGCGGCTACATGAGATGAAATGTCACATCTGGATAATAAGTGGATATGAACTGTAATCAAAACCTGCAGAAACTGTCTCCGTTGAGCAGGAACAGAGCGTTATACAGCAATGTGCACGAACAATAACCTTCGTGAGAACGTATGCTAGGTTTCATAGCCTGATTGTCACCTGTACCTGAACCAGAGACCCCTAATCTCACTCTGAATGAGAGGCCGTAAAGAATGTGGCCCAACGGTGACAGCTGATATCTCCACAGTTATCTGGATTTGTCTTTGTGCAGATCTCAGCATGACTCCGAACCTTTTTCTCAGTTTTTTTTTACCATCAGATGATCTTATGACTTTTCACTGAAGAAAAAAATAAAGCGGGTTTCACTTGAACATCCCTCACGACATTTTGACAGATTCTATGCTTCTAATCATCATTTTCGAAGATAAGATCTCGAGACTAAATTGCAGGATTACGTGACCTTTTTTAAAGCTGAAACTTACAGTAAGTCAAAGCAGAAAGAAAAGGTCAGAGCGTTTAAAGCTCCGCTCTTTTCTTCTTCTCCTCTGTGGCGTATCACTTCTTCTTCACAGGAAGTTGCCAGCGAAAAACCCTTCGGATCGGGGCGTGCCGCTGGTAACCTTCCTCTCCATCAAAGACCGAAGGAAAGAGCCAAATCGCCCACTCATGCAGCTTCTCTTGTTGAGTCACTCGAGCGGTGCATGGGCCCCCGCGGCTACGTTTAAAAGATGCTTATTCTGCGCCGAGGTATTTCACCCCAGCGCTGCAACACACATCGGCCTCAACGTGCTCGCCTGCAGTTTGCCCAGACAAGCACAGGTAGGCACGGCGAGGGCGGCGTGTTTAGGCAGGGACGAGGGTTTAGCTCACTGACAGTAATGTTCAAAAGGGGGAACAAAGACGCACACCGCAGAGTATTAATCACTCGTAAGTCTCTGTCCTCCTCTTTCATTGAGGATCAGTGGCTGAGAGATCAAGTGGTTTTGATTTGAGTCAGTGTTGGAGTTCATTGGCTGCGGCGGTTTGTGTTGGCAGGTTGTCATGAGGGTAATCACCAGATTAATAAAGACTCCATAGAAACACTAAATATGCTGCATGCGTGCTTCGCTTGTTGACATTCTGGTTTATTGATGCTGACTGAAAATATTTGGCCGGTGGATTTCCAGACTTCTTCATGGCCTACTTACAGCTGCTGCTTCTTTTAATTTTCCTCCTAAAAAGTCAAATTCACTTTTGATTTCGCTTGTTTGGAGCCAAACTAAGAAAAACGAACCTCTGTGTTTTGTTTATTTTTTTCAGGCCTCGTCTGCCTGGTAACAAACATGCAACACCTCATGCAACCTGACGTCACAGTTTTACTAACTTGTCTTTTCATCATGTTAATCCAAATGCATTTATTACCTTGAGGATTGTTAAATAACAAGTTAACATCATGCACTCGGTTTCTCCTTTTCATGAGTTTGTTTCCCTGAAGAGTAAAAACTAAAAGAAACGGCCGAGTACGAACGTCAGCCTGGATTTGACGTTGAGCTGCTCGGCCTGTAAAATATGAAGAGCTTTCAGCTTTCAGAACCCTTATTCCTTACGATTTTCATGGATTATTGCTTAATAATTGCATAAATTATTTCATGTTGAATTACAATTTTTTGTTTTATCAGTGCTCCGTTAACAGCCTCTTGGCTGCGAGCTGATTGGTATCGTCCAACCACATTCATGTTTTTACACGGAAAGTTCGTACGCTCCGTTCTCCGGAGCAAAGACTCTTTTACCACGTTTACCAAACTGTGTCACCGTTTAATGTTATTGACAGGTTACATAATAATTGTGTCTCCGTCAGAACTTGTCAGAGATACCTGATCGCAGATTTTCCTACGTAATGTGAAAACTATCGTTTAAACCGTTGAATTAACATGATCCAAGATGTCGACCTCAATCATCATCGTTTGTTTGAAGTTCATTCATGTTTCTGTTAAACTGTGATGCAGCTTCTTTAAAACAGGGCGAAGAAAAACAATTTCAAATTGTTCAGTACGGTTTAAACGTATTTCTCAGGCATCCAAAAATGCCTCCTAGATAGTTTCTGTTGGCAGTCACCAGACTCCCGACCATTAAATGAGTTCACTGTAGACGCTCTAACCCAGATTCAAAATAGTTACGAGCATGAGTTATGAGAATTGTCAGGTTTGTGTTGGCAGTCCACCAGCTTGTGGAGGGATAATCAGCAGATCAAGAGAGAGAATCCTTGATAAAATACAAAAAAAGACGTCTCCCAGGCAGTGGATTACCCCGAGTATTTGACTTGTTGATGTTCCGGTCTGAGGCCTTTCGTGAAAAAGAATAATTGGTAGATAGAAAAATCCCTTTTTGAGACACAAACTCTTGTCTCTTGTCTCGAGATTAAAACATGATTAATGAGGTTTGTCTTCTTTTCAATCAACAAAAGGCGATTCTGTGGGTTGAATTCCTTGAGAAAGTTCTGTCACAGTTTCACCGCGTTCACCACAGCAAACATCAAATTACTGTTGTTTTATTGCTGAATAAAGAGGGAAAAAGTAGGTTCCCACACTATTGATCTCTGCACTGTGCTTATGTCACTTGAGTTTGATGCATCATGACGCAAGACAAGACTAACGAGTAATTAGCCGATAATAAATGAGGACTTGTTTGAGCAGAGACCGGATTACCTACAAAGGAAACCTCTTTCCCATGATACACCAGAACCTTACAACATAAACAATGATAGCTGCTGTTTTGTTAAAGTGGAGGTTCCCAAGCTCTGCGGCTTGTGAACTTTTAATATGAATCAGTGTTTACTTGAAACTGAGAGGACTGGTTCTTTAAAGGGAATTTTTGCTGTGTCACAGGCGCCCCCTGTGGTGAGATGAAATAAACACAATGACAGACATAAAAAAACAATGACATGTTAAAAAAAAAAGTGCATGGGAACTTTGATTCTTGTTATTGTCTTAAGCATTAAGAGTTTAACGTTTTTTTTTAGTGCAATGATTTAAACTTAATTTAAATTAATTTTTTCATTTCTTTGATGGATTATTGATTGAATCAGGACTGATTTTAAAATGTTAAGTTCTTCATTAAATTTCACAGTAAGATTTCATATCGATTCATTTGATTGACTGATTCGTCGATCACTTTTAATGACCTCACACAGATGATTTGCAGACGTGGAAAATCTGTTGAAATCAGCCTCGTCATGTTTCCAGGTTACACGTCCAAACAGAACACACACTCGTCTGCTCTCTGTGAAGTGTGTGTGATGTGACGTGAGGTGGGATCTTGGTGGTGATGCAGCGTTTTTGGCCTGAAGTCTTGGTTTACTGTTTAGCGTGTAAACGACACGACTCCAAGGTAACAGGAGGCTACAGAACAGCTGATTTACTCAAGTTTCCACTTTAGGCTTCAACTGCTGTTTGTGTTCATGGTGATAAAATAAGGAAAGTGACTGCAGCCTTTCATGGAAAACCAACCGAAGTCAGATGATCCGTGCTTATAATAAATGTGTTTTTGTTTTATTGTCCTCAGGGGTTCATATTTGCTCATGGCACACTTGTTTTTTCGCCAGTCAGCTCTTGAATCCCCTTTGATGGATCATCCTTGAACGCACCATGAGGCGATGATGTAATGCTGACATCAAAACGTGTAACGTGTGACGAGACGGTGATGAGGTGAGTTGTGTCTAGCCAGTAGGAGTCAGTTCAGCCAATCAATACAAAGAGTTCTTAAAGAAAACCTCAGCCGAGGTGTCATGATGACACACACACACACACACACACAAAGAACAGCTGCTGCAGACCAAACCACTGTCTTACCAGCATGAATAATCAGGTATGGTATGTTCTCAGCACACACACACACACACACACACACTGTCTCATCTTTGACTGGTATTCATGGTTTCATGCTTTCAGCTTTGCATGTTTGAGAGTCTCACGAATACAAATGGCCAAGAATGCAAAACTAGAAGGGATTACATGGAAGTAACTAAGTACAAATAGTGTCTAGAGTACTTAAAATCTCTACTCAAAACTACCGTTACTTCTGCAAAAAATTCTTATGTTAAAGTGGAAATTATCATTCAGGAAACCAATTCAAATATTATAAAAAAGTAACTGCTATTTAATTATTAAATTAAGTGTTAATCTGTTTTATTTTCACGCTGACCTTGACAGAATAGCTGTGGAGGCTCCGTGCTGCAAGAACATCAGTGACACAGCAGTGAAGTACTCAGTTATTCCACTGCACTCGAAGTATTTTGAGCAAAATGTACTCAAAATATAAAATTAGTCAATGTGCAATAGTTAGTGTTTTTATGGATTCATGTTATGGCTCCATGAGTGTGTATGTTGCATTGTGCTGCTGTATATACCTCAGAAGTACAGTAGTTGAGTAAATGTACTTAGTTACATTCCATCACTGCAGGGGTTATGTAAGTAAAACTGAGAAATCAGCTCAGAAAACTCTGCAGTAAAACTTCTGCACATTAAATGACGTGAAAGGAGAAGACAGATGATGACACTCGATGCTAACGTTCGGCGTCCAGCTGCTGCGGCGCTCGGCATCAGACGAGGTATGCGCCCATCGCGGCTTGTAATGTTTTCACTCCTCACCACAAGGGTCTGGTAGCTATTTCCTGTTTGACAGGATTCACACATGGAACAATAAAAAGACTGAGAGTCTTGAGTTTTATCAGAGCTCTCTGGCATGAACACGGTGGATGCACGAAGTTTGTAAAACCAAAACCAAGCTAAAAATGTTAAGTACTGAACTAAAATACTTTAATATTTCAGAGTATCTTCACAAAAAATGTGAAAATTCCATTTATTTTATCTTTGAAAGTATAACAGACTTTCGGTTTTCATGGAGGGAAACTTTGTTCTGAAATCTGCAACCGACCAACATGAGAGTCGCATTAATATGAAAGCATGAAAGTCATGAGAGTTACCGTTTGCCAGCTAAATCCAAACATTTTTCAAAGATCCAGTCATCTGCATCTTTGAAGTATTGACTGATGAATTCCTGAAAATGGTTCAGGCTTTGAAATAAAAGCCTTCATTTTTCCTGGTGAGTGGATCCAGCCTTCCTCCGCGAGGATGAGCAGACGGACCTGCCAGCGATCATCACCGATGCCTCCATGTGTGTGTGAATCAGAAGCAGGTGTGTGTGCAGCCTGGTCAAAACACCGCGCTGCTCATCTGCATCTGGAAGGTGACGGTCCGGAAAACCTGAGCTGCAGCTGAACAACGTGCTCCAATCAGACGCCGATCAACAGGTTGCAAGACATGATGCCAAAACCGGAGGAAGCAGCATCATTAAGGTGCGAAACAGCCAGAAACCTGATGAACGAGACATGCAGGCAGTTGTGTATGTCGGCCATGAAAGCAAAAACTGCTTTTTCTTTACACAGTTCAATGTTAAGTGCAATGGTTTTCAAAACCCCACAATCTTTTTTAATTAGTTTTTAAAGAATCAGAAAAACAAATCACAGAAAAAATTCAGCAAATCAACACTTTTATAGTGAGAAATTGCTGGCAGGTTTCTGGGTCAAGGCAGAAGTTCTGCTCGTCTCCTCATTATTACTTCTGCAAACATTTTAAATGGGACACGAAAGCCTTACAATTCTATGTAACAGGATTGAGGCCACATGTGAACTATTTATTGGAGTTCTGGGTTAATGTTTAAAAAAAAAAACAAACTTGAATTCTGACTCAGGAAAAATTTTTCACATGTGGCCCAAATCTTTTCTACGGAGTTCCTCCGGTGCCAACTGAGACGAAAACAAAACAAAACAAAAACCGTACATTAATCTGTGCTCTCTTGATTTTAAATGTACCCTCAGATTCGTGATGCCAACTGACTCACAATACAGTTTACTAAACCCAGTTTTTGTGAACTGATGGTACAGATTTACTCGTCTCATTTTTTCCTCTCCCTCCGTACTCCTCCCTCCGGATTTCTCCGTACGACTCATCATACTGGCATTTAAAGCCTGTTAATATTAACTGATGATAATGTGACATCAACATTGTTCAAAACGCTGGAGGATAAATATGTCTAAATAACTGAGGGTCTAAAGATTAAGAGTGCTTGGAAACCAAAACATAAAAGCAGCTTTTCCAGGTGTTGCAAAATGACACGAGTGGGCGTAAAGACCACAAACAGCCCTGGAGTTAGAAACTACGAGGGGCTGCGGCGGCGGCTGGCGTGTTGCGTCAGGCACCAGTGAGATGATGAAAGTCAAGAGTTTGTGGGCTTATCAAATGTCAAAACATTGTGGTGGTTTATAATATAATGAGGAAGTATTTTAGCTCATATATCGGCATATAAAGACATGCAGGCTGGTTATTAGCGATAATAAATTCTCTGTGGATGTCAGTGGTAAAATGAACGCCTGTTTGTCTTGGTGTCAGTCCAGTGATGAACTGGCGACCTGTGATCCACAGTTAACCTCATCTTTTTTTTTCCCGATGCTGGGATCAGCTGCCTCCGCCCCTCCGGACCCTCCGGAGTGTAATCAGTCATAGATGATAGATGCACTTCAGTGCTCTTGAAATTGATCATGGCATTGTTTTATCCTCTGCCAACATGATCACAAGGTAACCAGAAGACATACAGTGTTCACATTACGAAGTTGTCCACCAGGAATGTGCACTGGTATATATTTGTCAGGGACAAACAACAAACACCATGACAACCAATCAGATGTTCAGATTTTGCACGGACACGGTGCATGTTTTCATGCATTGTGGCATAATGAGGGAATATTTTTGGCTCCACATTCAAAGCTACAAGTACATTTGTCTTAAATCCTCTTATCTAGAAATCTTACAGTGAAATCGAATATCATTTGGCTTCGGGAACAATCAGTTAAACTGTTTTTTTTTCAATCTGCATGCCTCTGCAGTGAGTGTGTCAGTCTCATGTTACGAGCTCTACGTGTCTAACATGGTGTTAAAATAAGAGTTGTGTTTCACGGAGGTGAGAAGAGCGTCGGGCAGCTTGGAGACACCAGGATCTGTGGTCTGTCTGTCTGTCAGTCTGTCTGTCTGTCTGCTTCCCAGCATGCCAGTTATCCAGAACCATCTCCTGGCACTCTGCTGGACTTTCCCAAGCATCTCTTTCTCTTTCTGTCTGTCAGACTTTGGTTTGAGGCGAACCTTTGAGGCCGGGCTGAGGTGTGGGATGGTTGCATGGCTGCATGGCTGCAGGGGGGGGCTGAGCGATCACTCAGGAAGTACAGAAATATATCCAGATTTACATACACTGCTGTGTTTTCTCTCCCTTCTTGCCCATGTTCTGTAAAACACTCGCACTCCTCTGCACTGTGAAAACTGGGATGTTCAGGTTCCACATGTTTCCATGCTGAAGCGCTATGATTTATGTCACATGGATCCATTTACAGGAGGCATTAAAATTCCATTGCAGTTAGAAGATGCATGATGGTTATTTATGTGTAGGAGCAGCGGTGATTCTTAGTGAACACGGATGTAAATACACAGAAAGATCCCGAACGTTTCACCACACTGACAGAAACCACATGAGAACAAAACCTGTTTTAATAATTTGAGCTTTTGAGTGAAGTGAGGACACAGTGAGATTAACAAAACTTAATTAATAGACTTTATGTTGAAAGATGATGGATATGTATGGAGGCCCCATGGTGTCTGCTGTGGAAAAAATAAAACTGTGTGCATTTATAAACCAGGTCCACGAATTCACAATACAGACAACGGCTTCCATCAGTTTCAGACCAGGTTTGTTACTTCAGTTTTGATGCATTTAACGGGAACTATTGATTATTTTATTTTAATATATTTTGCATTATCTTAATGGAAGGGGCGATTCTTCAGAGAGGGAGACTTGAACACAGAGGAGACTGATGAATGTGATGTCTGATGTGAAGAACTCACAGCAACATGGATGAAAGTGCCGCCAGAAAGTTCCCTTAATTTTCAAATACCAGCATTGACTGGCTTGGTTCATGATGGTCTTTTGTGGTTCAGAGCTACGGGGGCCAATCTGTAGTTTGTGACAAAAAATAAAGACTGAACCTGTTTGACTGGACTTTTGCAAAAAGCAAACAAATTTTGGTGAGTAGATGTCAAAGAAAAGATAGTTATAGGGAGGTGTTACGCTAGAAGTTTGAACATTGTTGACTTCAAGTGAAAGGCAGCATCTCACCTCCCCTCCTGCCTGAGCTGAATGTGGTCGGGTGGTCTGTGGTCAGTTCGGGTCAAAGAGCTGATGTCTATCTAGAGATCCGACCTGGAAACTGAGGGGTGAAGTGGGCCATTAACCTCCGTCTGGACGTCTGTAGCCCTCTTCACAGGAGCCACTTAGCATTGCTGCTGTCGTCTCAGCTGAGCTACCTCTGAGGGGCAGTGACCCCCTCTTTTCAAGGGAAGTCATCCATCCCACCCTTCAACCATCCATCCAGGACCAGCCGTTGTGCAGAGGACATTGAGCCTGCTAAGAGGTGTTCAGTTCAAAGGCTTTTCTCAGTTGAGGTCAGCAGAAACGAGTCCTGGACCACCTCCCCAAAATCCACTGAAGTCTTTGGTTTCACTTGCAGGGTGGAAAAACACAGGTCCGGTCTTGTTGTCGGACATCAAAGCAGAGACTCTGCGAGGATGATTTATGCCGCTCGTGTTCCCCTGTCAGGTTGATCCGTGTTTATACACGACTTTTTCTCTACTTTGACAGCTGCTGTGGTCAGAGGTATAGATTATACAATAGCTCTGCAAACCTACTGTAGGAGTTCGGGAGCCATGTGAGTCATCCCCGAGTAAAAAAACAACAAACTGTCAAACACCGTGGTGATGGTAACCTTTCAGTGTTGGCACCAAAAAACCAATGAGGCGTGAATTATGAATGACTCCTGATGAAAGATCCTTCATGGCTGAACTTTCCTCTAATAAAGATAGCACTTTGAGTTTGGCAATCTCACTGTCAGGAATTTCACGGTTGTACCGGAAATTATAGACGCAGAACATTTGAGGGTTTGTCAACCAGATCAGATGACATCATGTTTTTCACCCAAGAGTGTTTGAATCATCAAGTCAAAGATTTCATCAAAGCTAATGATTCGTAGAGAATATTTTCACTGCAAACTCAAAGATTTCAGTGCAGAAACTCCGGCTGCAGCAAAGAAGATCCTCCCACGTCTTTTCATGACTCACCTGAATGAAGAGCCGATCACTCGTGGGTCATTTTGTGCCATAAGAACTTAAAAACATGTTGTTTGCAGGAAAGAATGAAAGCGACCTGCCTACTGAGTGCAGTGGAAGACAGCAAAGCTCTTCATTTTATAGCTTTATATTCATAGATGTCAATTAGATGATCATCAAGAAAATTGCATCAAATAATTATCTCTTTACAGCTGTGGTTCTTAAACTTCTTCCAGCATTCCCCCCTTCAGGTGCCAAGAACACTTCAGGCCCCCACCTGTCAATTTTTACTCCTTAACAGCAGTGATCAGGGAAGCAATAAATAAAAGAAACTTAGTTTGGTTCCTGTGACTCCATGTCCCAACAGCAGAGCTCGCACCATGGTTTGAAAATCTCTAGCTTTATCCCAAATTCTGTCTTATTTCCTTCGCTTTGAGCTTAGCCTCCGATGCTAACAGAGAGGTCACTTCTGTGCTGTTTCAATACAGAGATTATCCATGTTCACTCTGACTTTTCAGATCTGTGTGTCACAGACAGACAGCAGACAGTCTCACATGTTTGTCATCAGAAAAGTCCTGTTTATCATAACCTTAAGGTTTCTTTGTGTATAGAAACGCCCCATCATGCATGAAAATGGATTTGGCCTCTGTTAGGACGCTATAAAGGGCTCAAAACAAAAAACATGATGGAACAAACCAGAATAGTAACTCCAACATGTGCTGATGATCAGACGAGGCCTCTTGCAGTGATCTGGACACGATCCTTATGTCAGTTGTGTAACGTTTTCCTGCTGGTTGATGAATATACAATATTATTCTCATGTTCTGCAGTATAAATTGTTCCCCTGCTGTTGAGTGAAAACCGTCTTTCTGTCACTATAGAAACAGGACGTTCAAACAACAGTAGCAACCTTGGATTAACAGCCATAAATCTATGAAATGTTGCACAGAGCGTTTTAAAGGACTCCATCAGCCCAAGGGTCCTAAAACTTCCTCAACCCAAAGACGAACAATTAATCCTTCGGTTCAAGCAGAAGCACGCCATGAAGTCGTCAAACTTGCAGTTACAGATATTTGACAGCAGATATAAGGTAACTTTTCTGACTACCAAACTCTTTCTCGCTGCTTCTCTGCACTCTGAAACAGGCAGATCTCAACATGTTCAATTTAAACTGCCAATTCAGCTCCTCTGAAATCCTGAGGGTAGTGGAGGAGGTCTCTGATGATTAGCCTCGGCTAAACAAAGAGCTCACTTTATCATTCCATCAGCCTTTGATCACATTGTAATCTGCACTGCGACTAGCCTCTATTGTGTAGCCTTGATAGACAGTTAGCATGAAGTTGCATGAGTGAAACGTCTCCATGGAGGCGAGTGCAGAGAAACGGTTTGTGACGATGCTTTCCTCTGCAGAGGATGGTGTTTAACAAGAGAAGGATGGAGGCAGATCTAAAGTTATAGAGGTGTTTTCTGCTACAAACCAAATCTGACCATTTTGGTGGAGAAAGATGGAGTCCAGTGAAAGTGCTAGCAAGGTGAGAGGAGGAAGAGAAAGTGTCAGACTTGACACAGGAAACTGATGCGTTGTGAGTAAATTGAGCCTGATGAGACGAATGCAGGAGTACATAGATAACGGTGATGCTTCATGAGGAGTTTGGATGTAATTAACGTCAGAGAATAAGAACATTTGAGGAGGCCACAGTGATTCATTGTATAACTGCTCCTCCTCTCCAAAATGTATTGCAGTAATACACTAAGGATATTTTTTCTTTGCCGTTTATTCGCATTAATGTCATCAAGATTAATCGCTACATATTTGGCCTTTGGCAATTAAAGAGATCTGATAGGAGATTGAGGCGAACAGTGAAAGTGTGTGTGGGGGGGTGAACAGGTAGCAAAACCCCCCGGACTGGAACAAAATGTGCCTTCAGACCTGCAGGCAGGAGTGAATGCTTACATTTCAACACTTCAGACTGTGATAACTGAGATTATGTTTAAAATGGCAGAACATCAAGCGTTCCTGTTGTCTTGTCCGCTTCAGTTTGGCAACTTCGCTTGCTACTGTCGGCACAGCCCTGCAGAGCGAGACCAGAGTGAAGGAAACAGGGTTCTTTGCAGGGGGGTTCAGGGTTCACAGAGGTCGTCCCTCATCATCATCAATTCTCTCTGTGATTCTCTTTGGCCGTTTCTCCCGATGCACCTAAGGAGCTTTAAGCTTTAGCCTTTTAACCGGGATACCTTGGTTATCTTCTTGTCGAGTGACTCTGACAGAAGACCGGAGTTTGAGTCACATGTGAAATGAAAAAGTCAATACTGACTTTAACAACTTGACCTGGATAACTTATTATTTTAGGAATGATTTTTGGGATCAATCACCCTGGATGCAAATAGTGTTGTTGTCTACAGACATCTGGTTGCTAACAGCATCTACGTTATTTTGATTGGGGCTGAGGCAACATTTCAACAACTCAATGCAAACGCAAACAACGTGCATAAGTAGCCAAAAACTTCATGCACATCTGTAACACAACATTCACGCAAGGCTTTTAGTACACAGCTGTAAAAAACAACCATAATACAGTTTAATATATAGTTACATGTAAAAAAAAATGTAAATATGTTTTGTTAAACACAGTGGTATTGGATCAGATCCACAAAGTTCAGGTACAGGAATCAGTATCAGGAGCAATGAAGTAAAATCTGAACATCTCTGCAGAAGTCTAATTAGTAAAAAGCAAAAGTAAGTGTGAAGCTGAACGAGCAGCAGATACTCTCTTAAAAACTTGACCTCAGGGCTGATTTTTTCATCAGCCTCATCAGCTTGGCACATTTACAACCTGTATCTTCAGTATCTGTGAAGGATCGCTGGGTGGCGGCTGCCTTGGCCTCAGGCTACGAGTTTAAGGCAGCTGAAAGACGAGCGCTCAGAGGCAGCGAGATGTGCTGACTCACGCTGAAAGGTTTGCATGTTGGAGCTTTGAATGAAGCGTCAGAAGACAGATGCTGCTGAATGACGGCAGAGTCAAAGATGCAAAGAGTCTAAAACAGCAGAAACTGGTGGAGCCACAGGATGGGCTCACGGTGTGGGGGGGGGGTCGGGTTTGGATGCAGGCTTCAGTTTTCTGAAAGGGAGCCGTGCTGCGCTCCCGGTTGACGTGCTCACTCGTAATGAGAGCTGATTTGGGACTTAATCACGCATTAAGCCTTATTGTTGCACCTCCGGCCAACTGATGACACAGTGGTCCGGCTATCGCGCTGTCTCAACCCAAAGGCCCCGGGGCTCGACCTCACGGCGTGCAAATGGCATGACATAAGGTCCGGCTCGCCCCGCGTCACGTCTGTGTGTGTGTGAGTGTGTGTGTGTGTGTGTTGTTCAGGCTGAGAGAGAGTGAGGGGACGGAAAGGTCAGGAAGTCTGATCTGTGGATCTGCTTCACTCTGCTGCTCCTACAGGAAACTCTGATACATCAGATGTGTTTATTTTCATGATCTCTATAAAAACCTATAAAAAAAGCAAGTATTTTTGCTGTCAGCTCATTTGTTTAATAATCTATTGTTAAAAGATATAAATTCCAAAGTAGTTTTAAAACTTAATGTCCCCGGTTGCATGCATATTAGTGTAGCAAACCCAATATTCCTTTTATGTTTTTTACTTTAAGGATAAGTTTTACAAACATGTTTAAAAATCATTACAAGAAACATCAAATGATGATTAAATTGTAAGATTATGTTATGATTAAAAAATTATACTGTAAAATACTATATTAATTTAAAACATCCTTTAAAATGCAACATAAATTAATGACTTTAATAGATTTGCGTTCCATAGAGCTCATGATAAAGAGAAATATACTCAATATGTATGCCTCTGAGTCTGTATGTGTATGTACATTTTATACCAGATCTGTGTATTTTTATAACAAATAAACTATTGTAAGTATTTAAATATAAAAATTGTAATGGCATTTGTACTTTTTGTATATTTTTAGATTGATGATAGTACTTGTGTGAATTTTCTTTGTGTGTATTTAATTTTGTTTGCTAAATATAGTAATTACATAGGTATTTTATAATGGAATCTTAGGTCTTAAGATAATGTAGAGAGCATTATATGTAAAATTTCCACATTTAAATGTATCAGAGTGATGATATTAATGTTCAATCCTTTGCTAAACTGAGGTTTCAAACCTGCCATTGCATCTTTCTGCTGTCTGTAAATTCCTGTTTTAGGGTTTCAGGGCATCATCACTGCTTTTTGGACACTGCATCGCCCGGACGAACATAAACAAAAACAAAAAAATTACAGAAAAGAGTGTTTTTTTCCTTCAATAGCACGGTGAAAATGGGTACAGACAGACTTTTCTCCGGCCCTGATGCAGAGCTGCTAAAGTGAGGGAGAATCACCTCGTCTGTAAACATTTTTGAATCAAGTTTTCATCTGCTTTTTAACAGCAAAGACAACAACTCCCAACACTCTATCAAACTTTATCTTTTGGCATTATTTTGATGAGAGATCCCTACGGGCAGCAATTACATATTTTGCATTTAACTGCTGTCAGATGGTTCTGTTTATGTAACGTAATTTATTTAAAATGAAGCCTTTAATTGCAGGCGTGCGCATCTGCAAGTGCAGAAAATATTTTTATGACCATCGAAAAAATTCAGCCCAACTTTTCCTTTCACCTTCAGGCGGCTTTTTTTTTTTTTTTTTTTTTTTTTTTTTTTCGGAATAAAAATAACAACATCACGTGAAGTTACACAATAAAAGTATACACCCAAACGATGCAAAGTGTGGCTTTTGAAACAACACAGGG
>JAQMCX010000015.1:796409-818626 GCA_029814765.1 Acanthurus leucopareius
CAAAGTTATAAGAAAACGTTACAGGAGCATTTAACTGCAGGTGTTACACTAGCATAAGAAGCTAGCTGTATATCAGTGTGTGTGTGTGAGTGTGTGTGTGTGTGTGGGCAGGTACGTGAGTGTGTTTGCGTGTAATAATCACCATGGCAACCTCCACGGCATCACTGTTGGAGTAGGACAGGTCACAGAGGATGAGCAGCGCTCGCTCTTCAGCCAGCGTCTGAGTCACTGGGAGGTACCTGAGCTCGGAGCAGATGTTCTCCACGGTGGTGCCCTGCGACACACACACACACACACACACACACACACACACACACACAGAAACACACAGAAACACACAGATCAGGCAGATTAGTGTCTGCACTGCTGGCGAGGAACAATCGGCATCTAATTCCTCCTGAGTCTGTTTCGGATGTAGCCAATCAGGGAGCTTCGCCCAGCAGGGGAGACTGTGGCTCAGATCTCAGATCAGTATCTGTGTCCGAGGAATTGATTCTTTTCCATTCACAAAACTTTATTCAGACCTGCCGCGGGGGGCCGGTTAACTGTAGCAAACAACAAAAATACCATCTGGACTGACGACAGAAAGAAGACTGAAGACGGACAGAAACGTCTGTCGCTTCAGCTGAAGGTCGATGAACTCGCTGTCTGCTTTTTTAAATCAACACTTTCAAAGTTTTTAATCTCCAATTTTAGTGACTTTTTTTTACTCGATCATTAATTTTTTTACTATGTGGAAACAAGAATCGACAGCGTCTTCATGAAGGAGAGAAAGATGCAGGAAAAGTTGGACAACGTGATGATAAACAACCATGAAACTATCGACTGCAAACTGTCAGAAACTGACTCTGATCTTCACATGTGTGTGTTTGTGGCTGCAAATTGAATCTGCGAGACGTTTGAAATCCTTTTCTTCCCACCCTGGATTGTTAACATCTGACAATCCAGCGAATGATCGTTTGTTAACAGTTCGGTGTGGGAGGAAAACGATTTTGAAACATGTTGTTATGACATGACACATAAACAAGGATGAATGAACGAGTCTCGTCTCAGACTTTTTCTCACAGAGAGAACAGCAGCGATCAGACCCGATAAAACGCCACGATAATTCACAACAGGGCTGCACGCTGCTTTGATACGGAGGATTAAAACCAGAGAACATCATGTTGTCAGTGTTGTTCTTTGAATGTTTTCTTATATTTCATATTTCCTCCGTTATTACTCGAAGAAATAAAGATTTAAAAACTGTCAAAAACTGAAAAATTGTCCAAAAAGTTTTGAAAATCTCAATTTTTGTTAATTTTTTTTGTAAATTCCATGTCAGAAAATTGCAAAAAGAGTAAAAATGTCTTCATATTACTTGTAAAAATGTCCCAAATACTCAAATAATAATAAAAATGGTTTGTAATTTAACTTAATATTAAAAGTTTTGATTATTTTCAGTTCGTTTCTGCAGCACAGACTCTAAATAATAACAAACACATGATCTCCATCCAGATGTTTCTCACCTGTGGCACTTTGTCTTTTTTGAAGATGAGCGTGATGCGAGCACAGCTGTTGTCAAGGTAACCACTGTTGGGCTCACACTGGGTGTGCAGCGGCGTCGGGGGGTCCGGCGTCGAACACACGCCCCACTGGTGGCATGGCGGCGAGAAGCAGGTGAGGAACTGATGCTCCACACACTCGTGGCCTCCGGGGCAGGACGGAGCGTTGGCGTCCGGAGGAGGAGGCAGAGCTTTGGGGAGGAGGCAGGGCCGACGTCCGCATCTCACCTGGAAGAACACGACCTCGGCTGTCACTCAGAGGATTTTAATGTGCAATGTGCATCGTTAAACAACGTTATTTTGACGAAATGTCCGTCGTCTGCGGAGTCTGACCTTGGAGCAGCGAACGTATCCGTTGACACACTGGCAGGCGTTGCACTCTTCCTCCCATCGGCTGCCGTGAGGAAACTGCAGGCCGGCGTGACGACACGACTTCCCAAGTCCGATGACTGCGGAGAATAAAGGAGGCGGAGAGCAGAAGGAAGTTGTTCAGTTATCAGTCTTGTATAAATAAACAGGAGGCTGAACACACACACACACACACACACACACACGCAGACCAGAGACGGTGTGTGTGTTTGATTCACGGGATAAACGTATGAACCGTCGGCTTTCAGGTGACATTTAAAGCACAACTGCTCCTCAGCACAAACACCGTCTGAGATGCACACATGATAAACTCACATGATACAACCACATGAGCCGAGTGTCTCATGTTACATGGAAACAGCGTGCCTAGCATGAACAAAATACACGTCTGTGAGTGCGTAAGCATATAAACATACGTATACATTACAACTATGTGTATACACACACACACGCACACCTACGCAATCATGTATGAACGCTTCATCATGCAGCAAATCAAACAGACCGAAATACAGTGTTTTTATGTGAGACAAATCAGGAGGAAGACGCTCAATAGTTTGTCCTTTTTCAAAGACTATTTCATGCATATTCAAGATGGCGTCACTTCCTGTCACTTCGGTGGAATGAGGAGCAGTGACGCTCAAAACGTCACCTGGACGAGATAAATAACTGGACACAAAGATGCTGCAGGAGATCCAGCAAACCTCCTGATTCTGTGTTTAAACCGAGACATCTGAACAACCTTCTTGTTAACATGTTAAAAAATACAACTTCAGCACAGTCACTTGAAGGCAGCATCAGGAAACGAAGGCTCATGTGAATGAGTGTTGGACCAAACATGCAACATGTTGCACTCACACTCCTGACAGCGAGGTCCAGCGTGTCCCGGAGGACAAACACATCTGTAGCCGTTGATTTCATCCATGCAGGTCGAACCTTCGGCACAAGGAGACGACTGACACTCGTCGATGTCTGGAAGAGAAGAAAACCACAGAGCTGAGAAGTGACCTCGAAGAAACCGACCGTCCTGGTGATTTCAGGTAACAACTGTGATCTTTTACTGATTCTGGATCAGCAGAGAAGTGTCCCAAATAAAAAGAGAAAGGTTTTAAGTACTAAAAAACAGCAAAACAATCAGTTTTAATCTTAATTTATTCATTTCACACGAGTCCTTCCTCCATTGTCGATTCGTCCTTCGAGTCTTTCTGAAGCTTAACTTCAGCTGAGGTTTGAATGTTACATTCAAACGCCGTCAGTGAGCGACGGAACTCTGAGAATCGTGCTTTTTCCACAAAGGGGTTTTATGGCAGTTTGGGTTTGAAACGCTTCAATTGGATAACACTCAGCTTCTGAAAAGGCTTTTCTGAGGAGATTTCTCCCAGAAGGCCGCGGGAGAGCGCACCGACCCGTCGGACGAACCTGTGCCGTGACCTCGGCTCAGCGCGGAGGCGAGAGGTTAAGACCGTCTTCCTGAAAGGTTTTCTAATCTGTCGCCCTGAAACAATCGGCTCACGCTCCCCCCCGCCGCAGCCTTTCACCTCTGACCCCCCGCCCACCTGACCCCTCCACACACACACCCCCCCCCCTTTCTCCAGTTCCCAGGGACTCACTGATGCGGCAGTCCGGTCCGGCGAATCCGGGGGCGCATTCGCAGCGAAACCAGTTGACGCCGTCGACGCAGATGCCGCCGTTGTAGCTGCAGAGAGGAAACAGAGAGACAGAGGTGAGTTCAGAGCTGATGGAGGCTGGAAGAGGGAATACACGAATTCCCTCTACGTTCCTGTAAAAATTTCTTCCCAGAGGGGGAAAACATTCAGGTGGATTCTTCCAAAACGTTCAAATACCTGAACGTGAAACTTTCTTTTGACTCTGAGAACAGAATTTATTTAGTTCACGTCTGTCAGGCTTCAGTTCAGAAGCTGTCATCTGTTTAATTACAATTCTGACCTCAAATTCTGCAGAAATTCAGTGGAAATGAAACTCTAACTGTGAACTCGGTGAGCTGCAGGACGTGAACTCAGTTTATCACACAAACTGTAAAGGTTTATTATGCAAACAGCAGTTTTCATGTGAAGACCGACGTTACAAATTTACCAACATGACTTCCTTTTTCTTAATGACTGTGACCTGATTAGAGGAACTCACATATACAAGCTGCTTGTCGTCCTCTCTCTCTTTTTCAATGTAACAGCAATAAAATTACATAACAGATTCAAGAACATTTCCAAAGTCATAAACTGTTAGATAAACATTTTATATGAAATTATCAGGAAAGTGAAGAAGCAAGAACTTAAAATGTTTCCTGCTAACAATCTCTTATTCTTTAATATCTTAAAAGCTGCAAATATAAAAATGTGTCCTGACTGAATCAAAAGAAAACATTCAGGACTTGAAGCTGTTTAAATTTTGTTGTTTTTGTTGTTTTTTTGTTGTTTTTTTTGTTGTTTTTGTTGTTTTTTTTGTTGTTTTTGTTGTTTTTTTGGTTGTTTTTGTTGTTTTTTTGTTGTCATCATTTAAATGTCGTCTCATTTTCTCTGAGCTGAAGACAAACTGTCAGATTTTTTTCCCGCAGTGACTCTGAGTGAAGCTGATCCCTGATCAATGTCCAGACTTCATATGTAAATCCCTGATGACCACATGCTGAGCCCCCCCTCTTTTCCCCCAACCCCCCCAGGTCGAATAGTGAAGGGGGGGCATCTCTTCACACTCTCCTGCTCCCCCCTCCTCCTCCTTCCTCCACCCACCTCCCAAAAAACTGAAACCACCACTAATCCACCTGTCAGTCTCTGTAGAGGAGGGTGAGGAGGGGGGAGGCTTTTGTTCAGAGCAGCATCTCTGATGGAGAGAAGCTGTGAAGAGTCGCTGGATTTTCTCTTTATTTGTGTGTTTTTGCACTAAATAAAAATTTTAAAATGTAAAAAAAAAACTTAATTTTGTAAAAAAAATAAGTCAGTTTTTTAAAATTTTCTTTTATCTGGAAAAAACATTCCATAAGTTTTTTTTTTTTAATTTACTCTTATATGAATAATTCAGAAAAAAAGCAGCAAATCCTGACTCAACACATGTAAATGACTAAACATTTTAACAGACACACACACACAGACACACACAGACACACACATGCAGGCACTGCTTCACACCTCCACATCCACAGGCTTTAATGGGAGAAATCGGGAGCATAAAATCAGATTTGCAGGATGAGAGAAGAAAGAAAGAGTCGCTGGGAAACCCTGCGGCTGCTCCAACGCTCTGTCTCTTATTCTCAAGTGGAAACAATGAACCTCAGGTGCTTTCAGTTCCTCCAGTGAAGGTGAGCATCAAAAGAACTGAAGCCACAAAAAACTCACGCAGAAACTCCAGAAAACTTCAGCTGAATCAGAGTCCTTTTTCAGCAACAATTAGATGAAATCAAGTCATATTTGTCACCACAACAGGCAAGAAACTGTGTGCAGAGAAAATGTGAAGATCTGTCTGCAGGGATTTTTCTATTTAATGTCCCATGATGCAATGGGCTAATAAAAAGTTTGATCCCATAAACAGGTTTCTGCATGTGAAATCTGCACATCTGCTGCACCAGTTAAATAAACCACTGAAACACAACTGAAGACAAGGAAAAGCTGAAACTTGAGCCTTTTTTAAATGTAAACGATGAAATTATTTTAAAGTCACTTGGTTATTTCAAATCTTTTCAAAATATTAATGATAAAAAGTCTTACCAGGGATGTGGATTGCAGTCATCAACATCTGTGAGAGAGAAAAGAGAGAGCGAACGACAATCAGCTGAGTTCAAGTTTTAATTCAAACCAAAACCTGAAACCTGAAACCTGACTGGATCTTTACTCTCATATGTAAAAAAGGTTGAAGTTAATAACCTTTTTAGCTGCACAAGAGACAGAAAGTGTCAGGTTATAATTTTGACGGGGAAAATCACACTTTGAGAAGCCCTGAACTTCAATAATAGCTGGTTAAAATCAGCTAATGATTTTAGTTCCCAACTTATGTTTAACGCTCTCACAGCTTGTTGACTCACTCTGTGCACAGGTGGGTCCCTCCCAGCCGTCCTTGCAGATGCAGGTGAAGGCATCTCCGCCTCCGACACACGTCCCTCCGTTCTCGCATGGACCCGAGTCACATGTGCTGTTCTTGGCTAAAAAAACACAAACAAACAAAAACCCAACAAGTTTTCTTTTAGTGTTCGGTGAAAGTGGAATATTTGTGGCTGCAGGAGTCAAAACTTTTCAAACTGCTTCAAAGAAAAACTCACATATAAATTTTATTTGCCAGTTTAATAAAAATAAAATGTTCTTGGTTTGATCAAACACAAGGTTTAGTGCAACACAATAACCAATCCCAGATGTGGAGACTGGCACATTGAACTCTGTTGGACATTATAATATCTAATTTCTTCTTTAAACCCTGATGTTTTATTGTGTCTTTGAAGGTACTTTATTTTATAAGTGTCCCGTCTTTAATCTGGACCTGAGTCTGAATCTCCTTATTACAGTGTCTTTATTCTGGCCACAGAGGGAGAGCCGCCCCCTGGCAACAACATACTATCACACTGACTCATTAGACCGTTATTAGCAGAGCCATTACAGTGTAATTAGAGTGCGGTGAGCGTCTGACCTGTGTTACAGGTGCTGCCTCCCCAGCCTGAGGGGCAGCTGCACAGGAAGGAGTCTCCGTGGTCGTAACACGTCCCTCCATTACTGCAGGTAGTGGAGTCGCACTGGCTCTCACCTGAACAAGGAGGGAAAAAGATTTTTTAAGAAACCTTTGATTCTGTTCCAGCGTTCGGCAGTGATTAATTCAGCTCCAAAGAATAGTTAAGAGGTGCTGTCAGAGGGTGAAACAAGCCTACACAGCAGCCGGCGAAGGCATCAAGCCTCACAAGGAAGATTAAGAAACAGTTTAAGATTATAAGACCTGACATGTAAGACAACATGGAAACAGAAGACAAAGAGGCAATTCATCAGAGCTACATGAGCTCTGCTTGGATTTACAATAAATCAATCAAAAGTATCAGGAACTATTGAAAAGTACTAAAACTCACTTTGTAACAATGCACGGTGCTTAAATGCCCTTTGAACTACATGCATGTAGATATCTCTAAATTTCTTCTCTCTAATCTCTAACACACACACACAGTTAAACTCACGTGAGTGGCAGGTCTTTCCTTTCCAGTTGTCGACACAGTTGCAGTAGAAGTCGTTGAGCAGATCGACGCAGTGGCCTCCGTTCTGACAGGGATTCCTGCTGCACTCGTTCACATCTGGATCAAACAAACGCTCCATCAGTAAATTCACTCTAGTTATCGATTCTATATTGATTGTTTATCTGTTGATAACGCAGAGTTTCATCCTTCAAATGTCTGACAGCACAAAAAAGATCACACACTGTGACGTTAACTCGCTCTTTTGGCATGGCAGATTTCTAAGATTGATTGATATTTGTTGGAGGATCACTTTTACAAGAGTAACATTGCCAAGAGCATAAATGACACTAAGCCACAACTGTAAATCAAAATAAAAAACAAAGGTTTGAGTGGCATGAAGATGACTGGATAAAACAGGTTTTACAATCTCTCAGTGAAACTCTGTTTTGAAGTCTGAGATCATTCGCATAAAACCTAAAATCTTTTTTTTACAGCTTGGACTTTGGGAATGACAAATTTTCACATTTAAGATTAAGAGAGAGGATAAATATATTAAGTTATAAAGTTTGCCAAGAATGGCTGCGTTAATGAAAACCAACCACTGACTGATATGTTCACACAAGGCAGAGCAATTCACTTTTGAATATAACATAGAGACCTACAGTTTATAATGAACCAAGGCCTTATAATTTGCGCTGCTCAACATGAAAAGACAATCAGCAGATGATTTCATGTGCAATTATCACCAGAATCAATAAAAGGCACAAAGCTAAACTCCATCAGGTTCCACTCACACAAAAAGGGAAAGCAAGACTTCTTCATTAGCTTCAACTTTTCTGTAACATACCAGATACATATTAATATAAGTAACAGTGTCGTCTGCAAATGTGCACACTGACCAGTGCAAGTAACTGCATATGCTGACATGCTGGTTACAAATAACTATTTCCACTTGCTTTTATCTCTAAAACAAATCAGCCATTGTTATGTTTTCAAGAAGATTCTCAGACTGCTGATTGTTCTTCTGCTGCTGGAGGCAGCGACGGACTCGATGTGACTCACGGGCAGCATCACATAGCAGAGCTGCTCTCTAAAACTACTTCGACCTCAAAAATCCAGCCCTCTCAGACACACACACACACACACACACACACACACACACACACACACACACACTTACCAACATGACACAGAGTGCCCTCCCATCCGTCCGGGCAGAAACACTGGAAGGAGTTGATCCCGTCGATGCACGTGCCTCCGTTCTTACAGGGGGATGATGCACAGTCATTGATGTCTGCAGGAAGAGAGAGGAAGGATGTTAACAAATTTAATTCATTGCTTTATTTTTAGTCTTTGACATTACATTTTTAGTAAGTCTAAGGGCCCTATCATACACTTTCCGTCATGTGCCAGTGGCGCATTGGGCGGGGAAAGTTTCAAATTAATTCAGGGGAGTTTCCAGGTCCACATTTGCCACCTTGTTCCAGGAGCAGCAGAGGAATCCTGCTCTGCCCCGCCCAATGCGCCACTCTGTCTGCAAAGAATTCCAGATTTTTACCAAAAAAAGCAAAGTTCTCATTCTTGCATTTATAAGCTTTGTTTTTCTCATACATATCTCAACATTTTTAATGTTGCAGCTCTGTTTTTTGTCACGCTGATACTGATGAGCTCCAGCTCTGCTCATCAGCTGCTGGAGTATCAGATTTGTGTCTCAAATATAAATATATCTAATAATAAACACTAAGTTTGGTTGTTTTATTTTGGATTTGAGGAATAAACACACAAGAAATATTGTGTAGGTCATTTTTTCAAAGCATCCTTTTAGAGCACAAAAAGAAAAAAACAAAAAAGGAAGATTATTCTTGCTCAGCCCTCTGGATTCAGTTCCTTCCTCATATTTTCCTCTGGTAAACTAAACTAAGAAAGTGACGAATAGTCTAACCTGAGTCTGAGTTACTGTAAGAATCCTGCGGTTGGTTTCCTGTGAGGGTAACTGATGATAAATATAGTCTGTGTTGTGTGTCGGGCTAATAATGACTCACTCTCGTGGCAGTAGGTGCCAGTGAATCCTGGCTCGCAGGAGCAGCTGAAGTTCCCGGCAGGAAGGCTGATGCAGCGGCCGTGGGGACCGCACACGTTGGACGAGATGTGCCGCATCCGCTTTTGGGTGTCATTGGTTGCCACGGCAACGGTGCAACTGTCAATCACTGAGGGTGACAGAAGTGGAGAGGAAGAGATGATCAGATGGGAAGAAAATTGAATGAAAAGCATGTGTCTGTTACTTCCGGCTGTTCGTGCCGTGTTACCTTGACACTGGTTGGTCTTGCAGTGATCTTTGAGCTCCGAACAGGTTTTGCCCTCGTAGTCGTCCGGGCAGCTGCAGTAGAAATCTCCCATCATGCTGTGGCACTGGGCTTTGTTGTGACATGGATTTGGGCTACATGGGTCGTTCTGCACCTACGGACGGACAGCAGGGAGGTTGAAATGTGTCCGCATCAAGTCCATCTGACAGCATTAAATTTTCCAGCTGGATCCAGTTCTCACCTCACAGGTCGTACCAGCGAAGCCCTGTGGACATTCGCACATGAACCCGTCCAGCAGAGCGTGGCAGCGACCGCCGTTCCTACAAGGACTGCTGGCACACCGATTCCTCTGAAACTCACAGTGTCGACCCACGAATCCCGCCTGGCAAACGCACTGGTAGCCTCTGGACACCCCCTGGAACAACAACAACATCAGCTCTCATATTAACTTGGATACAAATGATCAAAGCGTCATGGCTTCCCATTTATTTTCCTGACAAAATGAGAAGTGTCCTTTGTCCTTCATCATAAAGAAAAACTTCCTGGTTTTGTTCAAGCAGCTGACAGCACAAACAAATCCTGGAAGAAGCTCTCGACTCAGTGCAGTGATGTTTTATAAGCTGCTTCATGGACAATGTTAAGCTTCGGAATATAAATACTGAGAGATCTGGAGATACTACGAGCAGAAACAACTTCTAGGACAGTAAATTTAGAGTCTGACTGACAACCTTCAACATGTAGTTGTAGTTTATCGACCCCTCAGGCTGAGAAGATTCACAACTATGTATGCAATCTTATTGTGGCTTATCATTCATGATGGTTTTCAGGTAGCTGCATCAATATTTACGACTAAATATTTACTTACTTGTAATTAAAATCTCACTGACTGTTTTGGTTCTGCAGGTTAATTATTCACTAAAATTAGAAACTGAAAAAAGCCTCCCAGGCAGCACGAGTTGTAACCAATATTTTAAAACCATAACACCCCTGAGCACATCTTCTTCTGCGCTGTGATGATCAACAAAAGGCCCAGTCTTGTTCCAACTCCACCTCTTATTACCACATGTATGAATTCAACAGTGACGTCTGTGTGTTTTTGTGTTTCTGAATGTTACCTTGCAGGTTCCTCCGTTCTGACACTGACCATGGCAGCTCTTCATATCTGAGAGGGAAAACAGACAAAACATCATTTTTGAGTTTGACAGATTACTAAGAGGGGAAAAAAAAAAGCATTGCTGTAACATGCAGCTGCTACGGAGAAATGATCAATACAACCAAAGCGAAACGATCCATGCATAGAAGAAACGTTAGGAGCAGAGTCGGACGTGCATGAAGGACGTGCAATAACATTGAACTGCAGAAGTAAAAACTAGATTTAAACATTTCTCTAAAAGATTTATAATAGCTGGGAAGAAGTCAGTTTTAGTCGTGTATTTTAGAGGAATAATTCAGGAGTAAACAGCCATCTGAGAAGCAGGAGAAAGGAGACTGAATGAAGTGCTGAAGTGCACAAAGCTCAACCAGAAAAGAGGACTTCAGGTCTATCAGTGCTACAAGGGGAAAGAGGCCGAAGGCTGATGATTTGCTGGATTGATACTAACTGATGTCACAGTTCTGGCCCACCCATCCACGAAAGCAGGCACAGTGATATCCACCAATAAAGTCTTTGCAAGAGTAAGCATTGAGGCAAGGCTTCTCCACACACTCATTAACGTCTGCAAAAATGGAGACGAGAGACACAGGAGAGGATGAACAAGAGAGCGAAGAACCGATCAGAAGCCCCATCACCAAGCGTAGCTTCATGTCCAACAACAACAACAAAGACATCATGACAAAGATTTGACATCTGCGAACTTTTCATTTGTTTTCTGCTCCTGTTGATGACTAAAACCTCAGTCAGACATCTTTTATGCTGCAGGTTTTATCCATGTTAGGCCTGTTAGAAACGTAGGTCTCTTTTACAGAAAGAGCTGAAAAACTTGCACAATATTTGACTTTTGGTGCCCTGCAGCAACTTTTAAAAGGAACATAAGTAAAAGAATTTAAAACCTTTTTGATTTAAAACCATCATCAGTGCTGTCAAGGTTCTCACTCATGTTTTTCACTGGTAGTAAATCTGTGAATACATTCTGAGAAGATACAACACAGTTCAACTGAAGCCAAAACAAAGATAAAACTAAAAAAGATGTTTCAGACTTTAATAGAATTCCTGTTTTTATTTTTTTCTTCATGAGAAATAAAAGGGAAGACACCCATTTCTGTAAATTAAAGGCTAAAAGTAGAAGAATTAAACTCTATAAAGTGTATTTTTAACCCCGTGTGTGATGAAACCTGGTTGTGTTACCGGGGAAAAGTATCACGCCTCTTATGTTTGAGCGTCTCGGGCGTTTTTCTTTTTTAAAACATGTAAAATTGCCAGAACATTTACAGGCTGAGCTTCATGTCCGTCAGGGTCTCGTTTCTTCCAGTTTTCCATCACCCCACTTCTTTATCCCCCCCTCCCCCCCGGGGGTTAATGTCCCTCTATCGCATTCCCTGAAGGCCGACCTGCGGCATTCCAGCCGGTCAGTTTCAGAGGCAGCCATCGCCACCCCCCCCGCCACGCCGCCTCGCTCACTATAAACCGACACAGTGCATTAATACTACTCCCAGGAGGTGAGCGGCACCTGTTGGCCTGCTGAAACTGAACACTTCCAAGCCCTTCCCAAAAAACCCGACCTCCCCCGCCACCAGCTCCTCCTAATCTCGCCCCGCTCCCAGGTGCCAACCAACTCCCTGAAACGGGAATCGCTCTGAGAATAACAGGATCCACAACCCCCGCCAAGCCCCGCCGCGTGTTTACAGGTTATAAAGTGATTCCTGGCTGAAGTGGAAGAGGGCGAGGGCTCGGCTATGCCGCGGCGCCGCCTCGCCGTAGTGATCGTTCTCCCCCGTTACGCCCCGTCTGGAGCCAAAATAACCCTCCAGCAGAGTATATTTGGTCCCAGGGCGAGCAGTTGCCAGGCGGGAGGTTATTTTTAGCTTTACTCAAGTCACCTGGCTCGAGTTGCAGATGATACCGAGCGACTGTCTCCGTTATCCACAAACACACACACACACACACACACACACACACACACACACACAGACATACAGTTGAAATTAGTGGCCTTTCTGCAGTCATACTACTGGTTACACGACACCGCAGCATAAACAAACAGCCTGATATGCTGTAACTCTGCAAGCAAATGGGATTCCTGGAATGATTTCCTACACATGGCATTCACTGAAGGTGCAAAACACACACACACACACACACACACACACACACGGCTTCATCACAGCAAAACATCATCCAACATGCAAACAATCAAAAATCAAACACATTAAAAGTCGATAATATGCAAGTTTCTGTCCAAAATCAGATTCTGAACAACAGAATGATGTTTAACGACGATTCAAACCTTCTCAGGACTTTAAAAAAACATCTCATGTTCATCATCTTTGTGCTCAACATGCTCATCAGCGACACACATACACACCTATCTGGCAGGTCTTCCCCGTCCACTGCGGCGGGCAGAGGCACTCGAAGCCGTTCACCATGTCGACGCAGGTTCCCCCCTTAGCACAGGGGCTGGAGGTGCATTCATCTGTGTCTGAAACACCAACGAGGAAAAAACTCAGTCAGTGTCTCTGGATTCATCTGATCTGATCTGATCTCATTGGTTCCACAGGTGAGACTGAGTTAAACTAAGCTAATCATTGAGCTGGTAAAAGCAAGAAAATGATGGAAAAATTAGCCTCTTCTGTTTCATATTTGATGGGATCTTTAGTGCTAAACTCTCAAGTAACATTTGGAAAAAATCTCTGAATTGGGACAGAAGCTTGGAGTTCTTAATGGTGGACAAGATGTCTGGGTAGAAACAGAAGTGAAATCTCAGATGGGTGATGAATTTCAAAAGTCTAATAAGATGTTTGATCATATTGTCATCACTTTAACTAAGTTTAACTCAGAAACTCGACTACAATCCTTCTGACATGAGGACTAAGGAGTAAACTGGATTACTTAGTCACAGAAAAGGTTTGATAGATCTTTCATAGAAGAGTGAACCGTCACCTTTAGCGCAGGTCGGCCCGGACCAGCCTTCCGGACAGTGACACTCAAAGCCTGATGGGACTTCGTGACACGTCCCTCCGTTGGCACAGGGGTTGGATACGCAGGCGTGCTCAGCTGGAGGGAAACGATTAGAGAAGACATATGGGATTAATCACATCTTCCATCAGTTTTAGCCCAATGGCGAGCTGCTGCGTTCACACATGTGCTCAGACTCTAAACAAAGGTGCAGTCTGGTTAACTTCCAGCTGATCTGCATGTTTGTGTTGTAAGTGACTTGCATGAATCATATTAAAGAAAAAGCTCCCAGTTTCCAAACGTTTACCGGTGGACGCATTTCTGCCGTCGCATCACTCAGTCCCATGTGACGCGGCACAAAAACCTGGATTTTCAACCTGGTTTGATTCACACACTCACCGATCTCGCAGTTCTTCCCCGAGTAGCCGTCAGGACAGGCGCAGTTGTACTCGTCTGGCTCCGTGTTCATGCATGTTCCTCCGTTCTTACAGGGCCGGTTGGTCCCACAGTAATTCAGATCTGCACCGCAAAGAGCACAGATGTGACCTACAGTACAGCACTCTGTGTGTGTGTGTGTGTGTGTGGATGCAAAACACACAGCTAGCAAATGACACAGAACCGTGCTGTCTAAAATACAGCAGCCATTCACAGTAACTTGTTGTTACGGCCTTACAAAAGCACTGATTGTGGGTTACGAGCAGCACAATGTAAGAACATATTTGCTTCAGTCCCTCCGCGTGTTGACCAATCACAGTGTCCTCATGCGACTTGTGTGTCGCAAGGCCGTCAAGTCGTAACCATACCAGGGGTTTTGCATGACTTAGCACATTTACTGGAAATCGAATGTAATCCACAATAAATCAGACTGAAGGTTTTTCAGACGGCTGGATGATTTTTTTCTTGGAGGCCTCTGGAGGTTTGCTTTTATTTCCAAAACGGCGTGAAATCCATTAAAGTGAGAATCAAGTCCGGATCAATTTTTTGTCATTTTTTTTTTGTTTGTTTTTGGAAAACGTCTTGCACATTTTAACATCAGTGCAAGTTCATGCTCTTTGATTTTAAGACGGAATGGAAAAAATGGATTTTCTGAAAAGCTTATTAAAAAAAAATATGAAATCATGAGGCTTTTTAAACGAGAACATGAGGAATTTAAAACAAATCCAGCTGCTTTTGACTTTCTAGACATCCAGAAGATGCTCTGTATGCATCGATCGTGCAGCTAAACGGACGTCAGTGTTGAGATTAAGAGATTAAAACATGTCTGCAGATGTCCGACCTTTGTCGCAGAGCAGACCTCCCCAGTTCTTCTCGCAGGTGCACTGCCAGGGTTCGCTGCAGGTACCGTGAACACACCCAGGATACGGCACACACTTGTCACAGAGCGAACCCTGCCAGCCATAGTTACACCTGAAACACACAGCAGGAAACAGGTTAGAGCTTAAACTCACACAAAGATACAGACTTTACACCTGAGAGGAGATTAATGTGCTTTTCTGTTTGTTTCTCTCTGAACTGAAACTCCAAACTGGAGACAAACGAGATGATTTTCCTTCAACAGCAAAAAAAACTTATGTTTCTTTCATTGTCAGCATTTTACTTTCACCTATTTATAGCACATCTCACTAAGATGTGTTTAATTAGTTGTCATTTTTCTGCTGTTTATCTTTGTGTTTATATCAGTTAAGATAGATGGATATACTTGTGCCACCTCCTGTAATTAAACGCAGCGCACAGAGGAACAGAGTTTATTGGGTGCAACAGTGGCTGAGTGGATTTTGTGGTAAAATAAGAGCCTCTGATTTCACAAGCACACTGAGAATGTGCTCTTATTTACAGCACAGGCCTGAGGGAATATCAGGCACACAGATGCACCGAATATCACAGGGGGAGTTGGCCATGAAAAGCAGTGATTGTTACGTAGTGATAACAAACAAGCAATTAAATACTTTTGCAATGTGTGAAAGCACAGAGGAGCGCTCGACGTCGGGCGGCGCGCCAGTTAAACGTGAAGAACACCGGAGACGATTTTAACGTTTAAATTCCTGCAGAAAGAAAGAAAAGTTCTTCACACACGACGAAACGCGTCGAGCTGCAGCTGAAAGTCCAAGAAGACGACTTCATCAAGGTGGATGACACGTTCACTGCAGCTCCTAATCTCGGGACACACAGCGCCAGGGGACATTCCTGAGCAACGAGTGTGTGTTTGCATTGTGTGTGTGTGTGTGTGTGTGTGTGTGTGTGTGTGCACTATCATGCTGCTTACAAACTATAAAAGCGTTCATCTTTATTTTTCTTTGATTGCAGAGTTGCTACGAGCAACCAAATGAAAAAAGTCTGTTTTATTGAGTCGTTTCTGTCCGACATTGAGCCGCTTTTATTGTCAATAAAAAGTGATCAAATCCAACAGTCCAGTAAAATATTTCAACATGTTTTCAGTAGAAATGAGCTTTTCTAACGATGCATTTCAATAAACAGAATCAGGAAAAATAAGCTTTTAGAAAAACTCTGAAACAAGCTGCAACAATTTGCAGTTAAAAAAGGCTGCAGAGGCACATTTCTCCATTTATTACATGTGATAGGGATGCAACTAATGATTATGGTCATTATTGATTGATTTTTTTATTATTTTCATTATTTCTTTCTCTAAAAAAGCACAAAATGTATGAAATATGTCTGTCAGAAGGCTCTAAGCTGACAGCTTTAAAGGTTTGGTTTGAGTTCAGCTGGAAACATCAACTCGTCTGTATTTGACGGCCAAAGAATGAGACTCAACAAACGACTCCCTCTCTCCAAAATGACCAACTTCACCTTTTAATTGCATTTTTTAAAAAGTCAGATGATTGTAAATCACATAAGGCATCAAAATCTCTTTGAGGATTAATCATCACACGCTGTTTATTTCTAATCGGCTCCGTTTTCTCCTCAGAAAACAGGACGTTCTGCATCTTTCACAGACACAAACGACCTGCTGAGAAGCCGTTTTTTTCCTGCAGTTGCATGTCTGCGCTTCATGTGTTGCGTGTCTTCTCTCAGCTTCCTGAGTCGTGAGCTCGTTCGAGGTCAAACTTGGAATGAGCGGCGGGTTTGTGGAACGAGGGTTCGTCGTCTCGGAGGGGAGGCCAGTGAAGGGTTAGCTAATCTGTTGGTTTATGGCAGCACTCTGTTATTCCAAGGCCAGTGGTAACCTTGCCCCACCTGTCCTGTCATTTCTCCCGTCGGGGGGCTATTTTAAGGAGCAACCCACCCCCCTCCTCCGCCTCCTCCACCACCATCACCCTCCCCTCCACTCCGACTCACAAACACTTCAAAATGGACGCTGACCAAACACTCCTCAGAGCGACTCGTAAGTAGCTGAAATGTGCTGAAGTTTGGAGGAAAACTGAGGAGGAAACGAAGCTCCGTCCTTTTCTGGAATCGACTGATGAGTTTATGAGATAAAAAACTGAAAACTAGCGATCATTTAAAAGTCTGATCAGATTTTGAACCCTGATTACATAATCAGTCTTTAGTCAGTTTCTCATTTAAACCTTAGAAATGTAACGTTTGAGGGTTCTGACTTGTTCAGGTTAATTACAGTTAATTACAGGGATTAATTACAGTTTTAATCTCGTAAATGTTCTGACAGAAACAAACACTTTGATGGGGGGGGTTGTGCCTCAGAAAAAACAGGGTGTATTATTTGTTTTTTTATTGTTTTTATGATTTGGCAGCTTTAAAGAAACTCAGTTGTGAACATGAATCCCGTTGGTTCACTGCTCAGATATTAATCATCAAAAACTCATAAAAACGCAGGTGATGTTAAAACATGCACGACAAGTTCTGTTTCATGCACAGTTTGTAAGACGAAACATGTTTGACTGCCTGCACGACCGCAACATCTTCGCTCTGACATCGCAGGACGTGCATGTGCAAGCGTGCATGTGTGTGTGTGCATGTGTGTGTGTGTGTGTGACAGTGCTGTGCATTGTTTACTACAGTGTGTGGTGTCGTACGGCGCTGTGGTTGGCGGCGTTGCCCTGCACACTGTCAGCCGTGCAGCAGCAGTGGCAGTGGTGGCGGCGGCGGCGGCTGTGTGGACAGTCTGTCTGGCTGCAGTGTGGGAGAGCAGGGGAAATGGTTTCGAGCAGCCACAGGCCAAGGGTGGCATTACCCACAAGCCCCGTCGCCGGTCTGCTGCCGTCCCATCAATGGAAGGGGCCAGCCGGTGCCGAAAATATCCCGCCTGCCCACAACCCCCCGCTCCACAAACCACACCCAGAGGACGGGCCGGTGGGCAGGGGTAGAGGTAGAGGGGGCTGTGAGTGTGTGTGTGTGTGTGTGTGTGTGTGTGTGGGTATGCTGAATTATTTACAGGCGAGCCTCGCGCCCAAATCCAGCGGACGGACTTAGCCCGCTGTTGCCTAGCTACATGTTTAGTAGTGTCACATGAGGGAGCGTAGGTTGTGAGTGTGTGTGTGTGTGTGTGTGTGTGTGTGTGTGTGTAAGAAACAAGATACCAAACACACATTTTTAGTTTTGCTCTGCCAGGCTCAGATGCTTGTTTTCCTGTTTCTCTCTCTCCTTCTCTCAGTCTTTAACCCTTCGGTTTCTGCTTCTTTCTCGTCTCAGTTCACTTTTTCTCTCCGACAGAAAATTGAGCCTCGTTTGTTTGTTTGTTTGTTTGTTTTTGTTTTTGTTTACCTGAGAAAAACTCAGTAAAACTCACAAACTGGCATTTCATTTTTTTTAAAAATAGTTTTGGCCTCATTTCTATGAGCTCAGACACTTTTTCTTTTTATAATCTAAGGAGGAACAATCGTGTGTTTAATAAAATAATCTTAAATTTGATTTGCTGCAGTTTTAAACAGCTTCAGATCAGGTTCAGGTGTTTAAACCTTTTATTATTTATGACTTATTGTTGTTATTTATAAGTTTGACACTTAGGTCACATGTTGACAGCCTCAGCTATTGCCATGACAACAGAGGAAACCACATGCTAATGATGATTTTGAAATCCAAACTATGGTTTAATTACCAATTTGCAACTGATTCAGTGAAAATTAGCAAATTGAAGCTTTTTTATTTGTTTTGCTTTAAAGAAAATTACAATTTATTAAAACCTGGGTTTTGTTTTTTCTGCTGATCCTCAAATTTAACTCGTTTCACGTCGGGATCATCAGGAAAAAATATTAAATTTGCAGTCTGACCTCTGATTTCTGTTGTTATTTTCACGTGTGATGTCTTTACTGTATTATATTATCATTATGTCCGGGTGCTAATTAGCATTTAAGCTAACAGTGATGCTTTTAATGTGTCAGTCAAGATTAATGTGGACTGTCCCCTTTAAAATCAACAACAAGAACGCTTTTGTTCTGAATGTTATCCATCGTCTTCCTCTTTCACAGCCGTGTGTGTGTGTCTACGTGTGTTTACGTGTGTGTGTCTACGTGTGTGTGTGTGTGTGTGTGTGTGTGTGTGTGTGCCCCTGATTGCGATGAAGCTCCAAATCACATGTTGAGGCACATTCCAGGGTGTTCCTCCCTCTTTCGATCCTCCGGCCATTTCCAGTGTAAAATGTCAGCTTTATTTTCTTTTTTTTCTCACAAACTAAATGAAACCTGCCTCAGAATAAAACCTTCACCTCCCCTCCTCCCGTCTCTCTCACCTTCCTCCCCCTCTCCTCCCATTTACAGCTACATGTGTGTGTGTTTATGTGTGTGTGTGTGCTGTGTGTTTAAATGTACAGCTCCGCTCTGCATGTAATCAAATCTAAATTTCTCTGCAGCCTCCTGAGCTCATAACTGCTGCAAACAAACGCCTGCTCAGCCTTTTTTTAAAAAATGCACACACTCGACTTTGCAGCTGTGTGTCTGTCCTCTGTGTGTGTGTTCATGCTGAACGCAATCTGACAGCAAACACACACGAACCTCTAATGATTTTCTTGTTATTTTAACAATTAATCTGAGTATTTATGAGTGTTTTTAATGTGTTTATATTTTTCTTCACTGTGAATGTTTGTGTCTCCATCAGTTTTTTTTCAGCTGTCATCACTTTAACATTCAAGCTTCAACTCGACCCTGGCAAGAAATGTTCGTTAAATGCAGCTAATTAACCGCCACCGTGGCATTTCCTTTGTGGTGCTGAAGGTTTTCAGGAAAAACTTCTTCTGTCTAAACAAAGCAGGTCTAAAGATAACCAGCAAAGTGTTTTTAGAGACGCAGAATCATAAATTTATCAGTTTTATCTTTAATTTGTGTGTTAAAGTTCTGAATTCTTCTTGCTTGTTCTTCTAAGATTCAAAAAAACTAAACTAAAGCACATTAAACCTGAATTATCTTCAAATCCCGAGTGAAGATCTGGAGTTTTAAAAAGTTTCTTCATGTTTCTCTTCAGCTGACTGACGCCTTAATATGAGCGAAACACACTTTACAGCCCATTTACAACATCAGCAGCGTCGACCTGTTTCTGCCTGTAATCTCATTAACTCTTTCTGACACCAGAGCAAGAACATAAACACTGAAGGCAGCAGCAGCAAAGTGCCACATTACCTGCCTGTCAGTCAGCCGACCAATTAGGAGGCAACAGTAGCTCCTTTTTTATCCCCCCCGAGGTCGAAACCTTCAGGTGTAAAAGTGCTTTTAATATCAGCTGGAGCTTTTAATGCATTTATTCATGTGGATGTTGAAGGTGTCAGTTTAGCAGATTTTTAACCCCCCCAGCCCCTGAGCCCCCCCTCATCATGTTTGCCTCCCTGCATGTTGTCTCTTTTAAAACAGGCGAGTCGCAGCCATAACAAGGCCCAGGATGGAGGAGGTGATGTGGGCTGGAGGGGGGAGGGGAGGGGGGGCACAGAGGAGGAAACATATAGCAAAAAAAAAAAAAACAACAGGCTTCTCTATCTGTGTGTGTGTGTGTGTGTGTGTGTGTGTGCAGGCCAGCTTTAGAACAGGAAGCAGAACAATGGCTTCTGGAGCTGAGGGATGGAGGTGGAGGGATGGGGGGGCACTTCACAGAACTAGGATGGGGCGGCGAGGGAGGGGAGGTGTGTGTGTGTGTGGAGGGGGTTTGGCTGCTTGGTATGTTATCAACAACCCCCCCACCCACCCCCTCCTCCTCCTGTCAAACTCTTACAGGGGGGGGTTTCCATCCAAACAGGAGCATATTTTACACCAGCAGACAGCAGCTCTGCAGCCAAACGCAGCGACACAAACAAACAGAAATATGAAAAAAGAAAAACGAAGGAAGCGACTCACTTGCAATCTCCAGGAACGCTGCACGTCCCGTGTTCGAGGCTGCATCCCTGCTTGCAGATGGCTTTTGGGAAAAAAAAAAGAGAGAGAAAGTGACAAGTTTGTGTTACTTCCTGTTCAAAATCTGCGACAACACTCGTCATCTCATCGGCATCTCTGAAAAACTGCAGCGGCACATCGTGTCTTCGACTCTCGTCTGGCACCTTGTTTTGCAGGTGGTGAAATCATTAAAATGTAATTTCCTGTGTTTCTGTGTTTGTGGAACGGCAGAGAATCTTATGTGTGTGTGTGTGTGTGTGTGTGTGGTAACAATGGATGGCAGAGTCATTGTCGGAAAAATTAAAGGTGCCTCCAGCAGAGACGAGTTTCCAAACATTCTTTGGATTCCTGCAGATTGACACTTGACATTGACCTCAATAACGCTCACAATCTTTTCTTTAAAAGGGCAACAAGGAGATTAAAAAATCCATTTTGGAGTAAAACAAAGGGGTTAAATGAGGCACAGTTGGTAGAAAATACAAATATGTGAGTAGATTTTATATTTAAAAACACTATTTGTTGCACTGTTGCAGCTGTTTATAGCTTTTACACGTCATTAGAGTTGCACAATTTGCATCAAATCTATATTTTTCCTCTTCTTTTTCCATTGATTTTTGGATTTTTTGAGCACCAAAACAGCAACAAAGCAATAAATGGTTATCAGGAGTGTTAATTATACTTAGGGATACTATAATAGTAGTTGATTAGTTAACGAAATAACTAAAAAACATAAAGCTTTGACATGTTTTATCATCTGATTGGAGGGAAAAGGAAACTAAAGGTTTATATAATGTGATGAATCATGTGCTGATCACCCGTCAGCCTGTGTTTCTGTACCTGTCTTGCAGCTGTGTGTGAGATTCGTCCAGCCCTCCATACACTCTCTGTTCCCAAACTGGTCACACACATAGTGGCCGAAGTAGTCGTCTCGGGGGCGACACACTTTGTTGCACTTGCTGCCGTAGTAGTGTTCGTCGCAGCGGACGCGGATGGTGTACTCGAATCTGGCGATGGAGCTTTTAAACTCCACGGGCTGCTTCTCCTCTCCGGGGTTGATCATCCCTTTGTAGATGCTTCGCTCGATCAGCAGCTCTTCGTCTGGACGGGAGACGGACAGATTTGATGCAAACACGTTAAAACAGAAACACAACACGAGTTCTTTTTGATTAATCACAGGAAATAACTTTTAAATATTCATTATGTCTGCAGACGGTTTCCTGCGTCCTGCTCTTCACTTTCTAACAATGAGTCCTCAAGTTCAAACAGCAGAAAGACGAAAGCTGCATCTCGTTTTTCCTGCTGAAATGTCGACTGTCGTGTGTGTTTATTTCTTCGAGTGTAGCTAGCTAACAAAGCTACTTCACATTAGCTCCATGAGTTTATTTTTATCCTTATTTTATATTGTACTTTTATCATCCTTTAGACTATAGTTTAGACCCTGCATGCCTCTTTATTACACTATTTTTT
>JAQMCX010000015.1:818726-851033 GCA_029814765.1 Acanthurus leucopareius
ATCTATCTATCTATCTATCTATCTATCTATCTATCTATCTATCTATCTATCTATCTATCTATCTATCTATCTTTTTAGGCTGTATTAAATTTTAATTTTAATAGATTTTATTATGTATTTATTAGATTAGTATTTATTTATTATTATGGTGGTTAATCAGCACCAAGATCTCAGTTCTTCATCTCTTGTCCTTCATGTTTTTCATTGTGTGAATGACAGTAACGTATCTATTTATGAGCTGGTTTAAAATTAAGGTTTTAAGGTGTTTTAAGGTTTCCAGCTGACTCGTTTTAAAACAGCTGATCTTTTTTCCATCATAAGTTTGTCTGAGTAACTGGAGAGAAAGCTAGTTTTTAAATGTGGATACAGGAACATCTGGGACCATCATGGGAATTCCGCACAGGAGCTTTTCCAGCTGTGAATGAGGCTTTTTTATATATAAAATAAAATAAGTTTGCTAATGAAGTCTTGCAGGTAACGACATCATAGCATCATTAGCTTGTTAGCAAGATGAGCTAAAGCTTCCAGCTCACACGAGGACGGACCGACCATGACTTGGATTTTTGCTGTCGGATGTTTTGTGTTTGGAAAAGGGCGTCACAAACAAGCTCTGTGATTGGACGAGCTGTCAACCTGACTGCTCTCACAGCGTTACATAAAAACAAAACCAAAACAAAACACTGAGCGCTTGACACGTTGAGTATTTGGGTCAGTCAGATAGGAAAGTCTAAACAACAGAAACTGTGAATGACATTCCTCGGAGAAGGGCAGATTCCAGTTTTGAGATTTGACCCGACAACCCCGGCGTTGAGTGAGATAAGACCGCCCGTGAGACTTCGAAGAACGGCAGATCGGAGGGAAGGTGAAACCTCCGGTCCGACTTCACTTCATCAAACCAAGAATGTGGAAGAAGAAGAAGAAGAAGAAGAAGAAAGAAAGAGGAAGAAGACGGAAAATGAAGGAAAGAACAGACAGAGTGTAGGAGTGAAGTCTGCGAGGGCTTGATAACCAAGAGGCTTTTTCACTTTTCCTGCTCGGTGAAATGCTTTTCTGCCCCCCCCCACACGCCTCGACTCCCCCTCCTCACCCGCCCTCCCCCTCCCCTCCCCCTCCCCTCTCAGGATATCCAGCCCCAACTCCATCGGAGCCAGGCCGGAAATAATAAGAGACGGGGAACAGACGAGGAAGGGCGACATAGGAAAGGCCCTTTAGCTTGTTCTCAAGGAACAGAAGAACCGTGACCCAGCATGCTTTGCAGCCGAGTCGTCCTCGCTGGGACGAGCGAAGCGCCGACTTGGCCAAAGTTAACGGTTCGAATCCAAAGAAAGTAACTTCACACTGCTGCAGCTGACGTTTCCCATCACGCCTGAGATGATATTTATGTTTCGTATCATTGATGTTCTGTGGGGAGGCAGACGTGTTTTCCTTGTGACAGAAAGATGATGTGAAAGATTGATTGTGTTAATATTCATAAAGGAACATGATGTTTTAGACTAAGACACAACTTAAACAGGGTCTGCAGAGGTTCAAAAGGCTCCATTTGAAGGATTAAAATGATTAATTGTTGGGTAAAAGCAGCTACGTTTGTAAGATAAATGTGCAAATCCATCTTGCCCGTCTTTAAGCTACATGTTTGTGCTCAAACCTCAGTGGTTCAGGATCATATGAGGAACCAACGGGAGCTGAGGAAGTGGTTTGGTGTGACGACCAGCAGCAGAAACGACTGTTTGCATTAAAGGTTAGCATAGTTGCTGCTATAGCATCAGTTATATCAGGTCTGCAGAGCATTTCTGCATGGACAGAAAAGCTAAAAAGGCACTGAAGGATGTTAATGACAGTAAAGATGTCTTCACTCTTCTTCTGATTGGCTTAAACAGACTAAAGAATTTCCAAAAACTTCCCAAAAAAATCCTGTTACAAACAATCTGGAGTGATAATCCGTGACATCCATGTTCAGTTTGCAGGCATTAGCTCACCATTAAGCCACTTGCTTTAACAAAAGTGAATAAAAAATGTTTGATTCTTTCTCACTAAAGCTTAAAAAACTGATAAATTATATCAAAATTAACCTGAAACAATAAATCCTGAACTTATTTAAATCAGTTTTCCTCCACATTCATTTAAAAAACATGAATCATGTTAAAATAAAAGCACAAACACTCCTGTTTATTTCACTATCATCACCATCAGAGCTGCTGAAGTTTGACGCTGCAGAAAAAGATTAAAAAACCCAGTTTAAAAAAAAAAAAAAAAGCCCTTTTTCACGCTGTCCTAATTTCCCGAGTCTCTCTGCGATCTAACACACTGCCACAGATTCCAGACCCACACCCACCACCTGAAACACCCAGGCACTCACTCACTGCTGTTCATCTCCAGCAATTAGATATAAAAATATAGACCAATCATGAGCTCCCTCCGCGGTGGAGGAGACGCGCTAAGAGAGGCCGTTGTTACTAGGGAGAGCGGCAGAGAGTGGGCCACAGAGAGCCGGCTTACGTAAACAAAGAGGGGCTTCAGATCTGAGCAGCTGATCGAGTCGAGAGCAGCAACGCCGTCCGTGTGAAGATCTGTTCCACCGACGGAGCACGAGGGGTTTTCTAGTTTTTGGTTTCATGCGACGAGCTGCGGTGTTTTATAAAAAGGAGCTCTGTGGCCTGTTGACCTTTGACCTCCTTACGGCTCGCAGCTTGTAACAGTGTTGATCCCTGAACTGCAGTGCATGCTGCGTTCAAATGCATCAGGTCATAAGGATGTTTCCCTTCAGCTGATGGTTTTTTAAGACGGATGCACAGTCACAGTTTCTGTCCCGTCTGAACACACGGACACGTTTGATAACGATGGAAAAAAAGGTCTTAAAATAACTTAATTTAAAAAAAACTCAGAACTTTTTGCCTCACTTTGTGAATTACACTCATTTTTACTTGCAAAGCATCTTTTCATTTTACAAAACAAACCAAAATGTTGAACATATTTTCAAGAAAAGCAGACATACAATAACTTTATCAATTAAAATGATAAGAAACGGCCCTAATTTTTATTTAAATCTGTAAAAATCTGATCATAAAATAAGTAAATGAGACATTTGAGACACTTTTGTTTGTTCAAGTTGCCAAATTTCAGCCTGCAGCAAAAAATATTGACTCAAGGAAAGGAAACTAAATTATGATCTGATCTAAAAAAAGGACAAAAGTGACGATAAATGTATTTATTTTGAAATTATTTAGACTAAAATTGAAATACAGCAGATCTTTACAGGTTGTTTTTTTTGTGTGTGTGTGTGTGTGTGTGTGTGAGCTCTAATACTCTGGCATCCTGTTTATGAAAGTGATTCCCAACCTTTTTTATTTCCTACTTTAACATGATCACAAGCTTTGAGCAGGTAAAGCAGAAGGTGATTTTCCTGCTCTGGTTCCTTTATTAAAGGCACATTTAACCAGTTTGTGACCCTCGTTGGTCTTTGTTATGCGGATAAAACGATTGTAAAGGCATATTTGGAATGAAAGGGTTTGTTTTTTCATGTGCAGCTTCTGCTTCAGACCGGATAAAAGAGGCTGAAATGATAAAAAGAGTTTTTTTCTTCTCTTTTCTCTCTTGTCGATTTGTTTTAACCTGCTTGGCGCTCCAGCCGAGCGGAGCTGAAAGCATCAGGACGCTTCAGATGGCGTAATGATAATCCTGGGTGGGGAGTGTTTGTGCCTGTTTCTTTCCAACACAAAGGAGGAGTTTCAGCACCAAAACAGAAACAAAACTCATCCTGAAACCTGCAAATAAACCCAACAAACTTTTTGTTATAAGAACTAAACAAACTAATAGTTTGTCTCTAAATATGATCTGATTCTTCACCTGTGAGCTCCTGCAGAAGATCTGAGTCTAAAAAAAGCCCACAAGTGTATTTTATTTCATTACTATTTAAGAGAGAAGATGAATAACTTGCAGCTGAAAAGCAGCAGCTCACTGTTTTTGCAGAAGTTGCTCAAACGTGAGCAAACGCTGCATATTAAGGGACTATTTTCAGCAGCAGATTCATCAACATTCAGTGCCTCAGTGGGCATTAAAGGCAGCAGGATCCCCTTTAGCTCCTGGTTCATGCTCCGCTGCTGTAACATCGGACAGAAAGCTGGTGCATCGGTGCATCGGTGCATCTCTCCCCCTCTTCGAAGCTCCACACCAGCCCACAGAGTCAACAACAGCTCCGTCCTCGTTTCTGCTGCCTCTTCTGCTTTGTTTTTGAACAGGCGGGGGCTTCCTGAAGCATAAACAGTCTTCACAAAGCCGTCTTTTTTTTTCCTGGGGCCTCTCCAAACCTGCCGCCCGCCCGGACCTGTTCGCACAAAGACTGCGGCTGCACACACTGAAACACAGGGCAGGAAGCTCGCTGCATGTCCTCACCTTGAGCCACCTTTCCATAATCCCTCTATCATTAAAATCATTATCGTGACGCCATCGTGTTCGCTGTTCGGCAGACGAGATTCCTTATTGGGAATGTCTCCAGCTAATTGCTGCCAGTTTGGTGCAGAAACCATCAAGAAACATGTAATTGGATCAATTTACGGTCTATAAAGAATGATCAGTTTCTTTTTATTTAAACTTATTTCACTGCTGATTTTCTAACTGCAGTAAGTGAGTAACAAACAGTGGGAAGCAGGCAGAAAGCCGGTCGATCGATTCTCCAAATCCTCTGTGATCCGTTTGCTCCCACAGCTCAAGCAAACGTCTTCAGACCAGCAGATCAAACCTCAAACATATCTGAGTAACAATGATGGAAAAATTAAACCATTAAAACAAAATTAGGTCATTAATTCATTAGTAGAAACCCTTCGGCACCAGCTGACACAACTGATAAGTCATTTTTTTATGCAAAAGTGCAAAAAATTTGGGCCTCTAGCTTCTAAAATTTAAGCATTTTACTGCATTTCTTCATTATTTCAACACTTTCATTTTGCAGAAAGTTAACAGTTTATTCAAAAAGATAATCAGATTAATCATAAGTGTAAAATAAGACTTGTAACAGAAGCAAATTCTGTAGCTTGAACACTTTTGTTTTACTGTAAATCCTCTTCACTGTGCAACTGTACAAAATAAAGTACAGTGTTCTGAGGGTTTGCGTTGGCAGACAAACAGACGACTCCAAACGAGCCGGCGGGCGAAACCAAACTTGATCGGGACATCCCGAGACTCTTATTCCTGTGCACACCTGGCTTGCAACACATGACAACTCTCACTCTCTAATCAAGCTACAGTATCAGTAATGTCCGCTCCACCTGCAGCTAACACGCACAGCTGGATGCTGCAGGTCGAAGCCTGCTCTCTGAAATTTATCCAGAGTTATTCCCCAGAAATGTAGGAAATCCCAGATGGAGGCAGTGAAAGAAGAGACGAGGAGCGATTGATAAGTTCAAGGCCTCAGATAAAATAAGACATTTTAAGGAAACACCGTGGTCGTGGAGATTATGGATCCTTTTGTTGTGGACGACGGCGTTTCGGACATCCAGGAAGTGGTCTTCAGGAGTGATGATGATGCTGAGCTCCATCTTCATCTTGGGGAAGAAATGGAAGTCTGATGGAGTCAAATGAGGGCGAACGTTGGACGAATTCAAACCTTCTCTCCTGGACGACTGAACGAATCACCCAAAACAGAAAAACTACAAAAGTTATTAACTTTAAACTTTCTGCAAAATCATTGAAAGAGTTACAAGCACTTGCATGTAACACTGTAACATGAGCTGTTTAACTAATTCCCTTTGACCTCAGGCCATAAACACTGAGAAATTCATAATAACTCTACATACCGAAACCCACAATTCATGAAGGAACTCTGGTGATTATTAATCAACATTAAGTAAATCAGGTCAGATCTCTGACAGGACGCTTGGCTGCCGTCAGACTCGCTGACAGATTCAGGCATCAAACTTGTGATCGAACACTCAGGCCAAGTCTGCAAGACGGGACAGGAGGCGTCAGCACCTCCAGGCTGTCGATGGCTCCCAGCCTCGCCCCTGTGACGACTCATAAAGCACCCAGTCGACACGCCGTCGCCTCTACAGGTGGTCCGGAGAGCAAAGACTGAAGTCGGCCCTGTCACGGCGCAGCGGGATAACGAAGCGGCGTGCGGTAGCCGGACAGCTGTCGGACGCTAATTAGGAGACAGACATCAGAGAAAGAGAGCCGTGCTCCGTAATTAATGGCTTAACGATGCAATGCTCTCACAGGCTTAATATAGAGGAGAGCCGAAAACAGTCTGAGTGACCCTGAGGAGGGTGAGGAGGAGGGGGAGGAGCACATGTGAACTACCTGTCAATCAAGAGTCACATATCTGTGGGGAAAGTCCAGGCCGGAGCTCAACAGTGACTCCATTTAACGGGAAGGTGACATGAGACCAGTGCTCCCAGTTTCAAACCTGTGAGAAACTCAAAGGAATCATTTTCATAAAAGCGTCTCAGCTCTTCATCAGTTTTGTTGCTTCTGAGCCTCATTGATCCTGAAAAAATCTGGAGTTTATGTGAAAAGGAAGTTTAGATCAGTAGATGATAAATTTCAGCCAATGAGGTGTTTTTGTTGGACATTTGTTCTTCTTCGTTGGTGCCGTAGTCGAAGAACATGGCCGAGCAGCTCCTGTGCCGTCTCATCACACAGATTACATCCTCAATTAACCCGTCTTCCTCTCGGCGGCGTTGGACAAACGCAACCCGACGGACTCGGATGAGACGAGCGTGTAAACAGGATGCAGCTGTGTACGAAAGAAACAGACACGCAGGCAGATTTCAACCGAACTCATCAGCTTCCCGAAGGTCCACAGGTCATCACGCCATCATCGCTGTGACTGGACAGAAATCATCAGGACTTCATGCCAAGAACGCGACGCGCACGCCACTGATCACATAACGTTCCTTTACAGAGCTGGAAATAAATAATGAGATTAGATTCTGCTTTTGGTCCGACTCTCATTAGATCCTTTATTGATTCCAGGTAAAAAAAAAGATGCCTGTGATTCTAAACTGTGATTGGTTTGTGATTCTTATCAATATTCCTGCATAAACGCCTCTTTGCAAAGCATTTCTGATGAGCAGATCGCTGATTGATAAAAGCTGAACATCAACAGATGCTGAGAATCAACAGTTTCCTGTTTGGTGTCACTAAATCTCACTAACAGTCAAAGCTTCCAAATTCCCAAAGATACTGAAACAAACAAGTTTAAAAAAGCCTTAATTGTTTTATTTCGTCTTTAAAAACAAGTATCAGCGTATTATGAACCACTTCTGAGCTGTTTGTCTGTTTTAAATAACTGACTCTGTATTTGCTGCAGGTCTCGTTTAAAAAAAAAAAAACCTGACATAATCGTGGGAAATAAATCTGACTAATCATGACTTTCAAATAATAAAAAAAACAAACCACATCGTCACATGCAGTTTGTGCAATCAGCTGAAACCTGACTCATGAGATAAACGAAGAACTATTCCCAACAAGTCAAAGCCAAAGTCACCTGCCAGGTGAGTCAAAGTGTGAAACGAGCACTGTGACCCGAGAGGAGTCGTGACACGCAGCAAAGACAAACAGAAAAACTCATTTTAAAAGCAGAAAAAAGGAGAAAAAAAGGAGAAAAAAGTGGAAAAGATGTTTATTTTCAAACTGTCCAGAGGGGGCGCCCTTACCGCTGCTGTGTGTGCCGTTGTCTCTGTCCCACGCCTCCACCATCACGGTGTACGCTCGCTGAAACACACAGAGAGAGAGGGCAGAGGTTATCAGAGTGCACGCTAACACACACACACACACACACACACACACACACACACACACACACACACACAGAAACTCAGATATGCCCACGACAAGCTGCGGACGTGACACGATGTGGAGTTTACACAGAAACTCAGATATGAGCTGCCGTCACTCATAAACAGACACACGCGAGTGTTTCCAACATGCACACACACACTCACACACACACACACACACAGATTTTGCATAAAAGCTGAGTAACGATGGGAAAATCAGTCCCGTTCCCACACTGCTGTCAACGATTAGCCTCCGTGAGCCCGAGGCTGGTTAACGAGTGCAGCCACAGAGGAACAAAACAGTCACCTGGAAACCCACAGAGCCCATCGCTCACAGTTCACCCGACTGGTTTCTGCCTTCTGATCACAATCTGCTTTCACACCAAAAGCCAGTTTTATTTCTTTATTATTCCCTTTGTCATTCCTGGATCAGGCAGGGATTAATGCTCTCGATCACCTTCTGACACAGTATTGATCCCAGAGGGTTCGCCTGCTCCTTGGCTCGGCGGCAGCGGTGGCAGCGGCTGCAGCGAGGTCAGCACCCCTGGAACCTGCTCAAGGACACGTTGTGTGGTAATTTTATTGATATCCAAAAGGGAAATTTATTCCTTTTTCCTGCCTTCTCTGCAGGGATCTCTGAGGAACTCTGCCTGCATTTAAACTGAAGTGACAGGGAAGATGTCGGAATGAAAACATGTAATAAAAACTTGCAGCTCTAATCTTCATTCTTAATATCATTCCTCTAAGAATATCAGCTCCTATCTGTGTGTCTGCATGTGCATCAATGTGTTTTGCAGCTGTTTGCATTCTAAATGTTCACTAAGACGAGTGTGTGAGCAACATTATATTAATTGCTCGACGCTCTGTGGCGCTTTGATGGAGCGCTGTGTGGATCTTGTGTGCAGCAGCCCAGCATGCATGCACACTATGGCCTACTTTCCAGAGGAGACGGACTCCTCCATCCCACAGCAACAAACTCCAGCTCGGGATTGTTTCAGGTGCAGGGCTGATTTTTTCTTTTTTTTTCACGGGCATCAGCAAACAAACCGAAACGGAGCTCGCTGTCTGTCAACTGCATGGGGCCGGACGAGCAGCTGTGAGTTCCCATGACCCAAGTCTGACTCAGAGCGACTGAGGGCTGCAGGGAAGATTACAGGGGAGGTTACAGAGTGGTGCTGGGAGAGATTAGAGACACAAGGCACAGAAACATGAAACAAGAAGGTAGAGAGCTAAACTGCTTCACTTTGGAGGTAATTTTATGGTGCTGGGATTTCAGAGGTGGGGATAAGTTCCAGTATTTTCCACCGGTGAATCCACACGTCCATCTGGGTGAAAATAGCAGCCTTTAAAATAAAACTAGAGTCTGTTTTCTAACTTGATTTATACTGTTTTTGTCATTTCTACATGAAAATCCTGGAAAAAACAATCTATCTCACACTTCATTAGACTTTAAGCCCTGAAATGTGACTCCTAAACACTAATATGAACCCAGTAACCCAGTTCACACACCGCCACACCAGATTCCATTTACAGATTTAACACTTTAAACCTTATCAACTCACATGCCGATAAAATCTCCCTGAATAAAATCCATCAGTTCCTTTTTTCGGATCCACACAAAATCCTCCTCACATCGGCACAAGTTTGATTAAAACACAGTGTTTATTTACTAAATAAATCACAGCACACAAGAGCAGACTGCCTCCTGAGTTAACATGACCGTTTGCTGCCTTGTAGCATTTAAAAGGCCTTTTTTTTAAATGGAGTCTGGTGCACGTCCACATAACTTTAACTGGAGGTAAAATATTATAACGTTTTCAGCAAATGTCACAGAGAGCAGTGAGAACAAAACAGCATCTCTGATCAGTTTGAGCCAAATATTTTCTGAATAAAAACACAAAAACACCAAACTTAGCGTGTCGATGACAAAAACGCTAATCTCCACTTCTGCGATGATAATATCAGTACTGATTTGAAATTGACTCTGTAAAGAAAACAACATGCTAACATGCAGAAAGATTCAGTGTTTTTAAGTTTCAGTTGAGCTACACTGAAGAAAAAATAGGTGAAGCTGTTTTGCAGGAGGTCAGAGGATAAAAACGAGTGTGTGAAATTGGGGGAAACATTGCAGCTTGTTTCTCTGATAACGTGAAATCCAAACATCAGGTGACCAACATTCATCCAGTTCAAAGATAAAAACACTGAGATCTAAAAGTCACAGCAACCTGACTTGAAAACGGAACGACAGGAATCTGTTGGGAACGTCAAAACCGAAGCTCCTGGAAAAGTCAGAGGAGCCAGAAAAGATGCGGAGGAGAGGAGCTGGTGAGTCAGACGGGAGGCCGTGTTGTTACAGGTATCTGGAAGCTGCTGAAGGGAGTGTTCACAACAAGCAGGTTTGAAACTGTTTCTCCAAACGAGGCCGCGTTTATCTGTTTTCGTTTCGGCTTTGATCAGCTGACAGCAATGACATTCAAAAGCAAACGGCTCCTGACATCATCTGCAAGAACAAAAACCCCACGACGGAAAGTTTTGATCACATCGGCAGATCATTCGACTGTTTGCTCTTAAAAAATTTCAGAAATAACTGGAAGAGTGGTGACATGAAGGACCTGATTAAAGCCTGCAGATGCAGCCTGAGGTGACAGAGACTCTGACGGACCTTCTGCCTCTGAGCCCACATGGATCCAGATGATCCTGCTGGTTTAAAAACCTCCACTGCATCCCATTTTTCCTGCTTCCTGACTCGTTTTCTCTGAGGTTTTTTTGGGAGTTTAAAGTGTCTTTGCAATGTAAACTTCCAGAAAGAGACAGATGTTCTCACAGCAGCTTTTTCACACTTCAGTTTCTTATCATCCTTTCTTTCTGCGAGTTCGAGAACATGTAACACCAGCATGAAGTGAGAGCCTGACGAGACGGAGACGCTCTGATGGAAACTGTCTGCAGTGACAGCTTTCAAACCTCACATGATTTATTTTCCAGAAGATGAAGATCAGCTGGTTTCTGCAGAGCAACACTGTGAGGTTCTGCTTCGAGCTACAGGCCTGATGATGTGTGTTTCTGAAATGAAGCTGATCTTCAGTGCTGCTCAGTAGTCAATGATAAATCCAGTAGACAAGATTTGATAAGTCAACTGGATGCTTAGAGGCAACAAACTAAGAAAAACACCATTTTCCATCCAGTTACAGATCAGCTCATCAAGCACAAGTTCATCTCAGTTCATGCAAATCTCAAATCTTTACCGGATTTAAGTTTAACAAAATTAATTCAAAGGGAGATGATTTGTGCATTATGACAACAAGATTTAACTCAAAGTTTCTGCATCCTGATTATTTATTAAAAATAAAACAAACTGCAGAGGGTGTACTGATATTATTTGATGCTTTTTGTAAATAAAAATGAGATGATTGGTCTTCAGCAGGAGCATCAACTGTGATGCTTCGTTTACGTCTCCTTCTGAATCATCAAAACTCAAAATCTGAGCCAAACCTAAACACATTTTTGATCCAAACACTGAAGCTCAAACATGACGAGCTCAGCCTGAAGAAGATCTCGGCCTCCTCGTCGCGCTGCAGCTCCTCTCCATCAGCTGGAGACGACGCGGCGATGATTTATGAGCCCGGCGAGCCGCCGTGACTCCGCGATGAGCGAGAATAAACGGACATCATCATAATCAATCTCTGTCTTTGTAATCAGTTTGAAATGTCACAGCCAACAGCTCGCAGACAGATGGGTGTGTGTGTGTGTGTGTGTGTGTGTGTGTTCTGAGTGTGTGTGTATATACATATTTCAGTGTGTGTGTGTGTGACTGAGCTGAAGTGTGTGTTTATGTGTGTCGTTGAAGGAGCTGGAGGATCAAAGTGTCTCTGCTGTTGTTATAAGTCGACTCTCTGGTGTGTGTGTGAGTGTGTGTGTGTGTGTGTGTATGACGGCGGTGGGGGGGTGTTTGGTGGGTGGGGGCGTGTTGGGAGACACTTGACACCTCCTAACCAATTTACAGGAGGCAGAGGGATTTGGGTTTTCATTAGCCGAGCAGAGAGCAGCCCACTCCTCACCGCCTTCACCTGTTCAATGAATAAATTACTGCTTCAGCACAGCAGGAACAGCCGCCAGCAACACACAGATCTGCTGAGGATACACTGTACGGATGGAGCTGCTGCACGCACACACACACACACACACACACACACACACACACGCACACACACAAGATTTATTATTAAAAATTAGATTCAATCTCCTTTGTTGATCTTCTCCCTCTGAAGAACTTTATATTTAACTGCAGAGTCTGATTCTCTCCAACTTAGACTGGCTGCTTCTGCAATGAGTGTGTGTCTATAATGAGTGTGTGTGTGTTTGTGTGTGTGTGTGTGTGTGTGTGTGTGTGTGTGTGTGTATCATGAATATTCCACCATCATCACCTGTGTCAGTAAACCAGCAAACAAATCCGACAGGACGAGCTGCACAGAGCGCTGCAGGAGTCAAAGCGTCCACATTAACACTGAGTCACATCCACTCAGGATCCTCCCACATCTCTGGTCTTTTTTCTTTCCTCCAGAAGCTCCTGAAGGAAGAATTTGGCTCTTTAGAAGCTCAATGCTCCGTTATGTTTCCAAGCTACCATCTATCTGTGACTTTCTGCAGATTTCAGGTTGAATAAAGTTGATTTTTGGAGCTTTTTCTTGACAAACAGCTGCCCGATGCTGCTGAAAACGACACTAGTAGAGCAAAAAGTTGTGAAAATTCATGAGGAGCTGCAGATTAAATGCACAACTTAAGAGATTTCTTTATATATTATCACATTATTTTGACATTTTCATCACTTGATGCTCAGTTATCGTAGAACGAACCCAGAAATTTGATAAAACACCAAAAAACTAAATGCATTCTTCTAATAAAAACACTCAAAGTCTTTGCTAAACTGAGTCCTGATGATCCTGCAGGTGATCAGTTCGTCATTAATCGGTTTGTTCATTACAAAGTGATGTGAATCTGAATTAAATATAAAAGTAAAATGCAGATATTCTGTCAGTATTAGTACATTAAAGCCTCCACTGAGCTGCTTTAAGGCTTTTTAATGAGGAAAAAGACTTTTATTTTGCTAAGAATTTAAAGGCAGAGCATCAACAGATCATCAGATAATCAAAGTTCAACAGCAGCAGAAAAATCTTGACATGATGTTAAAAACCGTTAAACATCTGAGACGCCATCACCGAGCCACAGCTTCTCGTTTTAAGGTGGATTTACATCAAACTGCATGTTCCTTTAAAAAAAAAAAAAAGAAAGAGCCTGAGACCCAATTAACAACTTTTCTGGAGTTGTGATCAGAGGAAGAAATGATGAAAAAAACCAAAAAAAAAAAACCAGAAGCGGCGGCAACACCTGTCACGTCACACCTGTTAGTCTATTGACATGAATAAAACATGTCGCTCGCGGCGGCAGAGAGGAGCTGGGATGGTTAATTTAGCACATTATTAACAGAACGAGCCCACCGCCCCTCCGCCCCCCCCACCCAGCACCACCTCGCCTCTCTAAGGAGGCCTCAGCACACCCCACACCAACCCCCCCCTTCCGCCCCCCCGCCCGCCGGAGGCCTCGTTCAGACAGCAGATCTAATCAAAGCTAATCTAATCAGGTCTTTATACTGAGCTGCAGAATGGAAAAATGACCCAATTCACTTTTCCCACACCAAACGCATGAAAAGCTATTTCTGTCGCTGCAGGTTACGCCGGCTCCTCCTCGCGACGGAGAGGAATTCTGTGAATTTCCCCTTTCCTATAGTGAATCGACGCCGGTATGCTCTGTAAAAGGGAGCAGAAAATACCGCCTTAAATCCATTAGTTAGCCCTCTGATTCAGTGACGTACTTGAAAAGAAGCAGGACTTTTGCAGTCATATGGAGAAAGATGTTCTCTGGAGATATTGGAACTAAATTATGATGTGTTATACATTTTTTTTTTTTTTTATCTCGTAAAGTATTTGCGTTGCATGTTTGACTCGTTTCCACACTTTCTGTTTGCTCTTTATCACATTAAGGCTCCGCAGACTTCAAACAAAGCTCAGTGAGTCACAGCCAGGGATGTTTTAAGGAGGACTGGACACGGTTTCAGAGGGCGGAGTTCAAAAAACTGAGACCTTAAAGTTAAAAATCTTCTGCAAAGCTTTAAAAATACACTTCTGCTAACTTCCAGTTTAACCCTCTGCCAACTTAAAAAGGGATAAAATGATTTAAACTTCTGCTTTTCTAAATGTTTTTGGACCAAACGGATCAAACTTTGACATTAAATGAGTCGTTTTAAAGGAATGTGACAGACTAAACACACATCCATCATCTCACAGCTGCTTCTTTCACAATATAAGCTCACAGGGCTCCTGTGCATTATGTGACGTGCAGTTACACATTTTGGCCACTACGCCACATCGGCCTCGAAGCTTGGCGCGCCTCCTGCGAGCTCGGTCACGGCACGTACGGAGTTTAAATCTGACCGAAGCATTTTTATGGCCTCCTGATTAAATTGTCTGTAATCAGATGCTGCTGCTGAGGATGTGGACTCGAGCTGAACTCCCACCGTTACACCGTGTGCACCAACGGGACGGGACGACGTGCACCGCAACCGGAGACGTCTCGTCCCTCACCGCTTCACCTCGTATCACACATCTCCACACTCTCTGGAGGTTCACACAGCACGACGGCTACATGCTTTAATGCGTCTGTGCTTTAAAGGAAGCAAACAAACTTGTGTCTGCAGCTCTGAAAAATCTCCATAACCTCCGTGACAAATATCTCTCTGGATATTTCAGGCTTTTACAGAACAGTTGTCAAAATGTGGACCGTCTGACAGATTTCGCTCGTGTAACACTGGGAATGCGTCTGTGACCGATTCAAATGCTTGGCAGAAGCCACCGATTCGATAACAGGCTGTAAACAGAGTGAAGTGGAAGAAAAGACCAGAGAGAGAGACAGAAACAGAGAGAGAGAGACATATTCAGACCAGCCATGACCATAAAAGTCCACAGTGACTCACGGAGGAAATTCAGTGGGTTTTCACAACCTGGTTGATTTCAAACTGAGCCACTGTGATGTTTCATGGTTAAATAATGTGGACGAGTGTCTGTCAGTCAGAGAGACATTTGATTTCCAGTTCAGACGAGCAGAAACCTGCTGCAAAGATGCTAAACAGCATCTTTCCTCACCAGAAAAACAGCATTTGCTCATTTAAAGGTCATGTAGGTGTTTTCAGTGAGGAAACGTCAGCGAAGAGACAAGCAGAGAAAAAAACATTTTTAGATTTCAGCTTCACCAGAAAATCTCCTGTAATGTCAAATTAATTAAATCCCTCCAGGAGTTTTAACTGTAGGTCATAGAAGATGATTAGAAGATGACATATTGGGTTCAGAGAAGAGGAGTGAAATGTCACCATGAAGTGAGTGAAGCTCACACTCGATCATCTGAACGTTTCATCACATGCACTCCTGTAAGATCACGCAGCACAGTTTGTACACGGAGAGGCGTCTCCTTTCAGGTTGGTTTCTAACAGTAACAAGTGTTTTTATGCATCTTTATGCATCTCATGGTCTTCAGAAAACTTCCAATGATCCAATCAGATAGCTGAGATCTAAAATTAACTTTATCTAAGTGTGAATAACCTTAAAGAACCAGGTGAAGCTCCTGGACCAGCTGCTGGTTCTGTTTCTCCACTCAGATCTCCATTTATACATTAAAATATAACCACAGTGAAATAACTGATAGGCTAAAGAGAAGTAACTCTGTGGTTGCCTAGCAACAACAACAAAAAAATAAAAAATGCACGGCTCTTTTTTGCAGGATTTGAATCTCATCAATAAAAACTGTGAACTTTCTGAGAAGTTGTGACGTTTTGATCTGCAGATCAGGTGGATGAAACCTGGAGCAGGAGCTGCAGGAGCTGTGACGGGATCAGCCGAGGGGTCGACACCTGAGGCAGGTGTGAACATCAGCTGCAGCACGCTGTCCTCCAGGGAGCAGCACATGAGAGGCCTTATGTAAACGCTCTCAAATCCACTCCTGACATTTTGCCCGGCGCTGCAGCTCTCCTCCATCTCCACCCCCCACCCTCCCTCCGTTTCCTCCTCCCTCTGTTCGTCTCGATAATTCAATATCTGAGCACAAAGGCTGAGGTATAAACTCATTGTTCCCGCTGAAAGGCGCCGTGACAAAGAGGTTAAGGCAGCCCTCGTTTCCACAGCGCTGGCGGGGAAAGTGATATTCCCGCCGTGGGAAAAAACCCCGAGCGGCTCCTTCATCAACCGTCCACCTGACGTGACGGCAAACACAAACACCAGCGAATAAAACAAACACACATAAAACTCTTCGATATCAACAGGAGGCGGGAGGAGGGAGAGCTGCTTCTTCTTCTGCGCTTCATGCAGCAGCAGAAGCTCCGGTTGTTGTTGTTTTGACCGAAACTCTTCAGTGGGAGGAGAAACTTCAAGTGGTGTGAGAGCAGTTTGGGTGCAGAGTCCTACAGATGTCATGAAGTCAAGCACAAGGCTTCATTTTAGTGTAAACACACGAGAGCGAGAGAGAAAAATACAGCTTCTTTACGTCAGAGATGAAGCGGTTCAGTAACACTGGGACAGAAAATCTGAGAGAAGTTCATCAGCTGCTGAAGAAGTTTGTTTCCTGAAGAGATGCTGCTGTTTTTTTAGTGAATTATTCCTTCTACAAACTGATTTAAAAGCCAAAAATCAACACAGATCTGCTGCAAACATGCAACACGTCTGATGAGCAGAGCGGACGTCATTCCAGAGAAGTTATGGAAGTGTGTGAGAGTGTGTCGGGGTTTCTTCATGAGGAGGGATGTTGGCTAACTGAGGTTCCTCACAGAGGTTTTGGTGCCCAGATGTGTTGAGAAACCCTGCTGAACCTTCACCCAATCCCTCAGGAGAGGCCACTTACAGCAGGACGCATCCATGTTGCAGCATCGCACGAGAGACGAAGAAGAAGAAGAAGAAGAAAGAAAGAGATTCAGGGAGCGTTTCCATCACTTTTGTCCCGTTTGAGTTCTTTTGTGAAGCCAAATGATGAGTCAGGGTGTGTTCAGACCCCATGTGTGTGTGTGTGCAGCTGTTTACTTGAACTTCAGAGAATTTACTCCTTTGACTCAGTTTATTAGTCCATGAAAAGAATGACAGGCATGTTAGAAAGCTGTTTATTTCTAGCTGCTACTTCATGCCCTCTTTACTGGGATAAACACCAGAGAAGGAAAAAAAAACGGCCAAGAAATCTGTCAAAGCTCGAGCTGAAGACGCTCTGCAAAGCCTGGTGCATGATGGGACTGTCCCTCTGACTCTGTGTATCTGTGGTTTATAAGCCTCTTCGCAACGTGAGCCTGAACGAGCCAAATGCAAAAGTACAGCACGACGATCTTTTCCCACTCTGCCTCCGACCAAAGAAAGCAAACTGTAGGTGTGATCACACCCTCGGAGCTAGCAAAACAAGCTAACAAAACAGGAGCGGAGGAGCCAAACGATTTCTAACGCACAAAGTATGTAGCTGCAGAGATTTCTCCTGGTAGGTACTCTGAGAGAGGAGGAGGAGGAGGAGGAGGAGGAGGAGGAGATGAAGAGGGGATACTGAGATGTGAGGAGATAAAACAAATAAGGCAACAATGGAGGGTTTGGTCGTCTAAAACATCCACCTCCCTTCTTTCTGTTTCCCATCCTGCACTCCTTCCCTCTCAGTCTGTCTTAACCTCTCTCTCTCTCTCCCTCCCCCTCTCTCCCTTCTTCCCTCCCCCTCTCCCTCTCTCGCTCAGTGAGGTCCAGCTGAGCTCCATTAGCCCTGAGAACAACCACTGGGAGTCAAGTGGGAAATTAAACTCTGTGTGTGTTTGTGTGTGTGTGTGTGATGCTTTAATCACCACTGCTCACCTCTGTGGCCACAATGCATGTATTTCATTACTGCTGGCTCGCCCCAAACACACACACACACACACACACACACACAGATAGAGACGACTATGGTCCCCGTTTCTGCACCTGGTGTTTGCATGAAGTCTGTCAGTGGACGTTTTATCTGGACGAGGTCAGAGGAGTGTGTAAGTACAAGACTCAGGCTGTTATCACACCTCGACAGGTGTAACAGAGTTTTCTTCAGATTAAAACACACTTAGACGGGCTGAGAGGTCACCTGACTGCACCTCTTCCTGCTGTTCTAACCAACAGATGACCTGCTGTTCACCTGCACAGTGAAGGTGAGGAGCACCTGTGCAGCAGATCAGAGCTCATCCTGTCTGTAATAACACAAAACCAAAACCACAATTTGGACAGAATCGAGATAACAGGACCCACAACTAATGATTACATCCAGGAATGCACGATATCATGAGCACTTTATCAGTATGGACTGATAAAAGCTTTCGATACTGGCACAGAGTGAACATTTCTGCTGATACGACGACTCTTTAATCACTCACATGCAAAGCAATGAGAAGTGTCTGAAACGACGACAGAGAAGAAACGCAGTAGATTTCTTAGTTTCCTCTGCGAATGTGTTGCAATTTTTGTTTGCATCAACCAGCAACGAGAGTGAGCGTAATTAAAATGTTTATTCCACCGCAGAGAAACTTGATATTTGCTGGAAAAAACGTGTTCATATATGTTCGTCAGCGTCAGTAAAAATGAGCTCAGGTATGTCAAATATCAGCAAAAACCAAATGTCGAGCATCCCTATTAATACCGGGTGTAAATGAGGTCGTAAAGACAAAAGATCATGCACTAAAGACTCATAAACACACACATATACACACACAAACACACACACACACACAGCAGGGGTGGTGATAATTCAGCAATATACCATACTTGTTTATGAGCGGCTGGCAGGTTTCCAATGAAACTGTATATCAGGCATCTCAAACATAGTGTGAGTTTGGACCGCGGTTTCTAAATCAGTGCTCGGTGTACAATAAACTGCAGGTAACCATAGCAACAATGCTAACAGTTCACGCCACATTAGCAGCTAAGAGGTCATGACAGGAGCCTGATTGCTGAGTCTGAAGCATCGTGACGTCAGCGGAGGCAGCAGGAGTTCATTCACACTGTCGTTTTCTGTTTCTCCGTCGACTCCGGATCAAAAACATGAAGCTTTTTTCCAGAGTTTTCCACCTTTCAGATGGTCTTCATCATCACTTTCAGGACTCCTCCCCTGCGTCGGCTTCGAGTTTAAGTCAGGAAACAGCAAAAAAGCTTTTAGATGAGATGATTTTATGAAGCTATGATTCCTCCAAAAGCAAAAAAAAGTTGTCCAATTCCTTTTAAATCATAAGACTTTGTGTTATTGTGATGAAGATGAATTTAACTAGCAAATACCATAAACACACATGTACATTTTCCATACACACACTCACTCACTGTGTATTTTTCTCACACACACATAAACAAACACATTTAGTGTGAGTTTTAAGACGCTTACAGTCAATTTCTGCAGATTTGAACTAAAAAAACAAACCATTTTACATGGCTGTGGTTTGGGGAACCATGTGGGGACCTGCTCTTTGACTCATAGCGTGATGTAAACAAGTACACAGAGTCGCCGCTGCACACACACACACACATCAGTCACACATCAAACCAGATCCAGCAGCAGCATCAACAATCAATCAGCTGACACACTGAGCAGCTAATCACACATTTACACGCCTCCGAGCGAGTCAGCTGACTGGGGGACCAGTGGCAGCGTGGGAAAGACGAGCAGGCCGTCCTGACCGCAGTTAACCGACACACACACACACACACACACACACACACACACACACACACCACGTAACAGAGCCCTGCTGTGGCGAACCTGCAGGCTGTCAGGCTTGTTAAAGACACAGAACAGAGGGAACGTTCTGTGGTCTGGGTTTGTTCTGAACACAGAAACTGATGAGTCACGTATGGACGAAGACATGAAAACCGTCCGGCCTCCTTCTGAATCATTGATCCGTGCAGCAGCTCGCTTCCTTTACGGCCGTCAACTACAGACGCTGCACACAGTTTGAGGAAAACATGAAGCTGGCAAGAAATTTATTATCCAGGATTTTTCTTAAATACATAAATGCAAAACCTTGTGACTTAAATGTGATGATCAGACATGCAGCTGTGACTTAGAACATATAAAACAACCAGACCAGAATGTGCAATGAGTTGAATCAATAAACTGTTTGCATTAAAAAGTAATCAATGCAGCATTAACTAATAATAAGCAGTAACTGATGGCTGCAGGCTACGTCAGCCTCCGTAAACTGTGATGTCAGTGTAAACAATATAACCACACCTGTTGCAGCCACAGGTTGCCAGCTGACTCCCACAACTTCACTGCAAAAATATATATCATATCTTTTTTAAAACGAGACCGAAAAAAGACATTTCTCATTGATTTGCACTCTTGGTTTGAGTGCAAATAGGTCAGGCAGCTAATGCTAACTAGCCAGCTGTGTGCAGATGTTAGACTCAGGTGAAGAACTGGTTGTCAGACTCCGTTAAACTGGATTTTACTGGGTTTTACTGCAGCAGGCACTGACGGGTCACATCGCTGAAAGCTTTGCAAGCAGTGCACTTTTTTTATTTTTGTTGCACAACTGTTCCACATCGTATAATAAACAGGATTATCCCGGTTTCACCGAGTTTCCCAAACACACGCCCAACCACACCAGCGCCACACCTCCACACACCTGAGCGTCACAGCCTCCTCCTCTTTTTTCCCCCAAAAACTAATCAGCCATGAAAGCATCGCCAAACTGAGAGGAGCAGGCGGTCGTGCCAGAGATGCACTCGGCAAATGAGCCGAACGAGCCGAACGAGCCAAGAGGTGAAGACGACATCCAACGTTGCACTTTGTGATTGCTCACTGATACTCCACCGAGTGAGCTGATCTTACGCTCCGCACGCTGTAATCATAGCCTGTTTTCCTGATGCTATTAACATTTATTCCAGGAGGAGGAGGAGGAGGAGGAAGAGGAGGAGGAGGAGGTTTCAAACAACAGCTGTTCCACCTCTGTCCTCTCAGATCTGCCAGGCTGAGGGGGGGGGGGCATGCTGGCAGGAGCAGGGGGCAGAGGGGATAAAAACAGGCCATGAAACTGAAGGAGTACACACCCTTGATTCTTGATTTACTCACAGAGGGGTGAGGGGAGGACAGCAGCTCTAAAAATACCCCATAAGGAGAGAGGGAGTGGGAGATGGAGGGACAGGGGAGGCTTGTGTGAGACGGGGGGGAGTAAAGGAGGAAGAGGAGAAGAAGTGAACGCTTTGTTTTCACTCGCTCACTTCTGTTAAAAAAAAAAGAAATCTTAAGTTTCTGTAACCTAAAAATACACTTCCCTCATGACAGAAACATCACAGCGAAGACGGGTGGAGGATTTTTTTTATTTCAAAGGGGAGGGGCTGCTTCCTCTCTCTACCCCATCATCTTCAGTCGGTCAATCCCTCCCCCCCTTTCCTCCCCCCCGTCCTTTTCATGAAAAAAGATGTCACTAAAGAAGCAAACAGCCGGAGGGGCGAACATGAAGGGGGGACGATCGGCGATGAAGAGGCCGGAACAATGTCCCTCTTTCTCGTTTTGTTTCAGCCGCTAATTCATGTCAGGACCAGTGGCCCAGATACGGCGGCCGACCGAAGGAGTCCACTAAAGCAGCACCAGAGGCTACGGGACACGGCCTCGAACACACACACACACACACACACACACACACTGTGTGACTGTCAGCACAGTCTGCCGCCAACAACACGCCACAGCACAAACGACAGACTGTGGAGGAGGACGAGGTCGTCTCACATCCTGGAAACCGAAGCTTCAAGTCTCGAAGACGATCCATTTAATTATCAGCTAAATTGAATCCAATTAATTCATTATAGAAAAAAAATAATATGTCAAAATCAATCCAGTCATAAGACGCCCTTTGACCCCAGAGGTTACGGAACATAAAGCCGTCCATTGTAGTTTTGTGAAAATGATTAAAGCAGATGAGAAAACTCGACCCAGCGGACGGAAAAATGTACGTTTAAAGAAATAATTCCTCTTCCAGGATCAACAGGCACTAAATGTCATGTTTAAGAGTTAATCAATTGATTAATCGAGACCTGAGGCAGAGCAACGAGGAGTGTCTTGTTACATGTAGGAGCGGCTCGTTCCTTCCAGCAGTGGGCAGAAAATTTGATGTATAATAACGTTTGTGGGTTTTTTTGTTTCGGATAATTGAAAACTGGAAGTCAACGCTGTCTGAGAGACTCCACCCTGATCACCTAATTTGACACACTCAGACTAAACCGAGACGCCACCGACTTCGCCGAAGAAGTGATCCTCCTGCTCCGCAACCGCTAAACCAAGTGGGTGTGTGTGTGTAGGAAAATTAATGTGTTAGTTTTTCTAAAAATTGACTCCTTCCATCTCAGGCCACGACCTTATAAAACACAGCAGACACACACTGGTAGGATTAAAATATAAATACCTGATTCTGATTGAATTAAAGTCGCTTCCAGCTTCTCTAATGTCTCTGTTTTATTTGATTTTTGAGCTGAATATGTTTAGACTTTTCTATATTCTAGACATTTTAACGCCTAAATGATCTAAACATTATCAGTGATGCACAAATCAGTGACCACAAATATCAAAACAACCGGCTGAATCGACCAATGAGAGCTTTGTGCCTGGAGAGCTGATATTTCTGGACACAGAGGAATAAAAATAGGAGGTGTGGCGACATTTTTTAAAAGCCTTTTAAATGCTCCGACCTTGACAGCCTCATCAGAAGAAGCTGCTGAACACTGATACCCTCCTTCCTTTGTGCCTCCCTCACTCACACACACACACACACACACACACACTCCACCCCCTCCCAGGCGGATAGTGGAAAATACTGACCCCACACACGCCGAGTGAGACAATGACCCAATAACGGAGAGAGCGTGAACCTGAGAGGCGGCGAGGTAAAGGCATCCCCCGGCCCAGATTGACCGGGGATCTTCACTTGTTTGAGTAGTTGGTGACACTGATATCCAACCGCCTGTGTCACACACAACTTAGTGGTAACCGAATCCGCCCGCAGGGCCCCAACTTACTACTTCCATCTTCCCCTCTGCTGACAGCTGACCATGGCGAGTGATGAATGGAGAGGTCACGTAGCCACAAAGCACCCGATATGTACGATATGCAGGAGTCTGACATGAACACGCAGACGACACTTCGGCTTTTTCACAGACAGAATCTCCGACAGAACGACTGCAGTTAAATCATTCTCATTTTTCAAGCATCCTCCTTCTCTGTGTTTACTGATTCCAAACACTTGGATTTCTAAAGAAGTGATTACATGTTTTCAAGAGAAGCAGCTACTGGTTAGTTTGATTAAATCAGATGTTTTAGTCTGTAAAGTGTCAAATTTTAAGACAAATGTGAATCCGAGCAACCATTAATAACCCCAATATGTTCCATTTCTAATAATATGAAGCAGAAAAAAGGAACAAATCCTCAAACTGGAGAGTCTGCAACCAGAAATCTTTATTATATTTCCTTATTCATTCAAAAAATCCATGTGACTGAGTCATTTTAGTCTATTTTATGGGACTAAAAGTCAAATTTTCTTTAAAATTAGGAAAGAATCTGCCACTGCAGTGAGATTACACAACCCAGTTCTGATAAAAAATAAACTTAATTCAACATTTTTTTTAAATTACATGTTCGTATCTGGATACAGCAACATCTTTAGACAGATAGCTACACTGCAATCAACTCAAATGACCAAAACACATAGAAAATCCCCTCAACAGGCCTTTTTAAGTCTAAAAAACATTAAAATCTCACTTGAAACTGTAACTTTTAGCCTCAAACTCAATGAAAACAAAAACTACTCAGCAGGATTAGTATCAATTAGCAACCATGTAAAGAGTCAAACTCCTTTTCTTTTGACTGACTGATTGATTAAAGCAGTAATTTCTTCAGCACAAGCTAACATACTTTGAATATAAACAATATTTACTGACAGAATTTCCTGTAAACGTTCATCATCATTCTTTCTCTTCTGCAGTTTGACTTAAGCTGACAGGCTTTTATTTTGACAACTCAGCTGATATGAGAATCAAACATGTGACGTCTTCTTCACAGGACGTCACTGTCATCATCAAACTTTCTGATACAGATCTGTGAGTGAAGCAGCAGCTCCTTCAGACTAACAGAAGCTCTCATGAAGCTCTGATTGCCAGCTCTGTTCCTGTTTCCCACGCTGGCTCTCCAAATAAGGAGCAGGGAGCAGGTTTGGGTTGGCTCCGCCGCTCTGTTTAGATTAGATAATAAGTTACCTGCCAATTCTTAATCAACACTGGCTTGGAAATTCTTATTTTTCCACCTTCAAACACTGGCACCGCACCCCCGTCCCTCTCCTCTCCACACACTGTAACTGAAGCCGCACAAACAGCCGCTTGTTTAGTAACTCATCAAACCGAGACACAACTGCACCGCCGCTGTGCGTAAAAGTCATGCGTCATGCGCGCACGGCCCATCCGCTTGATCAGAAACACACAGACATTCACTCAGAAGCTCCAACAGAGGAATGTGAAGTCCCTCAGGAGATATCTGATGTTGTAGAGAGGCTGAAAGTTGCCAAATGGACACGCGGAGGGAGGGAAGAGTGGCACGCAGAGGCTCAGACAGCCACGAGGGACACTCACAGAAAACTGCGCCAAAATGTGCCAAATTACACTTTGACTCTTGACACTTGACTCCCAAAGAATCCAAACTCCCTTTTTACAATCTTACATTTTTTAGACACAAACTGCCGATTCTCCACCTCCACAAAGCAGAACAGAGATCCACTTACCGGCCACGCGAACTGGAAGGGGATGATGATCTTTCCGGCATCGTTGTTCCGGTTCTGTCCGGTTTTCTGGCCGCTCTTGAACTGAAAAGTATTCCCACCGATAACCTTAGTAGTTTCCGAGCCGTAGGTGCACGGTCCACTGGTCATGACCTCCGTTTGGTATTCCTTTAAACACACTTTGAAGTAGGTGTCGCACTCGTCCGCGCCGCAGTGGCCCTCTGCCGCGCTCTCGTCCGCGTCGCAGCAGTCGCCGTTCAGGAGTTGACCTTTGGGGTTTTCCACCGAAATCAACTGCAGCTCGAAGTAACCCGTGGACTGAGACACCTGAGGGGGGACATGAGAGAGTGTGAGGGGCTGAAAAGCTCCGCGGGAGGCGGTCACGCTCACATCAGGTCCACTTATTCAACCACAAAAAGGTCTTTCAGCGTCCAGTTCTCTTCTATAGCGACACTTTACGCAAAATAAAGGCCAGCAATTTGTACAAGAATCTGATGCATATTGTTTACTTATTGCTTTAATGCTCAGATGTCAGATGGGAATAACAAACTGTTTCAGCTGCCAAATTAATCAGATAGTCTCTAAAATTATACATTTCTGTTGAAAATATGCGTATTTGTCTCGATCTCTGAGCAGATTGAAAAGAAGAAAACAACTTGAACTTATTTTTGCAGCGTACAGTCACTCTGCAACCCACACTACTGTATATCTTGGCACAGCTGAACTTCAGGGCTGGAAACACGACCTAGTACTCCAATTCAGCTCACTCTGCATATCAGGCTGCAGCAGAACACTTGATAAAATCCACCTTCACAGGACCTGCAGCCTGAGCTTCACTCACTACCGCATTTTTTCCTCAAAGACGCGAAAGCATCTGACAGAAAATTAGAGGAACAAATCGATCAAAGAGATAAAACACTGTAGATCTGGTTGCGATTTCTATTCTGTGACTTGTAGGCGTGAAATTTTCTTTCATGCAAGTGAAGCTGCGCCGCAAACATGTGAAGCCATTTCACCAAACTGAGAATCTGCGTAAAACACCAATTTACGCACTGATACTGGCACCGATCCGTCGTTGATGAAACTTCATGGATAGATTCAAAACTTTGCACGAAGTCTGTCATAACTTTAAGATTTAATATAATACGAAATAAACATACAGATCATGAAACAGCAGATATTCGGACGCTAAACTGGACTCTCATTTTTTCCCCAGAGGAAGAGCAAATTTAGAAATTCCGACATCACATGATTCAACTATCGAGGAGGCAATTGAATTAACTCTGGAATTTAACCTCCTCCAAAATCCCAACTTCCTGCCGACTAATAAGTTAAACCTCCCGTTTAAAAAATATCATCCTCCTGCGAGATCAGCAGAATAAAGTTCTCACCTCAGCCCGCAGCGTCAGGAGAAGACACACTAGTGAGAAGCGGTGCAGTTTCCCCAGATAATTCCACATGTCTCCGGCTGCGCGGTGTTGGTTACCATTAGGGAAACGAAAAATCTGTATGTCTCAATCAGTCAAAATGATAATGAAGAAAGAAAGAAAGAAAGAAAGAAAGCGGTGTCCTTCTCCTCCTCCTCCTCCTCCTGGTGTCCGCGGCATGCACGGCGTGGCTGCTCCGGGATGCCTGCGGCTCTGGAGGAGAACAAGCGCACCGCTGCTGCTGCTGCTGTTTGGTCCACAGACGCTCAACAAGACGCGCGAACTCCACTTCCCTCCGCCGCTCGACGCACTAACCAGCACCGAAGGAGCAGCGGTGCGTCTCTGCTGCCAGAGCCGGAGCCGGGCGCTCCCCCGATGATGGGCGGCTGCCTGGACCAATCACAGACCGCCTGGGTGGAACGCTTGTCAGCTGAGAGCCAATCAGAGAGAGGAGGAGTCTGAATCGTAAGGGGAGGACCGCTGATGGATTTATCATTTAAGTTTTCTCACACAGGAGGTTGTATTTTGTGTTTATTATCATGATTATTTGATAAAATTACATTATATTTACAATAAGCGCCACTTTAAGTTAAAATAAGAGATTTTTTCATGAATAAATTCAAATAAAAAAAATTATATTGAAAATTTCCTGCAGAATTTAAATACAGATGAATTATACTAACTCACTAAAATAAAATCTGCAGTTTCTGCTTAAAATTCGAGTCATAAATTATCAGTAAAAACCTGCAGAGTGTAGTTCATGCTGTGTTTAAATAATGACACCTGAGCTGCTCCTCAGGCAGAGGAAACATGGCTGTTAGCGCCCTCTACTGACCGTTTAAAAACACCCAGATACACTGCGGTGATGGACGGAGTGTGATCAGAGGTGGGAAGCCTCTCAGTTTAATCAAATACAAAAAGTTTCTGAGGAAAACTTCAGCTTTCCCGTTTAAGAAGACTCTCTGCTGTTACTTCATTCTGTTTGAGATGAGATATTTAGTTTTTTGTATCTGTATTTTTTAATTAAAGTTAATTTTTAGTCTCCTTCTTTTTTCTTATTTCAAATCATTTCAAAGCATGAATTAGTTAAGTCATGGTTTCTATTAAATTTCATGATTCTGTCTCTGTATATCATTATATTTTTTTATAACTGAGAACATTTCAGAGCTAAAACTTTACTTTATATTTTGTAAACACGCTCTCACGTAAAAAAAAAAGAGCCCTTTGCAGCTGAATCATAATTCGGTGGTAACTTCAGCTGATTAGCATGTACAACAGCAAGATCTGAAAACTTGAGAGGAATGCAACCCTCATTAACATTATTATAAATACACCTGTATTCATACTTCTCCCATAAGAAAAGCTTATAAAATGTACATGTAGCTAACGATGCAGTGCTGGCAGCTGTGGTCAATTATTATCTCAGCAGGTTCTTCATTAAAAAAAACTGCATTATGAGCCATGAAAAGCAGGTTAGAAGAGAATTTGTTGATATAAAATCAACATTAGAGAAAAAAAATGAGAAAAACATCATGAAAACAATAAAAGTGTCTGCACTTCTACAAAAGGTGTCCTTCCACAAAAGGTCAAGAACATAAAGAAGACACAGAGAAGCAGGTATTTCTCTCTCAAAGTGATGAGCCACATTAAAAGCACATCTCTTTATCAAAAGATTAAAGTCCAAGATTTAACAAACAGAGAGAATATCTGTTTATAGAAGTCTGACGGATGAGCTGAGATCCCTGTTTTTATTAACCTCCTTTAAATCTTTCATCACTGCTTACATGATCGTACCCAGCCTGAACTCTTGTCTTGTTGAGAAAGTGGTATTGTTGGAATTGATGCCACATTGGGAAATCCAAATTATTGCAGCTTCCCCGGAGGATTTTAGAAAATCTGGAAATTAAGTTGGAAGACACCTGAAAGCTGCTCAGAACAATGCTGCTCTGTCTGCCTGCAGCCTCCGGCCTTTCTTTTGTTTACTGAGAGATTCACTCATGCATTTTATGTCCCAAACAGTCAGTCATTTTTCTCCGGAGGAATCATGTTAATATACCAGGTTTAGTAAAACAAACCTTACATGTGAAGCAAGAGTTCAGTACTAATAAATTAAGTGTTTAGATAGACAGGTGAACAATAATGATGTGTTGGTCGCTTCAGCAACAATTTGTACTTCTAACCGACAGCGATGATGGCGGGGGTTTTTTTTAAACATAAAGAAATGAAGCAATCAAACACTGAACACCTGGAGGCGTGGAAGGTGGCCCTTTGGATCTCCTTTATCAAGGACAGCTGTGTTCGGCTTCAAATTAAACACTTAACAGTGGATTCCAGCAGAGACCCAGTTTCAAATTAAAAGCATCGCTCTGCCTGGGGCTCCCTGATGGCCGAGGGTCTTCAGGTGCTCATTAATCACAACGTCCCCATTCTAATCCAGCTGAGAAACAAGCTGTGAGGGTGCATGGAGCTAAGCGCTAAAAAAAACATGCTAATATGCTCACAATGGCAATGCTTACATTTTTAGGCTGAGCCAGTCTCATGTTTTCTATGTTGGCCGTCATAGTTTGGCTTGTTTTCAGCGTGCTTATATATTCTAATACCACAAAGTGCAGCAAAGCACTGTTTTAAATTCTGACCTGATGATGGTGCCAAATAAGTCAGAGGATCAGCACAGTTATTACAGTTCATCTAAAGGGGGTCATGAATGTTTGAACCAAACTACATGGTTATCAATCGAAAAGTTGTCGAAAATTTTCACTCAGATCCACAAATGGTGACCATCAGCAGCAGACAGGCCAGTAGGATTCATGGATCCATCAATGTGTGCACAACATGTGGTGCTAATGCAGCAGTTGGACATTGAGAAACAGATTAATGTTGCCATTCCTTTAGTTAGCAGAGCTGACATAAGGCTGAATGTTTCATAAGTTGTTATAAATCAGAGATTCTTCATATAATTGTCCACTACCATACTTTTCCCAGTCAAGTCTGTTGTGTTTATGAGCATTTTTTTCCTCAAATTCTCTTTAAGACCATTTCAATTTAGATTTCAAGCCTTGCAGCAGGCATGACAACCCCGCCAAAGTGTTACTTCCAGCATGCAGAGAAGATTTCCTGTCGCTTCCATATTCAACACTTCAGGCTTTGATTTGAGCAATCTGGGCGAATCCTCGCCGTCTCAGATGGCGGTCCATGGAACGGTCTAATAAGACAGCTGTTTCTCCACATACGGATCTTCCTGCTGCAGCTTTGGCTCGTGCAGACAGTGGATCAGTTCTGCAGGCTGGTCAGTCGGCGGCTGCAGGACGGACTCGGACAGGTGGCCTCTGACACCCTGCAGCAGATGTTTCCTCCCAGGGAAGCAGGTGCAGACACACACACACACACACTAACACATTCTGCCGTTTGCACATTCTTGTGTAAATATGACTCATCCACATGCCACATTTCCACAGAAACAAACGTCTTGTGTTCATCTCTTTATGATGCGTCTTATCAGCAGTGATAAGGACGTTTGGGAGCGCTGCTCAGACATAAACTGAGGGAGTAATGAGGTTTATTAGCTGCATTAATCTTACTGGACTTATTGTAACAAAGGATCATAGTCACTTCACAATGTAAAACAGAGGGAGGGAACTTTTTATTTTTTTAAATACATCAGGGGCCATACTAAATTAGTGAAAAGATGGCTGGAACGTCTTCCTAATGAGGTGTCTGATGTCAAAGGGCAGTGGTGATGAAGCTGCTCACTGCTGGTTCTCCAGGTTTCGGTCAGACAGTGAGGAATTGAAAGAGTCATTAGTTTTAAGAGAACTTCCCACAGCAGTAGGTTGGTCCAAACAGAGGTGTGATATCCAGTGGACGTCTCCTCAGAAAGAGAAAATCCACAGGACGCATGTGCAGCACAGAGCTGAGAGGTAATCTGTAACATCCACCATGAAGACCAAACAGCACACAGCAGCTCACAACCGCTTGCAGGTTTTCATGAATTGGATTACTTCATCGCTCAGTCAGTAAAACACGTTGGTTATATTCAGGTGATTAAGCAATCACACCTTTGAAGCTCATTCAGCAGCTTCTTGACATGGTGGTTGTGTAGAACTCTGCGTTTGACGAAATTTAAGGTGGAATCGATGGTTATTTTAACACTTCTGAGTTCCAGAGAACTTGTTCTTGACTGATGAGCATTTACCTCAATATATGCTCATAAATCAAGTACAAGTATTACAGGCCAACCATGGAAAGCTCCATCTATGACGAGGCCACTTAACTTTTCCAACTGCAGTTAAGTCATGCACAGCTGGCTAAAACAGCAGTTCCTCCTTCGGATCAAACTCCTCAGTGAACCGCAAAAACAAACACAAGAATGGGCAATAAGCTGGAATTTTACGTGTCGTTCATGCAGGCTCAATGGTAAACTGGAAATTTCTTGCGTGATCTTTTGTTTTATTTTCCAATTTCTTTTGCCAGGTCAGTAATCCGCTCTGTGACGTTCTTTGAGAAAAACTTTGGAACAGTTGTACCTTGTTTGGTGCTTTCAGCTTCACAGCGGCAACAAACATCTCTACAAATTCTCCTTCCAAATTATAATTCAGCTTCCAATTTATTATCACATTCACCATTAAACTAGCTAGTAAGAATGTCTGTAATGTTGATATAATGACTAAATGTGTAAAGAAAAATCTTAAACTAGCTAGAAGAGTCTGGTAACTAAAGATATTTACACCAATTAACTGTTGTGCAGCTTTTAAGCGAATGAAAAAACAACACTTATGCTATTTCACGCTATGATTGTATTCTAAATCCAAGATAATATCTTGTCTCACGTCATAATTTCAGTATAATATTGATAAATTGTGCAGCCATACTGTTCAGGTTTAGAGGGACATAATGTCAGTTGCACATAAAATCAAGCTACATTCTTTCTGACATGGAAATAAAAAACAAAAAGGTGCACAACAGCATATTTAATACAAATTACCTTTAAAATATGAGTATCCAACTGAGTAAAGTACAGTAAGTGTGGACCTCCTGTACATGTAGACTAAAATAAGACCCTGTTTTCATATTTGGCAGCTAAAAATTTGAAGGATTAAGAAATTCAGCGAGAGATAAAGTCCCGTCTCACATTGCTGGGGCCTCTAATGCGGAACAAAGACAAAACAAGAGTCCTGCTGAAGTCTACACACACTGATCTGATATGTCCTGCGGTGCAGATATGATGCTGCTGTTTACGAACGCTGCCATGCATCGAGCTAAACTCCAGCCTGCATCCACAACACGTTCCTTCTCTGCTGTAGATGTTTCTACATTTTAATTAAGATTTATTCATCATTTTTAAAAAAACAGTGGATTCAGACTGTGGGTGTGTTCACACAGAGCTCTTATTAGATCTGAAAACATGTTGTCTTCTGTTTTGAAACTGTCATTAACCCTGAGTGCGCTCGCTCTCTCTGTAGTTCTGTACTGTATATTTACTGTCTATTGATTTACATGTTTTCCATTGCGTGTTTGTCCTGCGCGACTTTACAAGCTCAGGTTTGTCTCTGCACCAATCCCACTGCTACGAATTCCTGCGCATTAATCACACCTGGTGATTAAAGTAATTGTGCCTGCGTTTTGCGATGTGAGCGGGCATGAAACACTCAGACTTTTAACCCTCCGTCATTGTTGCAGGTCCTGAGTCAGCCCTGCAGGAGAGAACGGCGTGTGCCTACCTGTTCAGGAGGAATCAGTCATTTGTGACTCCCTTTCACTTTTTTTTTATTGCTTCATTTTGATGATCCGATGCCTTCGCTTGTATATGGAACCAATTCACTCTGCTCAAACTCCATCTGCCTTTTTTACTTTAAATACTAACCCTACACATGCAGCTGGTTGTTTTCTTGTGTTTATATATGATACTGAAGTGTTTTAACAGTTTTTTTCCATTTGGTTTTAATACTTTAAAACTGCACATCATAGACTGTAGTGATCTCCTCTCACGCAAATACACAAAGGTTAAGGACACGAAACATTCTCATAATCAGTGATTCTAAACCAATTCACTGATTTCAAAAATCCATTTTATACGTCGGGAATTACTCCATAAATCGCAGAAAAATGCAAGGCAGCACCTGAACAACGAATATCACACTGGAGTTATTTTCACAATTTGGTTAAAATACCGTATTTTCTGCACTATAAGGCGCACCTAAAACCCTTTAATTTTCTCAAAAACCGACAGTGCGCCTTATAATCCGATGTGCCTTATATATGGATCAATATTGGATAATTA